>JAPHCH010000063.1:0-139100 GCA_030772445.1 Cladosporium sp. MBC 237
GGGTGGTAGTGAGGGGGGGTCGGGGGTGGGGATGTTGGGGCTTGAGGGGTGGGTGCTGTTGTTTTGGTGGAATGTTCTGGGTCTATTCGATGGGCCTGCGCGGGAGGAGTGGGTTCGTTTGAAGGAGGGGCCGCCTGGGCCGGCGAAGAAGGAGAAGCCGTCTGAGGTGCTGTGGGCGCGGGCGTGGCCGTGGTATGATGAGTCCATGTCCGAGAAAAGCCGGTCGAACATGCGGAAGCCGGCGAAGGGGTCGAATGCGCCTGTGTGAGCTGTTGGTTCGTTGGAAAGACCGCCGCGGGTGGATGGACCGGAGAAGGAAGCGAATGATGGGTGAGGCCAGGATTCAAAGCCATCGTCTTCGTCTTCTGTCTCATAGATAGGTTGTCTAGGTGGTGAAGGACGGCGTTGCTGTGGGCGCGGGCCAGGGCGAGGGCGTGCAGAGCGAGCTGCTTCGTCTTGTCGCTGCTGCTCTTTGGCCAGTTGCAACTTGCGCTGTGCGGACGCCAGCAGTGTTCCATGTAGCTTCACATGATTCAGCAAATGCTGGATATGCTCGGGTTCGATCACGCTGCGTTGGGAAGCTTGCTGGAAGCGATGCTTCGCAGCAAGATATTGTCTTCTTTCATCTTCAACCGCGCGCTGGAAAGCTGCCACGTCTCGGCCTGAATGCGGAACATAGCTATCGCGTGATGGCAGTGGGACATCTGAGAATCTCTCAGGAGAAGTTTCAGGCGTGTCATCGTAGATTGAAGTCCGACGTTGCTGCTCTTGTGGAGGAAGCTCAGACGGGCCAGCTCGACGCCTCGATCCATCCGACTCCGCAGATCGCCTGGGAGATGGAGGCGAACGCTCATGTCTCCCATTCTGCCTGTTCAGGCGTTGGCGCCCATGATCCATGATCCGATCCTTCAACTTCCCCAGAACAGACTTGGGTTGCTCCGCCGAAGCTCGAGGCAAAGACCCATACGCAAGATCCTCATCACTATCCGTCACGTCCGAGAGGCTCTCATCCGAATCCGTCACGTATTCCGTCCTCCTGGCAGGCCTCTCGCGTCTAGTCTGAGAGCTCGCCGCATCGTTCAACAGATTAATAGCACCTCCTAGTAAACCTCCACCGAGCAAACCACCTCCACCTCCAGAATTGCGAGATGTCGCCGCCCGCCTAGGCTGGGGTTGGAGGAAGTCGTTAAACCCGCTAAACCCATCCCCATTACTTCGGAACGAAAAGCCAGGACTCGTGTACGTCGCCGTCTCCATAGTGAAGTGCATTCCGCCCGTCGTCCAGGAGCGTCGGGAGTGGTTGAAGCCGGGGATATCGGAGAGATCTCGCTGCCTGCGCGAGCGGCGGGAAGAACTTAGATCCGACATGGCGGTGGGCGAGGGATGAATCTATTCTTTTTGAGAATGGTTGTGGACTCGTCGGTGAAGAAGCCTTCCTGGCTAGCTGGTGGGTACGAGCAAGCCCAAGCGTGCTGACGCCCAACCTTTTCTTCCCGTTCACTTAAAGTGGCGGCGCGGTTGGGCCTGCGACCTTCACTACAGGTTCACCGTAGTCGCAGCAGTTGAACAGTCCAATATGACACAGTGAAGGCGATGTTTAATCGCTCGTTCCAGCAAAGTAAGAAGAACACACAGTCCAGATTCTCAGTCTCGCGGAGCTCAGCGACCCGACCTCTCTCTCAGTCCAGATGGTTGGCTGTCCAGCCGGAAAGTTTGCCTCGCGGTGATGGTGGTGGTACCAAAGACGTAAGCGCGGATGCGCTGGCGTCCCGTCATCGAATTGCTTGTTGATGATAGTCGGGAAGAGGTGTTGTGATGATGAGGTTGTCTTTGAATGTTTTCGCTAGGCCTCTGGTGGGAAACTGGGACAAGGCGCAAGGCAGCGTGCATGCAGGAGGGACAAAGTGGGGCTTGCTGGGACTCGTGCCAAGCTGGACTTGACTGGAGGCTGACATCGGGCGATGAGCGAGGAAGATCGTCTTCACATCCCTGCAATGTTTGAAAGTACTCAAATAAATGTCACTGCTTGGTCTATATGTATAATCTCTTTACAATACACACATCGCATATATATACACATACACAAGTACATCCATCCCCTCCCTACGCCTCCTTCTCATCCTGCCCAACCCTAACCGGGCGCAACTTCACATACTCCTCACTGCCCACCGCCTCAAGCCCAGTAGCATCCTTGCCCTCCCTGACAGACTTGACGACATCCCACGCGCTCCTCAAGCAATCATTGACGCCCACGCCCTGAATCCAATTGCCCGCCACTCGCAACTTCCCCTGATACTCTCTGTGCAACTTCTTATGCGCATCCATCAATCTCGCCTCGTGTCCAACGGTATACTGCGGAATGCAGTCCTTCTGCAAATTCACGGCCCACGCTTGAGGTTCCTGGTGGATTCCCAGTTGTCTTGAGAGTAGGCTTCGCGCCAATTCTAGACCTTCCTGCTCACTGGGGAAAGCGGGCCAGCCGTCCCACCAGTGTCCTCCGAGCATGACGGTGACTTTGGTTCCGCGCTTAGGCACTTCGTCCTGCACCACGGGTTTGTCGGGGAAGTTGAACCAGGCGAAATCGTTGACGTTGAGCAGGCGACCGGCTTCGCGCTGGCGCGTCAGTTCTTCCATGTCGTTGATGTTCCACTGGCTCGTGTCCGTGTCTGCGGTCGAGGGCGAGTAGGCCGTGTCGAACACCACGCCGAGAGCGCGCTCGGGGTTCTGCTCGAAGGGCGTCGCCAGGGGGATCAGGTAGCCGAAGCCGGGAGGGTGCATGTCTGGTTGCGTGTAGTAGAGGTTGACGGTCATGACGGTCACGCTGGGCGTTTCTGGCGCGAGAGTCGTGCTGGGCGGTGCGAGAGCGTTCAGATGCGCTGGCGAAAGGGCAGAAATGACAATCTCGTGGCGCGCAGCATCGGGAGACTTGAAAGACGTGACGTCCACACCAGTCTTGTCTTCCGCGAGCGCAACGGCCTTGACGGGCGTCGAAGTCTTGATCTCAACATTCCCGGCCTCCCACAGTTTGCGCGCCAACTTGTCCACGAGCGTGCCCATACCATCCTTGAAAGTGAACACAGACGTATCCCTCAGCGTCGCCCGCAGCATCGGATCCCACTTGTAACCCTTCATCTCCTGCAAGAAATTCGCCTCGGCCTTCGTCATCTCAACACCCTCAGCCCTCTGCTTCAGCGCGCCAGCCAAAACACCCCCATGCACGACCTCATCGCGATAGAGTCTGGGGAACAGACTCTTCGCGCTGAGCTTGTAAGCATCACCAGCGTAAATCCCATGTATCATGCCGCTGAGAATGCGATCGACCATCATCTTGCTGAACCGGCGCGAGAAGAACTCTCCTATACTCTCGTCTTTGATCCCGCGATCGCGCGCGTCGCGGAAGAACTCGGCCGCTGCGCTGTAGATGGCGGTGTCGAAGACGGGCTCCGCCCAGATGTTCTGGAAGTTCTCCCAGAAGCCGTAGACGGGGTGCGGCATGCGCACCAGGTGGTCGGGGTAGTAGAGGAAGCGGTTCGTGGCGGCGGGCGAGGTGTTTTGAGTGAAAATCGTCTCCTTGCCTAGGTCTAGCTCTTGGATCTGGATGGGGGAGTGAATTGTTAGCATATTCCTGCTAGAATTCAAACGAGCAATTCTTCCCAATCTTGAACCGCCTCTTCAACCCATCCCTTCAACCCTCTCCTCAATCCCCTCCAAAAGCACCACCAAACCCCCAAAAAGAACCAAAAGAACTCACCAACCTAGCAGCCAGCACTCCATTCTGCGCAGGCCTCAACGTCCTCGGTCCCGCCTCAAACAGCACATTCCCTCCCCCCTCGACCTCCACCCGCCGACTCTCCAACCAACCCCCGATTCTCTCCCCGGCCTCATAAACCGTCACTTTCGCGCGAGGCAGCTGCTGCGTGAGAAAGTACGCCGTCGCGAGACCCGTGATTCCGCCGCCGAGGATGGCGATGTCGTGGCTGTGCGTGCGTGCGGTGGTGGTGGTGGCGGTGGTGGTGGTGGATGCGGGGCGGTGTTGGTGTTGGAGGAGGGTTGGTGATGATGATTTTAATGATGTTTTGAGGTTGTTGCTGTTGCTGTTATTGAGTTTAAGATGCGCAGATCGCAGCTGGAGTGCCTTGCTCAGCCCATTTCCGCGGCGGAGCATTGCTGCATTTCTTTCCTTTCGAGAAGTAAGAGAAAAGAGGCAATGGGAAGGTTTTGGGGATGTTGGTTCGGTCTCGTCTGGCAAGTCGCGCGTCGGCGAGTCGGAGTTCGACGACCGCGGGACTGGGGATGACGAAATGATTTACCCTGTGGAGCTCTCGTGCTCTCGAGCCTGGTGGTTCTTCAAGACGAGGGGATATGATTATACATATATACGATTGTCGTTCGATGAGAGGATGATAAGGTTTATATATGGTATCAGAATATGTCCAAGCAATAGCACATGCAAGAGGAATAGAATCCATGATCACTGACCTGTCGATCCCGCCAAATTCTCGTATGATCAAGCCAAATGATGAACTGCTAATCACTTGTTGATGCCAAATGAAGCATACTACAACATACGACGCGAGCACCTGACTACATACCTTACTCCACACAGAGCCTCATTTTCGTCATGATCCGACATGTGTTTGGGATTATCGAAACGCAAAGCGAGAAATCCGAAAGATACCTAAATGTTGTCTTCAGGGTTAGGGTTGGGGTCCCACTGCTATGCTTCCACGGGCACGAAATAACCATTAAATCGATATTTTCGTACGTACCAGTTTCGTTTGCCTCGCAGTGCTATTCGGAGTAGACTGGCTTGTTCCACTGCAATTGAAACTAGCAGTCTGGAATATCGCTTGATTGGTCGGCCGGCTCGACCGGTTTACAGTAACAACAGGGCCGAAATACATTGTTGGAGGGGTCTGGGATAATCCTTCTTGACTACTTAGCTTGGGAATGTGTCATTGTGCTTGTTCAGGCCATGCATAATTCATGGCTGGATTTATGGGAGAAAGCGTGCGTGTGTTGACAACAGCTTGTTGGGGAAGGTATAGTCTCTAAGTACGCATCCTCCAAAACTCACCACCCTTTGCAAACCAGGAAGAAATGAACCTCATACAGCGATCCACCTGCTCGCGCGATTAGCACGTTTTCAAGGAAAAGCCATCAGGGCAGAAGCAAGAGAAAACAAAAGAACTCACCAAGCAGCCCCCAGAGTAACCAACACCAGCACCACCGTCAACGCCACAGCACCGCCTCTCGAGCTCCTACTCAACCCATCCAAACCACCCTCCTCCCCCGCAGGGACGCCCCCCAACCCCCCTCCAGCGCCCGGATCCCCTTTCGAACTCCCCCCCGCGGCACCGGACAAAGGCCCCCTAACCCGTCCAACCAAATTACTCTGAATAACCTCCAGCGCGCTCATCTGCTCTCCCACCCCGTAAATCCCATCCCAGCCTTGTCCCCACCATTTCTGCCCGCATGTCACGCCGTCTGTGCCGCCGGAGCAGGATTGCGCGGCTGCGATGGCGGAGGCGCGGAGGTACGGGAGGATGGTGGGAGCGGTCCAGGGGGCGAGTTTGGTTGTTGCGGCGAGCCAGCGGGAGAGGTAGGCTTTGAAGGAGCGTTGGTCGGTGTTGCAGGGGGTTGGGTTGGGGGTGTTGGGGGAGGGGGAGGGTTCGCAGGCGGATTCGTACATGATGCTTTTGTTGGTGCCGGTGAAGAAGGAGAGGGATGAGTGCAGGAAGCCTTCGGTGCGGGTACGCCAGACTTGTTGCGTTGGGCCTGTGGTCTTGGGAAGGGGTTTAGTCTGTTGGGTTGGACTGGACTGTGATGGGATGGGGAGGGGGCATATACTTGGTTCCACATTATTGCTGAGCCGTGGAGGAATATGCCTGTGTTGTAGGTCCTGTATTTGGATGTTAGTGATGGAAGTTTGACGGCTTTCCTGGCGGACTGTGGACGCGCAATACCATTGATGGTGATCGAGTTCAGAGCAATGTATCAGAGAGTCTGTCCCATCAAAGACTTGATAAGTCGGACTGATCAAGCCGACCGACTCACACCAAGCATAGACTTTGTCGGCCCACTTGTAGTAAGTCTGGTTGTTTGTGAAAGCTCCCAATCGGACAGCAACGTTGAAGAAGCCTCCCTGAGAGATCGCATTCTTGTAATTGTATCCTCGGTTGAAAGGAAATATTTGCCAGCGTAGACCACCGCCGCAGGTATCGTAATCCCACCGAGCAGCTTGTAGATTGAACACTGCCTGTGCAAGAGCAAGCCATTGAGGTTCTTCCGGCGGTGGATTGGGAAAACCAGTTTCGGCGGCCATGAGAGCGGTTATAGCCCAGAATGCTTGATCATCATTGCCTTCTGCTTTGGTCTGGTTGGGAGGCATGAAGTCTCTGGTAGAGCTGGCTTGCCATTGCATAGCTTCGGAGATGACATGATTGTAGGAAGGGTCGCCAGTGTAGTGCCAGTAATCGATGAGAGCGCCGAACATTGCGCCGGCTTCCCACCAGTAGTAGGGTTCTGGTAGGAGACCGGGTGCTTGGCCAGATTCGTTGCCGTGATAGTATTTCATCATGCCGTATGCTACGGTGCTTGCTGCACGCTGGATGGATGCTTAACATGGTTAGTCAACTTCGAAGGAAGGTGAAATTGTTCATGTCAACCGTGGTCGTCCAAGTTCAACTTGATTGCAGAAACTCGATTTAGGCTGATCAGAGCGATGCTCGCGCATATGGCGAGTAGCATGGTCGCCATGGTGAGAAAGTGCGCAAAGTCGCCGAATGACTCGGTCGAACCGGTGTGGTGTGTTGAAGTTTTGACACAGTCGGGTGTTGTTATAGTGCTCTCGAGCTCGGAAAGGCGTGCCGGATGGTGTGTTGTTCTGAAGGGAAGCACGTAAGAGCAGCAGGACACTCGCGTGGCAACAGAGGTGTGGTGAGTGAGAAGGTGCGTTGCGAGTGTTGATGGAGCTTACCGTCGCGATCTCTTACTGTGCATTTACTCACATGCTATGCAGCAGATGGATCTGGCATTCTACATGTTCGTGTGTTGTTCCAACGACGTGATGACCTATCTTGACGTGGCAAGAAGGTGATCAAAGACATATGTGAAGTGAATGTGTAATTAAGTTTAACCTTCAAAGCCTCGGCCGTTGTCTGGAGGCTCTTCATCAATAGATTCCCCACCTGTCCCATTCGCTCGCTCGCTCGCCCTGGTGGACCCCTTTAACTAAAGCCCACACTAGTCCATCTCCATCCACCACTGGCCAGAAGAAGCGCTTGGAATCCCATGGCCGCTGAGCAATAATAACCACACCATACTGCTACTACCACCAACTACCACCAACACATACCACTACCGCCACACTTTCTCTCTCCCTTTCCCTCCCTCTCCTCCCCCGCTGCTCACCACCTTGAACTCATCGTGAGGGTTCAATTATCGTCCTGTCAATTTCGCCATGGCTGATCTCGCTACTCCCTCCGCTGCCCAGATCAGCACATCTGGCGCCGCAAAGACCGCTGGAAAGTCTACTCCCGTCGTCAAGCCCGAGAAGCCTGATGAGGAGGCCTACAAGCAGGAGCTGGCCAAGGCCGAGAAGGAGCTCAAGTCTTCTGAGGAGCGCATGGTACGTTTGTCCCAGCACCGGGAGGCCGCATTGCAGCTATCGAGTCGACTCGGGTAGCGGCATTGTTGCTTTGTTCAGGCCGGAGAATGACAACAGACAATACCAAATGTCCAACCACTAACACCTTCACAGAGGAACATCAAGGCCAAGCTCGACCTCGCCCGCCCTAACAACAAGGACTCGCCCTCTTCCAAGCGCCAGCAGGAGCTCCGCGCCGAGCTCGGCCAGATTCGCACCCAGCAGCAGTCCAGCAAGACCTCTCGCGGCCAGGTCATGGACAAGGTCAAGCGTCTGGATGAAACCCTCAAGTCCCGCATCGCCGAACAAAAGGCCGCCCGCGGCAAGGTCCCCTACAAGTCCGTCGACGAGATCGACCAGCAGATCTCCCGCCTCCAGAAGTCCGTCGACGCCGGTACCATGAAGATTGTCGACGAGAAGAAGGCTCTCGCCGACATCTCCCAGCTAAACAGGCAGAAGAAGGGCTTCGCTGGCTTCGACCAGGCGCAGAAGGGCATTGACGAGGTTAAGGCGCAGATCGCCGAGCTCAAGAAGACCATGGATGACCCCGCCGTTCGCGCGCTCAGCGACCGCTACACCGAGATCACCACCGAGCTCGACAAGATCAAGGCCGAGCAGGACGACGTCTACAAGAACCTCAACGCCCTCCGCGACGAGCGCACCAAGGCTCACGAGGACCAGCAGAAGAAGTACACCACCGTCAAGGAGATCAAGGACAAGTACTACACTTCCCGCCGCGCTGCCGTCGAGTACGAGCGCGAGGCCCGCCGCATTCGCGACGAGAAGCGCCGCGCCGAGAACGACGCCTACCACCGTGGCCGCAGGCAGGAGGCTGCCAAGGAGAAGCTGGAGGAGGCCAGCGCTCCTGCCTACCAGGACGAGATCCGTACCACCCAGGCCCTGCTCGCTCACTTCGACCCTTCGTCTGTGGCCAAGCCTGAGGCCGCTGGCCCCGGCAAGTTCGCTGCCACCGCTTCCCGTACCGTTGAGAGCTCTGGCATCAAGGGCACTGCCCTCAAGAGCAAGAAGGACAATGATGAGGACTTCATGCCCGCCACTGGCGGCAAGAAGAAGAAGGGTGGCAACCGCGGCACCGCCTCCCCTGCTCCCGAGGGCAAGTTCAACCTCGACATCGGCACCATCGAGAACCTGGCCCGCATTGGCGTCGACCCTCCCATGCAGCAGAGCGACATCCCCGCCGTCGCCGAGAAGCTGAAGGAGAAGCTCGCTTTCTGGAAGGAGAACCAGGAAAGCAAGACCAAGGAGGTAAGCAATGTAACTACTCAACTCCTATCTTGCAACCAACTAACACTCCCACCCACAGAACGTCGCAAAGGCCCAAGCCGAAATCGACCGCCTCGAGGCCGAAGCCGAAGCCGCCAACGGCACCACCGAGAACGGCCGCAAGCCGGCAGCCGAAAAGCAGGGCGTCAACGGCAACGCCAGCGCCGGCGCCGAGCTCGCACAGGAGAAGGATGCTGCCGCCGACGCTGCTGCTGACCTCGAGAAGGCCAGCATCGAGGACAAGGAGCAGCCCGACGTCGCCGCTTCTTCGTAGAATGATTCGCTGTCGAAATGTCGGAGCTATCCTACACTTGGGGAGGAGGGAGGAGCGGAAGCTGCTGCTGCTGCTGTGGTGGATGACAGGAGGGATTCTGTCACTGCTTACCTTATCCGCCCGGAAACGAGTTAGAGCAGCTGCAAGCTTGAAAGGAAGGGAAGGAAATCATCTTCTCCAGGTGATCACGATCTCTTGGACAACAATTGAGGAGGTTTGATCTGGGAATTTTCTTCTTTCTCGCGAGAGAAGAAGCCGGACGAACAACAAAAGCAGGGCCTGCAAGAGGCCTGTGATATTTTTCCTTTTCTTTTTTATATTTTGGTGGAAGGATGATTCGCCCTTTTTCTGCCTTTGGGGTACCGAATCATCCCTTGCCTACCGTTGCTCTGTTTTATAGCCGATTTTTGCATCTTCCTGTTTGTCTTGTCTGTCGAGGGTTTTTAGCGAAACGAAAAAATCATGGCTTGTTGCTTTTTTTTTCTTGTTCTATTCTTATTTTCTGTCCCTCTTCCCTCTTCCGTCCTCTTTTTTTCCTTTTTCACTTCTTCTTGCCTTCTACCTATATTATCTTCCGCAGGTGGTTGCTGCCAATACCTTCGAGCTTCCTGCATCCATCCCACTGTGAAGGAGGGATGAGAAAAAGCGATCTCTTTTCCCCTCTTGTACGATGCTCTTTGCACGACGATCCAAATCTCCTCCTCCTATCAAATGTTCTCGGTGCCTTTGCTACGGAGCGCGATATGACTCGACTGCTTGTTTACTTCCACTTGCTCATTTGCTTGACACCCCTGACCTTTCTACCGGCTCTTTCTGCTGTCCACCTTAACCTTGTCTTGGCTTGTCTTTTGATGGAGCATGCCGATCTTCCATGGCGAATACTGGCGAGACCGGTTCGGTAGATAGCCCGCCTTCAGAATAGGGATGATATTGGGGAGGGTGGGAAAATTCGACTTGGTTTGACTTGACTTGTTTTGAGTTGACTTGGTTTGACTTGGTTCTGACTTGTTGGTTGCATTGAGTGGATGGGATGGGATGGGATCACTTCCAAGGAAGAAGTCTTCATATTATATCATACACACATACCCTCTCTTCCGTACCCTACGTTGATCAACAACACAAGCCAGGACTCCAACGCTCGAGTCAAAAAGGCTTTTTCTCTTTCCTCTTTCCCCTTCTCCTCTCTATTACCGACAGAAAACACCCTTCACGACCACTCTCTAAAGCGCCTCAATACTCTTGAAGAACTTACTCCCCCCCAGCCCCTCGTGTCCCTTCACCAACTCCCTCAACCTCCCCACCTGCGCTTCCTTCCCCAACCCCTCGCTCTCCACCTCCTCCTTCCACCTCCTCAGCACGTCCTTCAACATCTTGCTCCCCTCCTCGACATCCTGCTTACTCGCCTCGGCGCCGCCGGATTTGTCGTCGTGCGACGACGAGCCGGAGAAATCCTCCAGCTCATCTGCTTTGCGCTTGGCCATCGCGACGACTTTGCGCGGGAACCGCACCAGTTCCGCCACGTGGATGCCGAAGGATTGGTCGCTTGTGCCGGGGACGACTTTGTAGAGGAGGGTTACTTCGCGGCGTTTGTTGTTCTTGCTAGCATCGTCGTCTGCCATGACGGCATCGCCATCACCGTCAGAAGAATCTCCAATGTGCGCGACGACGTGCAAATTTTGCACTTGAGGATACGTCTCCGTCAGCGCGGTGAGTTCGTGGAAGTGCGTGGCGAACATGGCGAAGGCGCCGATTTCCTTCACGATATGCTCGGAGATCGCCCAGGCCAGGCCGAAGCCGTCGTACGTGCTGGTGCCGCGGCCGAGCTCGTCGACGATCACGAGGGACTCCCGCGTCGCGGTCTTGAGGATGTTGGCCGTCTCGAGCATTTCCGCCATGAAGGTGCTGACGCCTTTGAGTTGGCTGTCGCTCGCACCAACACGGGCCAGGATGCAGTCGAAGAGGGTCAGTTCGGCTTCGGTGCAGGGGACGAAGCAGCCTATTTGAGCCATCAGGGCTATGACGCCGATTTGGCGGATGTAGGTCGATTTGCCGCCCATGTTGGGGCCGGTGATGATGAGGAATTCGCTCTCGCCGCGGATAAGGGAGACGTCGTTGGTGATGAAGGAGACGTCGTCTTGCATTTCCATGCACGGGTGGCGGGCCTCGGTCAGGACTGTGTTGCCGGTGCCGCGAGGGTGGAGTTTGGGCCGGACGTAGGCTGTTGGCGCGTGAACGGAGACGTGCGCGAAGCTGACGATGACATCTAGGTGCGCGAGCACGCCGGCCAGTTTCTCGATGACGGGGCAGTAGGAGGCGGCGACGTTGACGACTTCGGTCACGAGGCCGCTTTGCGTGCGGTTGTAGTTGTCTGAGAGCTGGTCGAATTCGCGGCGCATTTGGGTCATGGCTGTGGTGGTGAAGTAGACGCCGTTCTTTTGAGTGGAGATTTCTTGATACTGCTTCTTGTTCCGGATGGCGCTGGCTTCGTTTCTCGTCAGACGGAGACACCAGCCGTGGGTTTTGTGGTTCTCGAGGAATAGCTTCTTCTCAGTGTCCTGGTTGAGATCCGTGCCTGCTCTCTGGTGTTCCTTTTCGAGGTTGTATCTCAGCGTGTCGAGTTTCTTGCGGATGATACGAAGTCCATCGTCAAATTCGGACTTGATGATGAATTCGTGATTATCCAGGGCGTCCAGATCGACGGTCGTCTCAACCATTTCCTGTAGCTTTTGCAGACTGTCGGAGAATGACCGGAGTTTATTGGTGTATTCAGTGTCGAGCGCATCTTTCTGCTGCTCATCCATGACGCCCTCGAACGTGCCGATAAAGTCTGGAATACGAATAGCAACTTGATACGCACGCACGACATCCTCAAGATTCGCCTTTTTGCGTTGAAACTTCTTCGCCAAGCGGTACAGATCGGGTATGGCACGAAGGTGCTCTTCTTGCAGGGTTTGACGCAACTCGGTGTCGTTGACAAAGGCTTCGACGAGTTGCTGTCGTCTCTCAATCTCTTCCAGACTCATCAATGGCTGCTTCAGCCACTGGGCGAGCAGTCGGCTGCCGACGGGTGTTTTGCAGTGATTCAGCAGACCGTAAAGGTTCATAGTCTTCGAGCCATCTTTCGGTCCAGGCATGAGGTTCAGGGCCTTCAGAGCTGATGAGTCGAGCTTCATGTACTGGCTCAGATCGTGTTGGTAAAGCTGGAACTCGCCAAAGTTGGTAGGGTCAGACATGACGCCCAGATACTTGATCAATGCAGCAGCTGAGTTCATCGCCAGTTTCATGTCGGTCTGTGGTAATGTGCTGGCAGTGCCTTCGGTTCGCAACAGTCTGGTGAGATCCTGCTCAATATCACGACTGCCAAAGTCACCTCCTGGGCGTTCTGAAACCGCACAGCCGCAGTTGTCTGCAATCGCGCGCAGCTTGTTCAACTCTGGGTCTTTCTTTGTACCGTCATGCTGAAGCAGACACTCCTTGACGCCAAGCTGAATGAGAAGAGACTCGAAGTTGGAGTAAATGTCGTTATCCACGAACTCGCTCACGCCAAGCTCACGCACACTCGCATCTGCAAAACAGACACCAACGTTGCGAGCCTCTGAAGCTTTTGCAGAGACTTTGACAGCAAGAATGATAGGTGCCGACTCCACATGGCCTCCCAGCTCGTCTTCGATATCTTGAAGATTGCCAGGTGATGCCTGCTTTGCCACTTTCCACTGATTCCGACCGGAGGATTGGAGAATCTCTATCCTCTTGCCCAGTCTGAAAATTGCTTCTCTCAGGAAGCTGCGGAATGCTGTGATGGTCATTGTGACTGAGGGAAGGCCGGGGCTTTTGCCCAGGCTCTTCAACACTGAGGTGGTCTTGTACTGTGTTTTCGCGATGAGCACGGCATCGTCGCCGTGTGCTGATAGCCAGTCGCCACGGTCAAATACTCGGACTGTGTCGGCGGCTTTGTCTGATTCCAGTTGGTGGAAAGTCTTGATGAAGCCCACTTCATCGTCGACCTTGAGCTCAGGGCGAGACGCCATCTTGTTGGGTGGTTATAATGGCTGATTTATCAAGATGTCGACTGAAAATGAGTATGCAGGTCTTGTATTTTGTACTTCCAGCTCGATGCAAAGTCGTAGCGTCGTAATATAGCGAGAGGTGTGTGTGTGTTGTTTGTATGGCCTATTCACCAAAAGACGAAGTTCAAAACTCCATACACGACGACGCGAAGCGCGTTCTCGCGTAGAGAGCATTAGAGTGCCTGCCTGAGGCCAACTTGCGAGACTCTCGATCTAGCCGAGGTACGTCGCCCAAACACATGCATCATAATGCGATGTCGATGCAAAGATTAAGATTATAAGAATCTCTTAGGATAGCAGTACTCTTTAAAACATCAAGTCTCACTCTACAATGCCACTCGCAACAGTTCATCTCATTGCCCTTTCGCCCAACTCCACCATCAATTCGTACCTACGAGCTCTCAAATCCGCATCTTTCAAACCTTTGGTGATCTCACACGCCTTACGATGGGTGGTGAAGCCCGAGAAACTGTCTAGTGGTCGCTTACTCGGGACCAAATGGGATTTGCTGGTCATCACTCTTCACTCTTCACCTATACCACAGACCTACCTCACAAAAGACTGGGTGTCAGTACACTGGAGCATCACAGCCGGCATTCCAAGCAGCATAGTCAACGGCTTCGAGGAGAAGAATCAGGAGCTTCTTCATGCGAAGCCGGGTTCCGCACCAGAACTCACGGCTCTCTCGTCCTCACCAAAGATAGCCACCTCACCGCAGGCGTTGGAAGCCACACCAGAACTGCTAGGATGGAAAAACCCCGCCGGCACAACAACGCCAGTCAGCATGCTCAACCTTCTCGCCTTCGAACCAGGCCAAGAAGCCCACGAAAGCTACAAACGCTACGGCAAAGCGTTCGCCGAATCCATCGGCTCACGACGTGGAGGATTGGCCAAAATTGTCGGCAAGGTGGTTGCTGGGCAAGGAAGTCAAGACGAAGATTCCGAGGGATGGGATGAAGTGGCCCTGGCGCATTACCCGAGTTTTGCGCATTTTGTGGACATGCTGGCCAGTGAGGATTATCAGACTGTCAATCATCGTGACCGATTACCGGCTCTGAGGGACACTTGTATTCTTTGTACGAGTGAGGTGGATCCTATTTTGTGGGCTGGTAAGGCGAGGTTGTGAGGAGGGAAACGCCCTTGCTTGGTTTGAGGTGACTTTTGTAGTACGCGCTCAGACAAGTAAGGATGCGCTATGCGGTGTTGGTGGTGAGCGAAGATCGGATGATATGACCGGCGCTTCTCAGCGCTCAGACAAGTATGGATGCGCTATGCGGTGTTGGTGGTGAGCGAAGATCGGATGTCATGACCGGCGCTTCTCAATGATGCTGTAAACAAATAGCAGGCGTGTTAATATGTGGGCGTTCATGAGAGTCAACAGATACAAAGAACAAGCAGATCAAGTCGCACAAGCTTTAGATGTCAATTCAAATCTCAAACGAGATCATAATCACGCATAAAAGCCTGTGACAAAATTGCAAGATCATCAAATTCGCTTCCCAATGTCTACTCTCGCTCGGCGAACACGCCTCCGAGCACACTCGGGGGTCGCGGAGAGTAGATCTGCAAATAATCTCCCATCAAAGCGCGCCGATCGTAACGGGGCGAGGGAGAACCTGAACCACGCAGACAGACAGGCAAGCCTAGAACTTTCTTCCCGATCACCATCATCTCCACTTCAGCACAGACTTGAGCGTTGGGTGCGGAGGTGGAGAATTTCTTCTGTTAGCGTGGAGGAATTGATGGGGGAGCTGTTCAGCACGGATGGAAACTGTGGACGGTTTTCTGTGATCGTGGAGACTCGAAGAACGAGTGGGAACGTCTTGGTTCTTGGAAGACGCAATCGCTTGGACAGATGTGAATGACTCGACAGGACTTGACAAACTTGACAGGACGATAGGGATGTTGGCTTGGAAGCCCAGAGCCGCCCAAGGGCCGAGAGTGGTGTTCCCAGATTTTCGACGGATTTCTGCACGCGCTGTCTTCTGGGCTGAACTAGCGAAGTTGGGAAAATCAAGGCATGGTCGTGTTGGCGAGATTGTGCGTCACGGTGCGTTGATTTAATGCTCGAATAACACTCGTCTTGCAGACTCGATAGCGTTGTCTTGACTCTTGATTGCAGAGATGCTATTATTAACATCACAAATGAGTCTTGAGCTGGCACACTTGCGAGCAAGGTAAAAACCGCTCAGCGCGCTCCAAGGTCTCGGCAATTTCAGCCGCGTTTGCCGGTACAGCAGTCAGTCAGTCTATTGGATGAGTGACGTGGACGTTGGGACCGGAGCTGATTGGACGAGTGTCAAGACGATTGCGGCGTCGGCGAGTGCCATACACAGGCGCAAGTGGAAGTGTTCGGTTCGGTGGGGACCGAAGAAAGGCAGGCGTTCTCGAGCGATCCATCGCGCCGTGCGATCTCCCAAGGAATCCACAGAATTTCCCCAGCATTTCCCTTGAGCAGAGAGTCAGAGGGTTTCCAGTTTTCCTCAACCTAGGAGGTAGTAGTGAGAACGATCTTCTGCGGATAGTGCAATGCATGCAAGCGCGGGTGTTCCTGAGCCGGACATGCAAGGAACGAAAGCGACCCAAGGTCCCAAAGTCCTCAACGGCCAGTCAAGCGCAAAGTCTGGCAAATGTCTACAATCGCTTCATCCAATCCTCGGCAGGCGCAGGCGCACAAGAAGAAGAGGCGTCGTCACCCTCAGGTGGAAAAGTCACCGTGCGCGGCCTTGTCGAGGGCTTGGTCGAAAGCAGAAAGAAGTCGCACCTATAGCGTGAGATTGGCCCAAGCGGGCGCAGACAGGCTCGACACGATTATTACCGCGGCGCCGCGAACACGAGGATGCCGGTTGAGAGTGGCGTTTCGGTTGCATCTGGGGATATTGGGTTTGATGGGGCGGGCGAAGGACTGCGCACTCGCGTGGGCTCTGCTGGGGACATGTCCACTGTGGAGGCGGCGCCGGCGGCTTCCGTTCAGGTTCAGAAAGGGTTATGTTTGGTTAGCGTGAACGAGGAACAAACGGTTGCGATCGGCCGGACGGTGCGTGTGTTTTGGGTGCAGAAATCACACGGTTGTATGAGGTGGAAATTGTAGTTTCAAGCCAGTCATCCAACGGCCGTTTGTGTCGCATGAGTGTGCGATGGACGCGTTCGCCATATTGGTGACCAGGCAGGTCGGACAGAATCGTCCTGCACCAGCCCAGCCAGCCCCCTTTCTCGTGTCATCAAAGTGCATGATATGCCAACGATAGTGCGTGCAGCTCGGCAACAGGCAAAAAGCAATACTGCAGCAGCAACCATGGACCGCTGGCTGGAGAGTGACCAGGGTTGTTCATCTTTCCAAGCAATCAGGCCGGCCGTTAGTCTACCGCACGGCCTTCATCGTTTCACTACAGTCGCGCCCGGACTCATATCAGCATCGGTGATTGGCGTGACATGGGCCCTAGCGCCTGTCTCGAACGCCCTCACTCTCGCCCACAGCAACTGCTATCTAAATAGGCCCTCACCTTCCTACTGCTCGCCCTCTTGCTCTTGATTCCTCTTCACATCCATCACACACACTCGTTCATACGCAGTCAAACGATCACTCTCCCGCTACTCAACAACTTTAATAATACAATCAACTCCCCAACAACCAACCAACCCTCCTAATAATCAACATGCGTTTCACTGCTGCCGTTGCCGCCGCCACTCTGGCTGGCGCTGCCTCTGCCTCCGTCGCCCCCAAGAACGGCACTGCTCCCGCCTACGTGACTGAGGTCGTCACCGCCTACACCACCTACTGCCCGGAGCCCACTGAGATCACTCACGCCGGCGAGACCTACACCGTCTCCGAGGCCACCACCCTCACCATCACCAACTGCCCCGGTGGTAAGTCTTCGTGTCTTCACTTCGATCTTCCACATGCAAATCACTAACATCACTCAGGTTGCACCGTCACCAAGCCCGCCACCTCTTCCGTCGTCTCCGTCTGCCACGACTGCGAGACCTCTGCTCCCGTTGCTCCCGTCCCCGAGACCACCTCTGAGGCCCCCGTCGTCCCTGAGGCCCCGTCCTCGCCAGCTGCTCCTGTTGCTCCCTACCCCTCTTCCAACGGCACCACTCCTGTTGCCCCCGTCCAGCCCTCCGGCACTGGTGCTCCCCCCGCGGACTCCACCAGCACCGAGCCCGCTGCTCCCTTCGAGGGTGCCGCTTCCCAGCTCACCGCTGGCGCCGGCCTCCTCGCCATCTTCGGCCTCGTCGCCCTTCTGTAAGCGCCCGGAAGAGATTCTTTCCGACACGCACGCAGAAACGACATCGACGACCACCAACGGCAGCGGATCCCGCCAACCAAACCCAAATGTCTTGCTCCAGCAACCTTTCTTATTTTCTCATCATCTTGAAGGCGGTCTGAGGCAAGCTTGTTTCCATACATCAGCAAGGCCGGCGGCGTCTTTCTTTTTGTTTTCCCTTTTTTCACTTTTCACTTTTTTGAGACAGATATCATTCTCGTTTCCAACTAATGAGCGGAGTGGGAGAGACCTTCTTTGGGGAAACGGCGAATGACAATAACACCAAAAATCTGCTGCATCTTGTGTGGTTTTGTTTTTAGATAGGCTCGGCTTTCGTCCTCTGCCCCTGACTTACGCCCTTCAGCGCGTGGGAAGGGGTTTCCTGCGAGGCGAGATAAGCATAGGATACAGAACTATGTACAACAGCACAACCTTTTCTTCACGGTGGCTTGCCGCTGCGAAGCCGGGCCGTCGAAAAACATTTCAACCATTGATTGTTTCCATCACAATAGCTTTCACTTTCCCATTGGCACTATTTCCACGCCTTGTCTGTCACCTTGCGACGTTACCTCCCATCAGGTAACGCAAGGCCACCCGCGCCCGAAACAGAAACTCTTTGTTATTCCCGAGTGGCTGGGAGAACCATGGATACCGTTGCGCGGTCGGTCAGGTACCTACCCCTGAACGAACGCATGTCGCTTACATCTCCATCACTCGTCTGACTGGCCCAGCCTCTGTGTGACGGCACTTACGACTTTTCACGCGCAAGGGATGCGTGCTGTGTCACTTGGATCAAGTGCAAAACGAGGTCTTCCCGATGGCCACAAGATCTGCGGGTGTGAGAAAGGGTCTGGGAGTTACGGTACGGTACTTACGAGTCGGACCCGTTCGAGCCCTGTTGTACTGCAGCGTGGCATCCTGCGTGAACTCCGGGGTGTGAATGCGAATATGCCGACAGAATCACTACAAGACAGATGGAAACAAAACACGACCTTGCACCGACGTCTTCGTCGCCCGCAACAAGGCTGATAGCGCTTCGGCTTCTCGGCACGTAAGGCTCGACGATCGCATGTCCCTCTCCACTACGACACTTTCAACCCCGCCTGCTCGACTCTGCCAGATCTCTGCTCTTCTTGTCGTGCAATACTGTATGCGGAAGGTCTTGTACGGGTCACGATGGAGTGTCGTCTCCGCTTTGAATGCTGTAGTTCTGCAGATGCGTAGGAGGCGTTTGAGCCGTTGGTCGGCGGAAAGGTAAGTCCTTCTTGTGAAGAGCGTGGCGTATTAATGTCGACTTTGCTATTTTGCCAACAGTAAGTCCTGCACTCGCGGTTGTGTACGATCAGGGCAACAACAATGGCGAGAATAACATGGCTTGCCTGCCTCGTAGCTCTCACACAGGCCCAACAATCCCTCATCCAAACCCAGAACAACACCTTCAACTCCACCTTCACCCTCACCCCAGCCCAAATCTCAGCCGCCAACCTCTCAGACGCAACAGCACACAACTTCGAAACCGCCGTCCGCATAGAACGCTCCAACAACGCCGGTTCCCTCCCCCAAGAGGACCCCTTCTACCGCCTCCCCCCAAACCTCACCCTCCACAACCTCCCACCCCCAGGCACAATCCTCAAAATCGAACACCACACAAACACAACCCTCTACACCCTCCCGCCTACCCTCTCCCTCTCCCGCTTCCTCTACGTCTCCGAATCCCTCAACGCCACCCCCGTCCCAGCCTCAGCCTACGTCCTCTGGCCCTTCACCCCCCGCCGAAACCGCAACAACACCCTCCCAAAAACCTACCCAACCATCGCCTTCGCCCACGGAACCTCAGGCCAAGCCACCGCCTGCGCCCCCTCCAACCTCCGCAACCTCTGGGACGACTTCCACGGGCCATTCGCAGCCGCCCTAGCTGGCTACGCCGTGGTGGCAACCGACTACGTCGGCTTGGGCATATCGAACATCACATCCCCCTACTTCGTCTTTCCCTCCCAAGCCAACGATGTCTTCCACGCCCTCGCCGCCGCGCAATCCGCCTGGCCAAATGACCTGAGCAGCGACTTCGTCCTCATGGGCCAAAGCCAGGGCGGCGGCACGGTCTGGTCCGCCGCGCAGCGGCTGGTCGAGAAGCCTGTGGAAGGCTACCTGGGCGCCGTGGCCGCGTCGCCTTTCACGGACGTTCTGGCCGATATCGCCGGCGAGAACCAGCAGCAGGTCAACACTCGCGTCGCCGCTATTGCGCAGGGTTTGAGCAGTGTGCGGGCGAATTTCTCGCTGGGGGAGTGGTTGACGGATCTTGGCGTGGCGCGCACGAGGCTCATGCTGGAGGTTTCTTCGTGCGGGCCGGCGAGCGCGCAGCTTTTTGATCCCGGTGAGGGCGTGGACTTTCTTAGGGAGGGGTGGAATGACACGGAGTCTGCGAGGTGGTGGGAGGGGGTTGTGAGGAATGGGGGGAGGGAGTTCGCGGGGCCCATGTTGGTTTTGCAGGGTGATGAGGATGGGAATGCGCCTGAGGATGTTACTTCGAGGGTTGTTGGGGAGACTTGTGGGTTGTTCCCGCGGAGTCGCTTGGCTTATTCGGTTTATGGGGGTGTGACGCATGCGCCGGTTATGTTTGCTGCGCACAATCAGTGGGTGCAGTGGGTTGATGATCGGTTTGACGGGGTGGAGGTGGGGGAGGGGTGCGTGAGTGATGTTGTGGATGCGTGGAGGGGGGCGGAGAATACGCTGAAGGAGCAGAATTGGGAGATGGAGTTTGCTTTGTGATGAGTTGGGGTTGAAATTGTTGGAGATGGTAGGTTCTGGGCTTTTGGGAATCGATTCACTCCTTGATGCCATTGTCCTTGGAGATGCATATGCCTGCTTCATTCGATGTTGCAATTTGACAGCCAGAACAATGTCTTGACGTCTTCACAACCCAAACACACCTTAGATCCCACCATCAGCCACGTTCCCCTCACATATCCATCCTCTCACAATCAATCACGTTTCCCTCACCTAGCCACACCCTCATCATCACCTGCCTTCACCCCCTCAACCTTATCAACAATCCACCCCCCCAAAATCAACCCAACCCACACCGCCGTCTTCCGTCCAAACCACCCATCCTCCCCCTCCCCCAAAAGTGACTCAAGCGTAACAGCAATACAAGTGAAGTAAAAGCACTTGTAGAGAAAAGTATAACGCCCATAGCCATAATCCAATCGTCGGCACAGCCAAGTCGCGCCGGCTGCAGAGCACATGTAGACGCTTGTTGTGGCGAGGAAAGTCCAGAGGTGGATGAGTGTTTTGGTGTGGAGGAGAGAGGGGTTGATGGCGAAGATGAGGAGGAGGAGGAGGGATGGGAGGATTATGAGGGCGTTGGTGAGGTGGAGGAGGAGTTTGTTGGACTGGGGCATGTTTGTTGAGGTTTTGGGAGGTTGTGTGTTGGTGGGAAAGGGACTTCTGGGCGTGAAAGAGAGACGAAGATTGGGGGTTTTGTGGGCCTTTTGTAGGCGGCAAGAGATCTGGAGGCTGAATTAGGGCAGATCTTGTTGTATGGGAAGGAATCGAGTTATGTGTAGGCGGCGCGGAGATTTCCTGTTCGTCTATCTATATCGGTGCGGTGCTTAAAGGCCAGTCCACGTCATGGTACATGGCTTGGTCCGTGGATTCCACGCCCGCGACCATGCTGTATGGTCGACATGACCAAGACAAGATGGCTCAGCTGAATGTCCGGCATGGAGCCATGGATGGAGCATGTTGGAGGCTGTGCAGCAGGAGGAGGCGTCTCTCGCAGTGAGAAGCGGATCGTCGAATCCTTCGTGGTGTCTTTGCATGCATATGATCCCATACCTCAGAATGGAGCTGTTATTACTCGAAGCTCCATATGCAAGATACTTTTGATGTGGCAATTAGGTTAAAAGTACATGCAGCGAGCTTAGCGATCTGTTGAAAGCGATGATGTTGTTTGTAAGCATTTGACTGGGTCCGCACAAGAGCCGTGAAAGAAGCTCCACCAGCGTCATCTCTCTGACGACCTTGGACCTCATCCCCGCCATGTGCCGAGGCCATTTTCCATAATAACATTAACTCTCGCAACAACCATTTTCTTCAATCTGTGAGTATAGAAGTAATCAGCTGAACTACCAGAAACCAACTAAATATTTCTCAGTCCAAGCAAAATCTATCTCATTCCCCACCAAATCAACATGGCGACCATGAGAGCAATCGGTAAGCCAAATATGCCCAATCACAAGGAAAAGACCCCAACTAACCTCCCAAACAAAGACATCAAAGGCGGCAAAGGCCCCATCGAAAACATGTTCATTAACACTATCCCCCGCCCCGACATCACCGGCACCCAAGCCCTGGTGAAAGTGAAAGCCTTCGGGCTCAACCGCATGGACCTCCTCCAGCGCGAAGGCCTCTACCCTCTCCCTCCCCAAGCACCCGCCACAATGGGTGTAGAATTCTCCGGCACGATTGAGGAATTGGGCGCCGAAAGCGAGCATGGTTTCAAGAAAGGCGATGCCGTCTTCGGCCTCGCTTATGGTGGCGCTTATGCAGAGTATATCGCTGTTTCCACCCATATGCTCGTTCACAAACCTGAGGAGTTGAGCTGGGAGGAGGCAGCTGGTATCCCTGAGGTAAGTCATCATCCAAGCAGATAACATCAAATGGCATCAAAGAAAACCCATCCAGCTAACCCCTCAACCCCAGACCTGGATCACCGCCACGCAAGCAATGTACCTGATCGGGCGCTTCGCCCCCGGAAAAACCATCCTCTGGCACGCAGGCGCCAGCTCCGTCAGCATCTCTGGCATCCAACTAAGCCGCGGCGACAACGCCGCTGCCGTCTACGCGACCGCGCGCTCGGACGAGAAAACCGCCTTCTGCGTCAACTCCCTCGGCGCCACGGCCGCGTTCAACACGCAAAAAACCGACTGGGCAGACGAAGTCCTCCGCGCCACCGACGGCAAAGGCGTAGATGTCATTGTCGACTTCATCGGCCCGGAGGCTTTCGCTGCCAACCTGCGAGCCATCGCCAAGGACGGCACGATCGTCAACCTGGCCACGCTCAGCGGGCCCAAACTCAAGCCTGAATTCGAGCAGCCGGACATGACGCTTTTTTTCCGCAAGAGGGCGAGGTTTGAGGGCAGCGGCCTGCGCAGTCGCGACGAGGAGTATCAGGGGAAATTGAGGGATCAGCTGGTCGAGCATGCTTTGCCCAAGTTTCGCGACGGGACTTTCAAGGTTTTCGTGGAGAAGGTGCTTTCTTGGGAGAAAATTCAGGAGGCGCATGCGCAGATGGCGAGGAATGAGACGAAGGGGAAGTTGATTTGTACGATTGATTAAGGTGGACTGGGATGAAGAATGGAGGAGGCGGAATATGCAGTTGGAAATTTGGTATGAGATTTCAATTGACAAAGACTCGTTCGTTGCATTAATTTGGTTGGTAGGTAGGTAGGGTATCTGCCTCGTCTCGTGCCTCCATCAAGCTGTTTTCCAACATGTCATCAAAAGGCTTCCGTATGTGTATTTGCTTATACGGAAGCGGCGCCACGCCCTAGAAAGCAGGACCAGTCAGTCACGTCACTCCAAAGATGGCATTGGAGAAAAAGAGAAAAACTTACAAGACTCCACCTCCCCAGCCTCAATATGCCTAAGCTTGTTGACCTGCGCGGCCTCACCGGTAACAACACCCTTAGCAAACTCGACAGCACCACCAATAGCCGTACGCCTGCTGATAGCATACTGCGCAGTCTTGGTGGTAACCTTGATCAGCCCAATGCGAGGGTCCTGGGGTCCGCCATCGTGCTTGCCGTCTCCCAAGTCGCCCAGCCAGGCTTTCAGGCTGACGCTGTAGTACTGCTCGATGCGGGCGCGGTCGGTTTCGACGGAGGCGCGGCCGGAGATGCTGGCCCATTCGCCGGCGTTGTTGAGAAAGGCGAGGTTCACGTCGGGGTTCTGCGCGAGGTCGTCGGTTTTGCCGGACTCGGTGTTGGTGTGGAAGATAAAGTCGATGCCGTTGTCCTCCTGTGATTGAGGGTTAGTCTTGTGTGTCTTGAGAGGGACCGTGGAGTCTTGTCCTTGTTCGAGACATACCCTTGCGGCAACAGCCATGGCTCTGCTGGCAAGAAGACCATCCTGAGTCTTGGTGGTCAACATGCAGAACTTGCTCTTGTCGACGAAGGACTGAAGGTCCTCGACCTTCTCCTTCAGAGCGGGGTCTTGGATGTTCTTTGCGGTGTAAGGGTCGGCGGGCTTGTTGCCGGTCTCAGCATTGGAGAAGGAGGCCATTTTGAAGATGTGTGTTGTTTTGAAGTTGGTCGTGGAATTGGGTTGTATTAGAAGGTGGATTAATGCTGAGAGATGTCGTGTCAGTTAGGTGTGTTTGTGACTGATGTGTTCGTCTGTAAACGTCATGGCTATAGGCGCGAAGGATGGGTGTAATGTGATAACATACCAGTCGTAGCAACGTGACTTCGTTCAAGAGTGATGAGAGTGTTGAATGTGTGTTGGAGAAGGGACAAGAAGAACGACAGAGCAGAGATGGCATTTGTACCTATGTGAGAGGAGGTTCTCTGTCACAACATGGGTCCTTCACTTCCCCACCAGAACGTCATTGACATGCTACAAGGTGGGGCTTCGATCGGCGCACGCGATCGCACACCAGAACACGTCTCGCACGTCTTTCAAGCCATGACAACTCTATAGGTACATGTGTGCATACATATAGCCGTTTTACTAGGAAGACTATCATGATTCTACATGACTCCTGTGAATTTCTGCAGAGTTGCCGCTTATCCGTCGCTATGCCAATCTAAAAAAGCTCATCCAACAAGCTCAAATCTAATCGATCTTAAGCGATCCATAAATGCGGTGCACGAAAATCCAGCAAGCCACGAAACCGATCGTTCCTGATTGCGTTGTTAGTACATCGGCTTTTGAATCGGAGACAACAGAACGAGAACTTACCACTCATAACGAACCACATGAAGCTCAGAAGTGCCGAGTAGCCCAAATACAGCATGCCTCCGGTCCAAGAACTGAAGCTCAACATCCTAGCCCAGTACAAGAGGCTGTAGGCGAAGACGTATCCTGCACTCGCGCCGCTTGAGGCGAAAGCTCGCCACTGCCAGTGATAGTTCTCCGCGCATAACACAAAGTAGATCATCAAGATGGCGCAGGCCGCCGAAGTGACGATCATTAGACCGTAGCACAAGAATAGGAATCCGAACATGTAGTAGATACGACTGCTCCACAGCGAAGACATGATGAAGTAGAGCTCCACGAAGATTGCGCCAAATGGCAGCACGCCAACGAGGAGCATGCTGGGCAGAGGGCGAAGGTAACCAGACGAGGGAGGGATCTGGCGTGGGATCTGGTTTGTGCGGACGGGTGGTTCGGCTTGTGGTTGGCGGAAACCAAACCATGAGCCTAGGATGGAGAGAGGAGCGGAGATGATGGACCAGATGCCAACAATAACGAGCATGGTCGTGAAAGGAACAGCGCCAGAAGACTGGCGAGCCCAGACAAGAAGGTTGAGGAGGAAGAAGGTGCCGAAGACAAGCGCTGGGAGAGCACTGGGCGTGAAGACGAACAACTGCTTCCACTTGTCGCCACGGAAAGACTTGTAGACTCGTGAACTGGCATATCCTCCGACGAAGCCCATGACGGCGTACATCATGATCATCACGGTAGCAAGGCTGCCACGGTTAGAGGGTGAGAGGAAGCCGACAACAGCGAATGCGATGGTGAAGCCTGCCATGAAAAAAAGCTGTGTGCCGTTGCCAACAAGCACTGCAAGGACAAGAGGGTTCTTGGGCGGTCGGAAGGCATCGCCATGTACAAGCTTCCAGCCGCTGTCTTCCTGAATGCCATCCTCGACGCTGTTGCCGTTGAGATCGTCAAGACCGAGCTGATCAAGGCGGTTGTAGCGTGCAATGTCTTTGCGCAGAGTCCGGCTGAGTACAGTGCCAACCATACCAATGAGAAACATGACAATCACGGCGCTGTTGATCAGCGAGAACCAGTGGATCTTGGCGTCGTAGACGTGCAGGTATTTGTCCCATCTTGTCGCGAACGAGGTGCTTGATGGCCGCCAGTAGACACTGTAGGTGTATGTGACCTTTGTCTTGCCTTTCTCTGACAGCACAACAGGCTTCTCCGAG
This sequence comes from Cladosporium sp. MBC 237, assembly GCA_030772445.1. Taxonomy (NCBI): domain Eukaryota; kingdom Fungi; phylum Ascomycota; class Dothideomycetes; order Cladosporiales; family Cladosporiaceae; genus Cladosporium; species Cladosporium sp. MBC 237. The sequence continues at coordinate 25,701 of JAPHCH010000063.1, forward strand.
TTGCATCCATCGGCGCTGAAGTCATCTCCTGAGCCTACGCGCCTTGCTCCGGCGGCTGACCTGGGTTCGACCAAGATGCCCACCACGCGGTATTGATCTTCGCGCACCTGATGGTAGTCGATCAAGATATCGTAATGGTTGTTCAAATGCGCCTGCTCATCCTCGACCTTGCCCAAAGCGAATCCTGGCTGATAGTATTCAGTCTTCGTTCCCGGGTCGTAGTAAGGCTGGCCAGCGGGCAAGCCGTCGATCAGCCAGTTCAAGTTGTAGTTCTGCCATATCCTCTTATTCACAAACTTCGCATCTCTTGGCTCCAACTCTTGTTCATCACACACAGCCTTGCAAGTCTCGTTCTTGCCCAATGTAAGTTGGAAGGGCGAGGTTTGAATTCGGTCGCCGAACAGAATGCTGCCTAGGGATTCGGAAATGTACTCTGGCCCGTTCTCGGGCGGGCAGAAGTGGAAGGCAGGGTAGTAGTAGTCAAAGGAGAAGACGGAGCGGGTTTGCGTGTCGCGTTCGGATTGCGAGGGCGTGAGTTTGTTAACATTCAAGGGAACCAGGTCGCCGACGCGGTAGTTGGTAGGGGTGATGCCGGGGAGGTAGAAGGCATGCGCCAGTTCGGAGGCGCACAGTGCCACGGCCAATGAGGCCGGTAGATTGTGCAATCGCATCTCTGCGGTGCGTGTGTTTGGATCAATATCCAAGTGGTTGTCGATTCTGTGGCTGTCGAAGAGCTATGGCATCAAGAAAGGTATCCTGATCTGGGTGCGCCTCCAAGTTGGACCCTGCCCTGCCCAAGCTCAGCTATCGCTCACCACGTCAGAGGTTGATGGCAGTGGCAGCTTTCACTTGCAGGTTGGTATCTGTTATTACAGGAACAAGTCGTCGAATCACATGCGTTCATAACTCATTGATATCACGTGTATGTACTGTATGTAGCATCATTGTTCGTCCTGTCAGCCCTAGCGAGACAAAGGGGCAGTCGAGCCTTCTCCATCTTCCAAGCAAGCAAGGCAGACAGCTTGAGAAGTGCTAGCTCACACACCCAAGAGTTTCATCGAACAGTCGCCTACATCAAATATGCAAAATGTTATGATAAAGTGAAGTAGGCATGATGCCGATTTGCTGTACCATCCACGAGGTCGACCACGAGGCAGTCGTGTGGCAAGGAAGTATGGTACGAATGTATTGTTGTTCATCTTGAGCGCCGCAATTGGCGTGTTGCCATACCCTTGTAACACCTTCGTGACATTCATGCTACCCTGTTCAAGTGTAGTTGTTTTTCCTCAGGCGCATACACATGCTTCGTTGATGAATATTTTGTACACCTCTTTTCTCCAGAGGATCATCATAATGCTCTGTGGCATCGGTGCACTACTTCACTGCTATTTGCATGCAACTAGGCGGAGCCATATCAAACATAGCGGTTTCAAACAGATGGAGCAAGAGCGGTGAATCCTGATCCTTCCCAGCGCCTCCCAGTCGCGCAATGTTGTTATGACTTATAAGACAAGCTACTTGCCTCTTCCTGCAGTCTTCAACTCTCCAATCTGTGATTGATGGTGAGCGCACCACGCTCCTCTGGACCGTCAAGTCATGAATGGTGTGTCAGCCTCTGCGCCTCTGTCCACGCCCATCATCTTCGTGTCCAGAAGATATAGGCTGATCGTCGGCCGAACAGGTTTTCTCGCACTGTTCATCTCAATAATGTTCCGGTTCGTGGTCAGACTGCTTCATTATTGACAATCATCACAGCCATACCAGTACCTGAGCCGACACGCGCGAAAAGACACCTGGAAGGCGTGCGAGAAAGAAAGAAAGACAACGGGCCACTCCTAAGCGACCCATCCTGTTCACACGGCAAATGTCTGTGTCCCACGGATCCGAGGTGAACACCACCTGGTAAACATCACGTCGTCACAAACCTAGGCGCCGTGACGTTGTCTGCAGCTATACGAGCTTCCAGTCCAGGGGCGCAGAATGGTGAAACATGCAAACCATCGACCTCTTGCGTATAATCGCGACCAAGCCTCAACACCGAAAGACAAAGTTCGACCAGCAAAGGGGCTAAAGGCCGAAGACCGCTGGGCATCGTGGTAGCCAAACGGCGGCAGGATGAAGAGACCGTTGAAAACGGCGTCGCCTTCTTCTTCTTCCAAGCCTCCAGCAATCCTCAAAAGATATCGCCGTCATCACCGTCGGCAATCTTTGCTTTACGAGATTTTGGTTGAACGCTCCATCACAACCCCGTCGGCGGACGAGCATCGTGACTTTCGGAGTTGGCAAGTCTGGCAGAAACCAATGCAGGAACGCGTTCTCCCCGGCCCGTGGTGCGACAACTAACAGCGATTTACCCGCTACCCCTGTGGATCACTTAATTTCGGCCTTCTCAGCGAATGGCGTACAGCGACTGCTCTGCCAGAACATCTGTACGTAGCTACTTTCGACATTTTTGCTTTGCAAACAATTCTGGCCTGCCGCCCTCAGCAATTGGTTCCAAGGTCTCTCATGCGCCCAGTAGACGGCTTACAGTTCGCTACTGAGTGCGCCTCCTGCGCCAATAATTCACATCTACCACTTGTAGGTCACCCGCATGTTCCCAGCAACCTCGCCAGCCCGTCTCGGCGCCGTTGTCTGTTCTTCGATCTTCCGCTCACGGATCTCCTCCGTCGTCGTCGTCGTCGTCGTCTCCCCCGACCGTGCAGAAGGTTCTGCTTGTCCGGTAAGTCATAGGGCAGAGTGCTTGCGCGTTCAACGCCCGGGCACTAGGACACGGCACCGCAAGACACCCACATGGCCCTCCGCATGCCAGCATAGCCGGCCACGAAGACCATGGCCAGAACTTCCAACACGTCGGTGTGAGTGGAGCATGTCGAAGGTGAGAATCGGCAAGATTTCACATGTGTGTGATCGCCCACGCAGCCGTGGACATCAAAACCATCTCGTCTTCCTTTCCTTGTATCTCTTTCTTCTTTCTCTAAGTCTATCACTTCCTTGCGCCAGTTGCAGTCATTCTCTCAGCAGAGCATTCGCTCATTGCATTCCCTTGGTCTTTCGAAGACCTCCACATTCTTTCACACGCAATTGCCCTGGTTGGCTCAGCATTCTAGCGCTCTAGCAGCAGCTTTTTGAACATTCCCCAATTCATATCAAAACCACATCAAGCCGGTCTTCACCAATCAACAACCATCAAAATGGCCCCCATCAACAACCTCAGCGTCTTGGCTTTCGCCTCTGCCGCTCTTGCCATCCCGTTCAACCACGGTCACGGCCACGAGAAGTATCACAACAACCGCCCGTCTGGTTTCTCCGCCTACCCTCTGGCGAGCGCCAACACCACCATCAACGCTTCCGGTACTGGCTTTGCCACTGGCACTTCTGCCCCCATCGCCCCGGTCAGCGAGAGCACCGTCGTCTCTGATGTTGAGACTACCACCGCCGTTGCAACCACCTACCTCGACTCTGCTAGCTCTTCCTGCACCAGCGATGTGACCGTTACCTCCACCGCCAAGGTCACTGTCACCATCACTCCTGATGATGCCTCGTCGACCGAGGCCGCACCCGTCGAGTCTTCCGCTCCGGCCTACTCTGAGGCTCCGTCTTCCTACAGCACCAAGGCTGAGGCTGCCCCTCAGGAGACCTCTGCCGCACCTGCGGCCTACTCTTCTTCCCCTGCCGAGAGCTCCTCCGCTTCCTCCCCGGCTTTCACCTACGCTGCCCAGAAGAAGCAAGTCGACGTTGGCGTCGATGTGAACGTTGGCGGCTCTTCCAGCTCTTCCAGCTCATCCCCGTCTTCCACTGGTGACTCTTACGGTAGCGGTAACTCCGGCAAGGGCAAGCGCGGTGTCGCCTACAACGACGCCAAGCTGACCGACTGCCTCGTCGACAGCCCGTCCATCTCATGGGGCTACAACTGGGGCTCCGTCCCCTCCGGTCTCAAGGACTCCGTCAAGTTCATCCCCACCCTCTGGGGCCCCAAGTCTGAGTTCACCGACGACTGGGAGAGCAACGCCAAGAAAGCCATCTCCAACGGCGCCACCCACCTCTTCTCCTTCAACGAGCCCGACCTCGGCGAGCAAGCCAACCTCACCCCCGAAGAAGCCGCCAAGGCCTACAAGACCTACATGGAGCCCTTCTCCGGCAAGGCCAAGCTCTGCGCGCCCTCCGTGACCAACGGCGGCGGCGACAAGGGTCTCGGCTGGCTCTCGTCCTTCCTCGAGTCCTGCTCCGACTGCACCATCGACTGCCTCAACATCCACTGGTACGACAGCGCCGACAACGTCGACTACTTCAAGAAGCACATCAACGACGCCGTCGACCTCGGCGACGGCAAGAAGGAGGTCTTCCTCAGCGAGTTCGCCGCCGAGGGCTCCGACGACCAGATCACCAGCTTCCTCGAGAAGGTCATGCCCTGGATGGACAAGAAGGACGAGGTCGCTGGCTACGCTTACTTCATGGCTGGCGAGGGCAAGCTCGTTTCTGGAAATGAGCAGAGCGCTATTGGCAAGGCTTTCACTTCCTAGAAAGCTTTTTGTCCTGTTTATCCTCGACATCCCTCAAGTCGATTTTTGATGCTTCTCTCTGGAGAGAGAAGTAACGATTTTCTTACCATCATCTTTCGAGGGGGACCAACAGACACAGACCCAAAAAACTGGAACTTTCACGATTTTCGGGGTCATCATTGGTTGGGAAAATAGATGGGAATTGCAGGAGGAAGTGAACTCCTCAATCACCCCATCATGTACAGTGCATTGCATTGCATTGAACTGCTAGAATGCTTTCTCGCAGACATTCGTTGTTCTTGCCTTTTCTTTTTCTTTTCCGCTTTTCTCATCGCTCCACTTGTGGTGTGAGGTGGTGTTTTCTTGAGAGAAAACACCACACAAAGAAACCGATTCCGCCCGCGCGGCTTTGCTGGTCAGTTTGGCACTGCGTTCGAGGACAGGATGATATATAGACATGCATAACTTACCGATTTCAAACGAAGCATACGATCAGTACTTTTCCCGAACATGTTCTCAATTCCAGTTCATCTTATTGGATGCCTCATCATCTGCGTCGTCTTGGTACGGAAGTGACTCACAACGGTGTGGTGATACGCGAGATATGATTCAGGTGATGCTAAGAGGGTTTTGGAATCTTTGATGGACGCTTCTGCGGCGGAGGTACAGGGCTGGCCTTGGAGCCATGAAGCTTCTGTGAAAAGTGGAGCTCGAGAAGCTTGGTGAGGTGGAGTTTGCTCCGTGACCGCAACATTTTGAGAGAACATGAGGTATTCTCAATTGACCCTTCCATATTCTTCGCTTTGAAACATCTGATCGCAGTGTTTCTGATCCGAATTGTTAGAGATCAACGAGAGCCGACTACCATAACATAGAAACATGCACACCGATAATAATCCCCTCCATCCTCGAGCTCCCACATGACTTGTTGGACATCCTGAGACCCGTCTTTCGTCATCATTATGTATCGAGACTTCCTCCCTCCCACCACTCCAGATCGCAAAACCATCAAAGGGATACCCAGGGACCACTGTCATCACCGCTCCACACCTCCACGGAGACGGATCTGGGACCGAAGCTTGGGAAGCGCTTCCTATGATCGCTTTCCTCGCCCGTCCATGGGCTGCTGTCTGGGGTCGTGTGAGATGCTTGAATCTTAGATCGTCGTGGATGCTGATGTCACGATGTTGCTTGTCTGGTCGGGTCTGACTTGTACATTTTGCGTTTGGACATGGCAGTGATGAGCTTACTTATATCATGCCTCTCTGCACCCCTGTCATTTTGTCGTCTTCGTCCGATTGACTTCTCTTTGCTTCACGTTCACACGCTCTCCAACCTCTAAATCCAATCCCACCAAAGAAGAAACGAACACACCTCGAGTCCATCCAACCCACACTTTCCAAACCACTACCCCCTCTCCCACCCACCAACAAAATGTCCGTCGAAAGCCACGCCGGCCACGAAGACAAACGCAACAAAGTCCTCGAGACCACGCCCAATGTGCAAATCTTCCTGCGCCCCATCGCGCCGCCCGCCGCGCTAGGTTTGGCGGGTTTCGCGGGCTCGACTTGGATCACTGCTAGTCATATTGCGATGTGGTGGGGGAATTCGGAGAGTCCGACGTTGTTTTTCCCGTTTGTCGGGATTTTTGGTGGTGAGTTTCTTTTGTTGTTTCGTGAGAATTTGGGGGCTCGAGCGGAAGTGCTGATGATATATGGAACAGGTCTTGCGCAGTTCATTGCTGGGATCAAAGGATTTGAAGCAAGAGACACGCTCGTCACGGTCATCAATACCATGTGGGGGAGTTTCTGGATCGCCATTGGGATCTTGTATGCTTTCGTGGTAAGTTCACCAACAATCCTCCTCGATCCGCTTCTACAAAAACAGACCACTAACCCTCAATCCCTTCCAGGCCGCCGGCGCCCTAGAACCACACTCCGTCCACACGCACTTCCCCGAACTAGCATCCTGGTTCGTCGTCCTAACAGTCTTCACCTGGTCCTGCGCCCTAGCCGCCACAGCCCGCGATCTCGTCCTAACAGGCTGCCTCACCTCGCTCGCAATCGGCAGCACGATCGCTTGTTGCCTCTTCGCTTACAACGGCGGCTCGTCCGAGACTTCTGGCTCGGGCGACGGAGAAGTCGGCGGCGTTACGATGGGTATCAAGGCTGCTTCGTACTTTTGGATGCTCGCGGCGTTGTTTGCTTGGTGGCGCGTGACGGTCTACTTGGTCGAGGAGGCTTATGGGCCGGGCAATGCTATCACGAAGTTCTTCCCGATTGGCAGGACGCCGCAGGAGAAGAGGGCGCCGGTTGTTATTCCTGGGTTGGGTGAGCCGGGTGTCAAGAGGGGTGTGCCTAAGCCTATGTAATTCTGTACGTAAGGTAATAATGGTGTGATGGGAAGAGTGTCATGTGGGAAATACAGGTCTTTACTGTTCATTTGTTATACTTCCCAATGCCGAACTAGATGCTACTCAAGATTATGAGTTTCATAGTCGTGAATGTGAATGTGGTTGAATGCCGTTCTGAATCATAGAATACCGAACAGTGCCTAAAGTGCATGCATCGCAGTCCGTGCTCGACGCTTCCCAAAGCGCGTCATCAATCAAAGTCGCGACCCTGATATCAACACTGCAGCCCTATTCCATACATCACTTACCAAGCGGGTCGAAAAAAGTCCTCGCGTCAATGGCGAAACGCAAGGCTGTTGAAGTGCTCACTTCAGAAGACTCGGGTCTATCTTCTCCGCCAGAATCTTCAAATGACGACACTGTAGCATCGGCCAAAACAACTACGGAGAAGCAGACGGCGAAGAAACAAAAGACTGCCAATACCGTGGTTAAGCAAGAGGAGGGCACACAGGCTGGTAGCGAAGAGATTCCGGCGGCTCCCAGAAGAGGCACAAGGACTCGAAACGTCAAGGTGGAAGTGAAAGAAGAAGACTCGCAGGACGAGGAATCACAGGACGCAACGCCCAAGAAACGAAAGACAAAGGCAGCTCAGACCAAGGAGGAAAAAGCAGAGATCAACGGAGGCAAGAAGAAGCCAGTACCTAAGAAAAGTGCTAAGAAAGAAGAGGTCAAAGAAGAAGCCGACGGACAGGCTGCTGCGAAACCGACTAAAGGGAAACGCAAGACGAAAGAAGAGAAAGAAGCAGAGGCCATGCCGTTGGCAGCTCGTACAGTCGGACACAAATTGTTCATCGGAGCGCATGTATCCAGTGCAGGAGGTCAGTGTCTTCCTCCTCTTATTGCCCTATGTAGCTGTATAGCGAATATACCTACATACAACCAACAACAATTGCAAACCCCCAATCTCAGCTTTCACTAACATACCTCATTCCCCCTCAGGCGTCCAAAACGCCCCCTTAAACAGCGTCCACCTAGGCGCCAACGCCTTCGCCCTCTTCCTCAAATCCCAACGCAAATGGGCCAACCCGCCCCTCGCACCCGACCAAGCATCCGCCTTCCACGCAAACTGCGCCCACCACTCCTACGCCCAGCACGAGCACGTCGTCCCCCACGGCTCCTACCTCGTCAACCTCGCCCACACGGACCCAGCACGCACCACACAAGCCTACGAAGCCTTCCTCGACGACCTCAAACGCTGCGAGACCCTCGGCATAAAACTCTACAATTTCCACCCGGGCGTGGCAAACTCCACAAACGGCGACAAACCCAAGGCCATCGCCCACCTCGCCTCAAACATCAACCGCGCTCACAAAGAAACGTCCACCGTCGTCACGCTGCTGGAAAACATGGCCGCCGGCGGCAACGTCCTAGGAAGCACCTTCGAAGACCTCCGCGACACCATCGCCCTGATAGAAGACAAATCCCGCGTCGGCGTGTGTCTCGACACCTGCCACGCCTTCGCGGCAGGCTACGACCTCCGCACGCCCCAGTCCTTCGCCGCAACGATGGACTCTTTCGAGCGCATCGTCGGAACGCAATACCTCCGCGCCCTGCACCTCAACGACTCCAAGGCGCCCTTCGCCTCGCACCGCGACCTCCACGCCAACATCGGCACGGGCTTCCTCGGCCTGCGCGCTTTCCACAATATCGTCAACGAACCGCGCTTCGCCGGCTTGCCGCTCGTGCTGGAGACGCCGATTGAAGTGCGGGACGCGGAGGGGGAGGTTGTCAAGGATGAAAAGGGGAAGGGGAGGGAGGATAAGGGAATTTGGGCAAGGGAGATTAAATTGTTGGAGGGCTTGGTGGGGATGGATGTCGAGGGGGTGGAGTTTGGACGGTTGGAGGCGGAGTTGGAGAGGAAGGGAAGGCCTGAGAGGGAGAGGTTGGAGGCGCAGATTGAGAGGAAGAGAGCGGGGGAGGCGAAGAAGGGGAAAGGGAAGGGGAGGAAGAGGAAGGCTGATGAGAGTGATGGGGGGAGTGGGAGTGGGGAGTGATGAGACTGCAGGAGGTGTCGTGGACTGTTGTTGTACTTGGATTTTCTAAACATATCTTTCTCTGTGGACCTTGAGATCTTCGCAAGTTGTCAGAGTGGATTTACCTTAAGACGTGAAGATGAGGGGTTGATGTCTGTCAAGTAAAAGTTACAACACGCAAACCACACGGCCATTCGCTTTTAATCTACCTCATCATATCTCTACTACGCAGGTATATCTCCCTCCCTCCCAATCAAGCAACCCCCTCCACCCTCCAAACCTTCACAGCAGCATCAGCACCAGCGCTCACGACCCTCCCCTCATCAACCCAAACAACAGCCCCAACGCCCTCCTTATGCGCATTCAGCGCCTTGACCCTCTTACCCGGGTCCGCCAAACTCCACACGCAAACATTCGTGTCCAAGCTGCCGGACACGGCTTTCCTGCCGTCCGGCGACCAGCTCAGAGACGTTACGCGAGCGGTGTGCGCGGACCAGCGGTTGGTTTCTAGCGTCCATTGGCTGCCGCTGTTGGCGTAGGCGAAGACTTTGCCGTTTGCGAGGCCGGCGGCGAGGTGGGTGCTGTCTGGGGAGAAGGCGAGGGCGGAGACGGGGGAGGTTGGGTCGGTGAGGGTGGTGAGCTCGGAGAGTGTGCCCGTGGGGGAGAGTTTGTAGATTCGCACTTGCTTGTCGTCGGAGCCGCTGGCTACTAGGTCTCCTGTGGCGGCTACGCAGGTGGGTGCGGGCGAGGAGGGGAGACTGCTGATTTCTTGGCCTTCGGAATAGATGTTCAGACCGGCTGTTGAGGCGATGATGGTGAATTCTTTGCCTCCTGCTTTTGCGACAGCGACGCTCTTCGGTTGTCCGGCTGTCTTGGTTGCGCCGCCGATGAAACTCTTCTGTGCTGTGTCGGTGGTGCGGAGCGTGTCGTCCCAGCCGACGGAGTATACCCTGTCACTGCCTGCGGCGACGCCTGAGACGTAGTTGGAGTGCATCTCGCCGTCCACCAGCTCAGCAGCGCCAGTCTTCAGATCCCAGCTGCGAGACCTGCCCTCAGACGAACCAGTCCACAGCGCTCCACTGCCAGGCGCAGAAGCAGCAGAGTTGATAGCCTTCTGGTGTCCGCGCACAACCTTGACCGGACCCTCGGCCTTGTCCACATTGAAGTAGTTCAAGTTCCCCTCCAGATCAATCGAGATGATCAACCCATCACTCCTTCCCGCCGGCCAAGTAACGCCAACCTGCTGATCAGGCACCGAAACACCCTCACCACCCATGCGCCAACTCTGCACACACTCTCCGCTCTCAACATCCCACACCTTCACCGTCTGATCACCCGAACAAGTCACCAACCTCTTACTGTCCGGCCCCCAGCACACACCGAAAATCGACCCCTTATGCTCCCCCTCCCCAATCTGCTTAACCGCCTCGCCCGTCTTGCCATCATAGATCCAGATCCTCTTATCCCCGCCCACACTCACCAGCCAAGCGCCGTCGGGACTAAACTGCGTGCCGTAGATGAACTTGTCATGCTTGCCCCTCACGCTCGTGTTGAATTTGAACGGCGCGCCGTGCAAAAACACCAAACTGGTATCGTCCGAGCCCGTCGCAGCCCTCAAAGGCCTCTGCTGCCGCACGCTCACGCAGTTGATCTGGCTCGCGTGCCCGCTAATCTCGCCCACCGAATTGCCCGAGTCGGCCGTGATGCAGTGTCCGAAACGCTCCTTGCCGTCGCCAACGGCGATGATCCGCTGACTGTCCCCGTCCCACGCGATGTCGTTGATCCGCCCCGCGATGATGTGGTATTCGCCCTTGGTGTTCTCCGCACCCAGGCTGTCCCACACGCGCACGGAGCCCGTCACGTCGCCGGACGCGATGTAGAAGCCGCTGGGCGAGAAGCGGGCGACGCTCGTTTGTGCCGTGTGCCCGGTGTACTGCTTGGAGATGGAGGGGTTGTCGATCGAGCGCACGAAGATCGATTTGTTCGAGGCGTAGGCGAGGCGCTCGCCTTTGCTGTCGGAGGAGAGGGGGGTGGGGGTTCCGCGAACGGTGGTTGGGCCGGGGGCCCAGATGGCCTCTGTTGAGGGGAAGGGTTAGATTTTCGGAGAGCTGGGTGTGGGTTGTTTTGTTCAGGGACATGCGAGTTGGGATGTGGCATTGCCCATGTGGAATGGCTGGCTCGAGGGAATTGATAGCATTGCTGAAGACCGTAACATACCTGAAGTAATCGACATGTTTGTGCAAGAAAGAAGCAAAGAAAGGGAGTTGAACTTGAAGTGGTTGCAGTGTTTACCTGAGTGTTGACGGCAGCTCTCCCTTATAATAAGATGCAAGATGAAACCTGAAGCCTGGCTGGCGCTGACGCAATGAGGGGCCCTAAGTCTGTCCCAGGTTGGCAGGGATGTTTGGTGCCTGTGCGTGGGGTGGGTGCTGATGCTAGGCATTTATGTTTATTTACTAGGAAGAGTTTCAATTTGATCATGAAACTGCCTGATGTTACTTGTCGCAGATCTTCGCGTGGATTATTGCTAGATTTTGGGAGGGAGGGTTGGAATTGAAGAAGCGGCAGGCGTGAACACGAATATGAATTCTCGAAAATTGTCATGACATTAGGGTATCTGGTGCATCGATCAAAGAGCACAGGCTGCTGCTCACGGGCAAGCAGCGCGGGCATTCTCTCCTCTAATTGAAGTGAATACCCTCTTGGTTGAAGGCGTAGAGCAAGGCCAAGAAGTCACCTTCATCACAAAGTCTTGCTCTCTTATCAGCCAACTGAGTGTCTTCCTCCAGGACCTTCTTCACCTTCGCTCTGACCAACTCGTAGACCTTGCCCTTCTTTTTCCTGTTGGGGTTGCCGGCCAGCTTCTTTGCGCGTTTGTCCGCCTCCTCTTTGAAGAAGGATGGCACATCCTCGTCGTCGTCGACTTCCATGATTCCAGCATCGTCGTCTGCTCCCATGTCCTCGTCCTCCTCCATGGCCACATCCGCACTGTCCGAGGGTCCGTCTTCGAGCAGAATCTCGTTCTGCGCACAGTAAGTGCGGTAGTTCGACTCAATCATGTCCATGACGCTTGACGTTCCCAAGAAGCCACTTCGCAGCACTCTGTTCTTCCTCACGAAGCAAATACGCAAAAGACCGTCCCACTCGTCGTAGCTTACTTGAGGTCTGGGGTTCTTTGGCCTGATCCTCACGACATTGCTCTCGACCTGCGGAGGCGGGTTGAAGTTGTTCTTTCCGACCTTCATGACGTGGTCTACCTTCGACCACATCTGTGCGTTGACACTCAATCTAGAGTAAAGTTTTTCGCCAGGCTTTGCGAACAACCTCATGGCGAATTCTCTCTGGAACATGAGCACGCAGCTTCTCGGCGCGGGGCTTGTGGCCAAGAGTTTGAAGGTCAAGGGCGAACTGATCTGGTAGGGCGTGTTGGAAATGCAGACGTCGAAGTATGGGTACTCGGGGATTTTGATCGCGTCACCTAGGATGAGCTCCAACTTCTTCCCGAGCGGTGTTCCCTGGAATCGCTTCGTGACTTCTGCCGCCATGCGAGGATCGTGCTCAATGGCAATGACCTTCTTGGCCTTCTCCAGAATCCTTGCCGTCAAGTTACCGGTACCGGGACCGATCTCGAGCACGACATCGCTCTGCTTCAGCTCGGCCTTGTCGACGATTGCCTGAGCCACACCGGGGTTCTTGAGGATATGCTGACCGAGGTCTGTGTTCATCTTGAAAATGCTGTGCGCGGCGGCGGCTTTGTCGCCTTTGCGGGCCTTCGCACCAGCATACGGATCCGTCTTGGACACGCCGCTGGTGGCATTTTTAGAGGTCAGGACCTTGGGCATTTTCGAATTGGGCGGGCGGCTTTGCCTAGGCCTCGGGTTGTGTTCCGGGTTGTACTGGCGATATAGCGTGCGGGGGAGGATTATCAGAGGATGGCGACGAGTCTGGACCGGGTGGGCATTCAAGTCAAGGCGAGTTTGGCCTCATACACGCAAGAGTAGTTTTGGTATTTATTTGCCAGATCTCTCCGGGCAGGACTTGTTGGATTGGAGAGGAAAATCAAAAGTCGGCCAGGGTCCAAGGGAAAGTTTGCCGTTATCGGTGGGCTTATCGTAAAGCTTATTTTTGAGGTCTGATGAATGCCATGCAGGCTGCTTGCGGATAGCAAATGCATGGACATACTATGGATTGGTATGCTTCTCAATCCCAGGAGAATACGAGAATGTTATGACTATGCCGCAAAGAAAATATGTTTCATAGTGATTATTGTTACTTCGACCAAAAACAGCCCGGATTGAACATCGCAAAATAGACCCCTCGGACATCTACATGTATCTACCAACCAGGCACTATACCTCACGAGCAGAGTGGCATCGAGGTACGCAGTACAAGAGATATCATGCATCCCGTCCGAGCCATCGACAATGCGGAGGTCCGCTCCTCGATTTTTGCGAGCAACAAGCCAGAGGAAACTATGCCGTCTGATGTGACTTCTGTCGGCATGCACGCTGGTTGATGCGAAGGCAATAATTATGGACTTGAGTTCCTCGAGAAATGCGTGCACATGTCGACAGTCAACCATTGTCGAGACTTGGTTAGCATGTGTAACCAAGCGTATGATCTAGAGCTCACATGGTCTGTTGGAGAAATCACTTCCAATGCAATATTGTACAATACCTTACCTATCACCGTAACACTTGATTGCTGCCTCGGATCTGGCTATTGTTCACTTGGAGTTTGGGCACATGAATATCCCTATGCAACACATGCTGTTGGTACATGAGAAAATTCCTCAGTCACCATTATACATGCCATCATCCTATCAGGTGCATTTTTTCCCCATTTACATCAATCACTCTCAGCCAATACCACCACTTCCTTTGCCGTTCATTTGATTGATCATTCACACGCTGAGAGCTTTGAAGCGCGGGCCGGGGGTGCGAGACGGCGTGCGAGACAGCCAGCCAGGCATCACATGAAGCCGACTCTTTGGACTTCATTTGCCTTGCGCGACAGACCCATCCACCCGCATTCGTGCACATCGACCACATCTACACCCTCAAACAACTAGTCCAGCTCGATATATCGCCCTGTCTGGCCACCTGTGACCTTCACTACCCACGGAGATCTACCTTACAGGCTGCGCTTCGCCCGGCGCATACCCTAACCGCGCAAGTCTCGCGTCTCCAGAACCAAGGCCGACGACAACGACGACACGGTCTCGACCTCTCTTCATATTCAACAAAATCTCCCTATATCTACAGCCGATCGTTACAATCTTCACTGCTGCTTTCGCAATCGCAGCTGCCGGACCCTCACACACGCGTGAATCTACCACACTTCCCACAAAACCAAACCAACCGTACCAACAACCGCAACCATGGCGACACCGCAACCACCCATGATCAAGCCGCAGCAGATCGACTCGCTCCCGCACCTGGATGCGACTCAGAAGCAAACCTACAAGCAAGGACTGATGAACCTATGGAATGTTCACGATAACAACCCGGAAGGAAGCCCAGGTAGAAACGAGGCTAGAGCAAAGATCGTGAGCGCCAGTCAAAAAATCATGCAGCAGTTGAATCGTGCGACAAGACCAAATGCGAACGCCGCTCCGCAACAGGCCCAAAGGACATCGATGGCTGGACAAGGTGGACAAGTGCCTCAAGGCGCAGCACAGGCACAGCAAAATCCGCAGCAGGCCTCGCAACAGCCAGCAGCGCAGCCTCAACAGCAGCCTCAGCAGCCCCAGCAGCAACCTCAGCAACCCCAGCAACAGCCGCAGCAGACCCAACAACCTCAACAAACCCAACAGCAACCACAGGCACAGCAGCAGACTGGAGGACCTAATGAGGCTGCACAGCTGCAAGCCAAAGTCAAGCAGATGGTGCAGAATATTGTTGTCTTCCCAGAGCCAACTACGGCGAATGCACAGCAATTCGATGCGTACAAGGCCAACTTCCAGCAGACCCTTGGCAACAGCATTCTCAAGCGAGAGCGCACGCGCGCTGAGATCCCGCGTCTAGAGGCACTCGAAGCGCAAATGAAAAGCCAGGGCCAGAACCTCTCCGACGAAATGCAGTCCCGTCTGAACAGTGCTAGGTCTGTCCTCGCTGAAGCTTCGCGCCAGGTTGCCGCCTTGGAGCAGAAGAACGAGCAAAATAAGACTATGTACAACCAAAAGCAGCAAAGGAACAAGGAGCAGCAGGCACAGCAACAACAGCAACAACAACAGCAGCAACAACAGGGTCAGCAGCAAGGCCAGCAGCAACCTCAGCAGAACGTTCAGCAACCCATGGCGAACCCGCAAGTGAATGGTGCTCAAGCCCAAGCTCAGGCCATGCAACGTACGAATTCACAACAAGCGCAGGCAAACATCGGCCAGGGTGACGTCAAGATGGAACAACGCCCTTCCAACTCCCCAGCTCCAGCGCAGCCGCAGTTTGGTCAACAGCAAAACCAAATTCAAACACCGCAGGCTGGCACGCCTGTACAGCAACAACAGCAAATGCCGCCTCAACCACAACAACAGCAGCAGCAGCCTCAGCAGCAGCAACGCCCGCAGCAGATGGTGCAGCCGCAAGGCACACCTCAAAGCGCGACTCAACCTCAACAGCAGTTCCCGCAAAACAACATGGGTCAACAGCAGCCTCAGCAACAGCGACCGCCTATGAACCAACAGCAGTCGCAGCAGCACCCGCAGTATGGCGTTCCGCAGCAACAACAGGCTCCTCAACAGCAGCAACAACAACCTCAGCAGCAGCAATATCAGCAAACCCCACAATCTGCCATGCAGCAAAATGCTATGCCAAATCAACAGCAACAGCAGCAGCAACCCCAGCGCCCTCAGGCTCTGACACAGAGAGATGCCATGGCCCAGGCGGCTCAGTCATACACCCAACAGCAGCAACAAGGTCCCAATGTCAACCAACCACAACAGCCTATGCAGCAGCCACACAGCAACATGCCTAACGGCATGCCTTTCAACCAACCCCAATCCGCACAGCAGCACACCCCGACCGGCAACTTCCCTGGAAACCAACAAATGAACAGCGCGCAGACCAAATTCCCCATCCCGAAAGAACTTCGCATGGACCCGCGCACGCAAACCCCCGTCCAAGGCCCTCCCTCCCGCCCCACAATGATGGGCCAAGGCGGCATGATGAACGTCCCCGGCGTGCAAAAGCCAGCACACTTCACCCTCGAAGGCGAAGGCGACCACGTCCTGTCGAAGCGCAAGCTCGACGAGCTGGTCCGCCAGATCACCGGCTCCACCGCGCCTCAAGACGGCCTCTCGCCGGAAGTCGAGGAGGCCGTGCTGTCGCTCACAGATAACTTCGTGGATAACGTCATCCAGAAGGCCTGCCAGCTGGCCAAGCTGAGGCAGGGCCAGACGCTCGACGTCAAGGACGTGCAGATGGTGCTCGAGCGCAACTACGGCATTCGCATCCCCGGCTACAGTTTGGATGAGCTCAGGACCGTTCGCAAATTCCAGCCCGCTCCGGGCTGGGTGGGTAAGGTTCAGGCTGTGCAGGCTGGTAAGGTCATGGGTGGGAATAAGGATGCGTAGGTTTGAGGTGTGGTGAGGGAAGTACTTGTGGATGCTTTGAGACTGTTTTTCGTCTGGGAGGGTTTTTGATGCGTGGGGGATTGGAGGTTGAGGAAAAATTGCTTTTACTGGGGGGTTTGAGCGATGGCGTTGGTGGACTTGGGGATCCGGACTTGATTGGGTGGTGTTTTTTTTTTGTCTTTATTTGCCCTCTTTTCTTTCTTTCTTCAAAGTCTGTACGTTGTATGTTAGAATAGCAGATTAGGTTGGTGGGAGGCTAGTCAGCGCAACCGCTGACCGGCGAACAAAATTCCAAGTAAACAACTCAATACCCACTCCTTTCTCACACAAAATTCTTCCACATCCGCCCTCCATCCCTCCCCCATCAATCAAAAAATCCACTCAATAACCCCCCTCCCTCGCCACCCACCCATCCCCTTCCCCCCAACTCAACCTCGGCCTCGCAAACCCAGTCTGCACAACTTCCCCAACCACCAATTCCAAGCCTTCCAGTCTCGCACCCTCGCTGGTCTGCGCCCACAGCGTGAGAGAAACGTCGTTGCGCCCGGCGTAATTGAGGATTCCTTCGGGGACGGGGAAGGACGTTTGGGGGCCTAGGTGGGAGACTGTTTGGGGGTGGGGGTGTAAGTTCGCGTTGTTAATGGAGGTTTCATCTTTTGGGAGGGGTTTGGAAGGAGGGGGTTAGGTGGGGACTCACTGTATTTTCCGAATTGCCATCCGTTGACGTAGAGCTGGGCGCGGAAGGCGGGTGGACTTGTGGTGGAAGATGAATTGGCGAACACGAAACTCAACGGAACATCGTACCCGCGCGGCATGTCGAGGTCGAAACTCGCGCTGTAGAAAGCTATCCCCGGCTCGTCGAGCCCTTGCATCGGCGAGCCGAGAGCCCGGTCTTCCGTGGGCGCGCGAGGGAGGTGATAGCCCTGTCTTTCGGCCCAGAAGCCTCCTTCGTTCAGCGGGCCGCGGGTCGTGTCGATGTGGTTTTCACCACCCAGGTTGCCGGTTAGTTTCCAGGTTATGTCGCTCTGCGAGTGGCTGGAGAGAGCGTAGTCGAGAATTCCGCGGGGGGTTTTCATCATGTCTAGACCCGGGCTCCAGTTGGTTTCCATTCCCATGTGGTCGATGACTACTGTTAGGACGTAGGGGTTGGAGGGTGTTAGGGTGAGGTTTGAGGGGAGGGTGAGGGTTTGGTTGTAGCTTCGCGCTGTGGAGTTGCCCGCCCAGGAACCTATGTAGGTGCTGTTTAGCCAGACGGAGTGCCCGAAGGATAGCCCGCCGGTGGTGGAGAGGTAGAGGGTTGATTCGTTGCCCGTGGCGGTGAAGTGGCCTCGGTAGATTAGGGAGCCGGTGTGGAAGCCGTAGTCGCTTGCGATTAGGGAGGTGGGAGTTTTGAGCTCGAAGACGTTGCCGGCTTCGTCCCGCATTGTGTTGTTTGTTGAGGGGTTGGAGGCTTCCTGCCAGGCGGAGTCGGAGTAGGTGGGGTTGATTTCGGGGAGGGTGTCGATTTGTTTCCATGGAAGGGTGGAGAGGTCTGGGAGGTTGATTGAGGGGGATTTGTATTCCAGATTTCCGGATAGGCGGCCGTGTTTCGATTTGGTGAGGTGGAGGCGCTTGTCGTTGAAGTAGACATTTCTCACGCCTCGTGTGCTCGTCAGGATTTCGAGGTCGACGGTACTATTGAGATCTCCAGTGAGGCGGAGTGAGTTGCCAGATTTGACTGCTGTGCGTAAGAGATAACCTGCTTTTGCGATGACGATTTCTTTGTTTTGAGAAGTATAGTTTCCTATCGGTTGCGGCGACTCGAGTTGAAGAGCCCAGTAGTTGAAGGCTTCGTTGCGCCAGAGGAGGTAGACGTCGAGTTTGTTGCCGTAATGGAGGACTTTCCTCTTCTCGGTGACTTCCCATTGGACGACGTAGGTTGACTTCTTTTTTTTGGTCTTTACCAAGGTTCCTTCGACAGTAGGCCTGCCTAGGGTTGAAGAAAAGGCAAGCTCGTGAGTTTCGCCAGCAAGACCGTACAGGAGGAGTACTCGTTTGCCAGAGGATGCTGTGTGAGTGTAAATTTCTGCGGATGAATAGATCATGTTGATGCCTGACACATCGTAGTCGGTGACCTGATATTAGTTAGCTTGATATTTCCGTGGATTGGACTCGTTGAGATTACGAACGTGGATCTTCGAATCCCTGCCATTCAAGGCTAAGCTGCCGCCCAGCTGAGGAATGGTGATCTCACCGTGAGACTTCGTGTCGACGGTGAAAGTGTATGGTGTCGAATTCAAAGTCCTGTAATCAGAATGCCTGACCACGTAGAAGTTGGTGGTACTCCCAAGGAGAGGCGTCGTCGTAATGGCATTAGTGTTGGCATAAGACGAGGTTGTCAGATTGCCAGGGATAGCAGTCAAGTATGCCGGCGACGCCACCATAGCTTGCGCAATAAGTTTGGCCTCATGATACTTCTCCCGCGTAATCGTTCGATCTTCCTTAATAGCAGCACCATAATCATAAGAAGTATAACCACCCGATTGGCCCAGATTCCCCCAATTCGTACCGCCATAGGTCATGTAGACATTGAAGATGCTTATGCCGTTGCCGAAATTGTTCTTGAAAAACACCCGTTCGAATTCTGAGTTGATCAAGGCCGCGCAGCCTTCTAGACCGGGCCCGCCCCAAAAGTCGAGAGCGCCGCCTTGGAATTCTAGGATGGAGTAGGGCGTGTTGGGGCTTTGTTCGAGGTGGAGTTGGCGAAAGTTGGTGGGGAGGTTTGATTGTGTCCAGTTGGTTGGATCGGAGCAGTTCTGTATGTTCGTCAGCGTTCGGTCGGAGTCTTATTCGGAAGGGGGTTACTTACCCAGCCTCCTGGATAGTTATCGTGGCCGTAGATGTCTGGTCCTCCAGGATTTCCTGGCGGGAAGAGACCGATGGCAGCAGCTTCATTATTTACTGAGAATTGTCAGCCGGGAACTCAAGAAAGTAGATCACCGGGTTGGGGAGAGCATTACTAAACGGAACCACAATCCCAGCATCACGGAACTGCTGATTGACAGCTTCGATATATTGCACATCTGGCCACTCGACCCAGGGCATCCCAAAGGTATATTCATTCTCAGCTTGAAAGGCAATCACTGGGCCGCCATTGGTAATCTGTGCGTCGGCGATGATCTTGCCGATGCTTGCGGTGTAGTGTTCAGTCGCTTCCATGTACCCGCTTTGGTTCGTTCGGAGGATGTCAGAGGTCCTTGATAGCCATCCTGGGAAGCCTCCGCCCGATACTTCTGCGTTGACTGCGAACAGGTTAGTGAGATGTCTGCCAAAAAGAAGCTACCTGTATGTAGCAAAATGAGGGTAGTGCCATACTATACGGCCCAGGTCTTGCGATCAAGTATAGCCCGACCTCCTCGGCAGCTGCGAAGAAAGGTTCATACGCAAAGACTCCTTCAGCGAGAAAATTCCCAGGGCTGCCTTCTAGCACGGCCCAGTCGACATAGAAAGAGACACTATTGTAGCCCAGAGCTTTGATCTTTTGCAGGACATCCGTCCAAAGGTCCGGCACGGGCAAGCGCCAGGGGTGGAATTCTCCGGTGTAGAGAAAGATGCGCTCGCCGCGCACGAAGAGCGAGTGTTCGTCCCATGTTACCTGGAAATAGGTTAGAGAGGTGTATGAAGATGAGTGTTGATTGAAAGGGTTCGTACGAGGTCTTGTGCCTGACGTTTGTCTGGGAGGACGCTGAATCGCTTTCCATGTAAGTTGAGACCTAAAGCACTGCAGCAGTACATTGCTAGAGTGATGGCTATCGACCGCCATCGAACGGTGGAAAGCATGTTTGGAAACTATTGCTAGATCTCTGGTGAGGTACATGTATCTCATGGAGAGCGTACTACAAGGTACTTATACGTAGTATTGTGTTTACTTTTGCGATTTGCGTGCCCTAATGTCAGTTACTAGGAATGTTGGCTAATGTCTCGATGCTCGTATTAACCGTCCCGAGAACAAGATGAGCATGCAGAGCATCGGTGACATGACATCGTTCGCATCTCCAGATTGCGGGAAGCAAGAGGTGGAAACGTCGGCTGAGTATGCAGAACCTTCAGTTTAGTTACATGAGGAGTAGTAGCGAAGTTGGTCGAGATGTTGTGCATTATCCCATTGATGGAGTATATGGAGGTAGAGATGCAGTCGGAGCGGGGAAACCGGGAAATCTAATAAAGATCCTCCGGATGTGCATACCTCAGACCACGACTTCTCTGTCAGTATGTCAAAACAAATCCTGAGAGGAAATTCCAAGGCATAACATTTCGTAAGACAGTTCGAAACCTTTTCCTCAAATGCCGGGAAGTCCAGACGCCACAAAGCCAATGCCTTCACCTATCCCAACACCATCCTAGATCCGAGCGAAAGATCAAAACACCTCGTCAAACTCTCAGCTGCGCATCTCACCCTTGCCTTGTTCCCCTTCTTGCCCTCTGTAACAGAGTCGAGCGACTGCCCTGATCATTGACACAGTCATAATCAACTTCCTGTAGACTATACTGACTGCCAAAGAGATGGCCCTTCTGATGCTTATTGTTGACGAAGATGAGTTGCTTCGGCATCTGCAAGTGCTTCTCATCGCCGCTCCTACACTTTGAGCAGAAGGTCAAATCACTGCCTGGTGCCACGCCGCGCTCGTCACGTGAGTACAGCCGCAACACACCCAGAACGGCCACGAAATCCAGCTCGTTTGCGAAATGCTCCGTCGTCGCGGCGAACGCATGGCAGTCCCAGTCGTACGCCGGATTGCCGAATGTGTAAACGTGCAGGTGTGTTTGCATGACTGTGCGGATCTCGTTGGTGGAGTGTGCCCAGATGTCGTCGATCGCGAGGCGTAGTAGGAGACAACCTTGAGAGTGCGCGATCATGACTATATCTCTGTTTGATGTTGTCGAGTCGGTCAGTGCGGTACGCAGCTCGACGGCCAGTTGGCGAGAGGCTGCTTTGCTGCTTTCCGTGCGAGTGATGAGATGTGGTGCTACTTCGGGCTGGCGTTCACCACCGCATTCAATCAGGTCCCAGAGGATTCCGTCGCTTCGGTTGAAGATGCCCCGGATGTTTGTGCGGCGGGCATTGGCGTCGTCGTTGGATTCGCCAGTGTCGGGGTCAAAGAAGAAATCGTGCAGCTTTTGCACCGCCAGACGGTTCCAGTAAAATTCACCTGCAATGCCGTTGACGAAGAGCCAGGTCTCGGGCTGCTGCACGGGATCATCTTTGCGCTTGAGAGCCGTCAAGTTCCAAGCAGAGTCGTGGGTGTCAGTGTCGAGAACAGTGTTCATGTGGAAATCCTGGTCGTTTTGGTCATTTAGCCTGAAGATCTCGATGATGGATTTGATGAAACGCTGGACCTGGCTGAACACAGCGTGGCGGTTCATGGGTTGGTTCAGGTCGAGCTCATTGTAATCATTCCAAGCATCAGCACCTGGGATCGGTGTGCCATCTGGAGATTCTGCTTGGACAAATCGCTTCAAAGGCTCCAGAACATCGAGTAAGAAGTAAGCTGGTACCCACCAGTTGCTACGTATCCAGGTCAAGAGCTCTCTGTTCGCCGGGTTCTCGAGAATACGGTTCCAGATAACGTGGATTGGCCCAAGGTATCCAAGTGCGGCTCCCAAGATGGTTCTGGTGACCAGCGAGACAAAGGTTAGAATAGCATTCTGAGTGCCCTTCATGAAAGCATTTTGAGCGATCTCCAGGACGTTGTCGCTTCCAATAGCGTCGACAGCGGTGCTAACGGTTGCTTTCGTGAAGCTCTGCACCACCCAGAAGGGTGCTCCAAGGATGTTGACAATGGGATTGCTTGACATGGTGGGGGATGCTAAAAAGACTGCCAAGTCAAGAAGGATGTTGTAAGATAAGAGATGAGTTAAGGAGTGATAAGAAGACGAAGCTTGGGAGGCGTGAAGGAAGATATATGTATGGGAGCAGAGACAGGTACATCCAAAGAGCGGTACCTACCAAGCAGCAGCTATACAGCAACTCCGGGCTGGCTGAGGCTTGCAGGATTGCCTGACCGGACGGTAGTGGCTTTTTGCTTCTAAGCCTGCATACTGCGGAGGGCACGCGAGCATTGCAGTGTAGCAGTTGTAGAGTTGTTGAGCGCAGAGACAGATGGCTGCCAGGCTGTCACATGTGCTCACGACACCCATTATCACGATATGTGGGACTCACGAGCCCACGGCGATTGGCGTGGTGGCTGTTCGTGGCTGAGCCGCCTGAGCGAACGGCGGCAGCCTGGATCAATACACTTGGCGAGCGTTCGGTCGTCCAGCTGAAGTGTACATTTTCAGCCCCATGTTGGTGAATGCAGCGAGTGAGACTGCTGCGGTCTTCCGGTGTGCATGCAGCTCGGTCGGAGTCAGCGAAGTAGACATGACGCACAGGAGCTGGGTTTCGATGTATATGGGGAGATGAGAGAAGGCATGTCGTTCGGTGACAAGGCTGACATGGTCTCCTGGTGTGGCCCTCGGCACATGCATCTGGTGAGCTGACACGCCACGCCGCTACTCCAAGCCGGCCGGCACCAGTAAGCGAGAGATAGAGATAGCTCAGGTGGCAGATGGAGTAGTAGCGCGAAGACATTTCCGGCGCGTCAGATCATTGTTACGGCTGACCGAGAGTGTCATGATTGACACGTGCTTTGAGACCTGGAGAGCTGGGAGAGGGAGGTATGCTGTATGCACGGGTGCCTTGAGTGTCAAGGTCCCGATATCCTAATACAGACGAGAACCTTGGAAGGTTCGCACGGCTGCTGGCTGATAGCCTTGCCGATAGGGAAAGGCAAGCAGTCTTGGCAGGGCATATCGATATGGAGTATTGCTAGTCCTCACCGTCGAGCCAAGGAGAGGAAGTGTCACACTGCCATCCTTAGCAATTGTTATACAACTTAAACAACAAGGTAATGAAGATTGGAAGAATGACCGGGAGAAATAACCAAGACAAGCTTCCTTCGTCCCGTACCTTGCAGCGCATCGGCGCGAAACCCCTCGATCGGTTCCCACACCCACTCTTCCGTTGTTCCCACCACTTGCATCACTCCCGCTCACGCTAAGAAGAGGCCAGCAATACCATAATCGCCGCCATCGAGGGGCGAAGGCAAACGAGACCCTTTGTCCACGTTGCTGCACTTGTTGTTTTTTGTCGCTTGCGCATTCATGGGCGACACCTTTCCTTCTCAATCCTCTTCAGTCCCTCCCTCTCTTGCTGCCGCCTCCTCACAGCCCGTGCTGCCTTTGCACGAACATCCTGACCAACATACCGGCCACGAGCTTGCCGATCTCACGACCCAGAGCAGACGGCACAGACGTTCCTTAACTATCGATACAAGCATCTCCGAAAACTACCACGACCAACCCTTCGACAGCGCAACCTCAACACCGACACACCGGGCACCACACATGCCGAGCAGGAAATCAAAGTCCCGTTCGCCCAACCCGCGCGGCCGGGCATACGACGCGAACGGATCCACATCATCTACAGCATCAGCAAACGGCGACATGAATGGAACATTCAGAGAACGTGGCAAGGCCACCGCCTCGTTGGAGATTCCCGACTCGGCAATGCAGACGGCACGCTTGATGGGCAGAGATTCCTTCTCTCTCGACCAAGCACCTCCTGTCACACCCGGAAACCCCAACAGTAGCAATGGATTCTTTGATCTGCCAGAACAGGACCGGAGAAATTTTATGCTACTCGTATTGTTGTATTTCTTGCAGGGCATTCCCATGGGTTTAGCAGCTGGCAGCGTGCCATTCCTTCTCAAGAGTTATATGAGCTATGGACAAATCGGTGTGTACAGTCTGGCATCCTACCCATACAGCTTGAAGCTGCTTTGGAGTCCCATCGTGGACGCTGTGTGGAGTCCAAAGGTTGGACGGAGAAAGAGTTGGATCCTTCCCATACAAATGCTGAGCGGGCTGAGCATGATTTGGCTGGGTTCTGGAGCTCAAAAGATGATGGAAGAAGCTGGCGCGAACGGTGGAGCTGGCGTATGGGGGTTTACAGGCTGGTGGTTCGCATTGGTCTTTCTGTGTGCCACTCAAGATATTGCTGTGGATGGCTGGGCCCTCACCCTGCTCTCTCCCTCCAACCTGTCCTACGCTTCGACCGCTCAGACTGTTGGTCTCACAGCTGGCCAATTTTTGAGCTACACTGTCTTCCTCGCTCTGAGCAGCCCTGACTTCGCCAACAAATACTTCCGCAGCGCACCCCAAGATGTCGGCCTCTTCACTCTGGACTCTTACCTTGTATTTTGGGGTTGGGCTTATCTGGCCGTCACTCTCGGTCTGGCCCTCCTCAAGCGCGAAGACCGCACCAAAGAGAAGGACAGCATCCTCGATGTTTACAAAGTCATGGGTGGAATCATGAAGTTGCGCAACGTGCAAATCTTCATCGTCATCCACTTGATTGCCAAAATCGGCTTCCAGGCCAATGACGCCGTCACGAACCTCAAATTGCTGGACAAGGGGTTCAGCCAGGAAGATCTGGCACTGACTGTCCTCATCGATTTCCCTTTCGAAATCATGCTCGGCTACTATGCCGGTATGTGGAGCGAAAAGTACCAGCCTATCAAAGTGTGGTGTTGGGCTTTCGTCGGCAGGCTGGCCGCCGCAGTTTTCGCCCAGATTGTGGTCATGGCCTTCCCAGCAGGCGGCACCACGGTTCCTTATCTCCTCACCGTCATCGTCGAGCATGTCTTCAGCACTTTCATGAGCACAGTCATGTTCGTCGCCATCAGCGCTTTCCACGCAAAGATTGCCGACCCGGCCATCGGTGGCACGTACATGACGCTTCTCGCTACGTGAGTATTATCTTGTCGTAAGCCCAATTTGCGAGACTTAGCTAACTGTTTCAAACAGCGTCAGCAACCTCGGCGGCACCTTTCCTCGATTCTTCATCCTCAAATTCGTCGACTACTTCACCGTCGCCACTTGCCACCCTCCCACCACCTCTCCTCAGCTAGACACTCTCAAGGGTGATCTCATCACCAAGCAGTTCAGCTGTGTCCTTGAAGCCGAAAAGCACCGCTGCATCGATGGCGGCGGTGTGTGCAATATCTCGCAAGATGGTACGATCTTCCCCTCGCTGCAATATCTCCATACCCTTCTGAACCCCCGCTGACTCCCATCACAGGCTACTATATTGTAAATGTCGTCTGCGTCCTCCTCGGTGCAGTCACTTTCTGGATGTTCATCCGGCCCCAGGCCCTTAAACTACAGCAATTGCCTATGCGCGCTTGGCGCATCTCGGAGAATTGATTGATTGATAGAGTCGTGCGGACTGGATCTTTTCTCAAATACAGCAACAAATCTTTATTATCTCAACCTCTTCCGATTACAGCCTATTGAAGCGCACCCCCTTTTCGATCATTATTCTTTTTTTTTTTTCCTCTTTAGAGTGAGACGTGCTTGTCGAGACGTGGGGTCGACGATTTTCTTTGTTATTACTGACTGATAATTGTCTGACCAAAACAGCGTTTGTCCGAATGCGTTTTGAACAAAGGAAATATACGGAATTCGACCATGTCGACAAACCAAGCGAGGGCTTTGTATTAATTTTTCTCGTAGGAACTTCTTTCCTCATCGCTGTTGAGGGCTCACGAGGTATCTTACTAGACGTTGGACTCGCAACTCACTTTTCGGACCCAGAGATATACACGATAATAGTAAGAAGAAGAGAGAAAAAGAAGCAGATACAATGGTCGCCCTAATCTCCCGCCTCAAATCCCTCGCCAACTTCCACACCACCCGCCAACAACAAGACTCCCCATCCCCAACAACACCCCAACTCCCCCAAGCCCCCAGCTCCCGCACAACAGGCCGGCACTCCATCTCCCCTAAACTCCGCACTTTCTTCGAACCGCACTCTCCCCCAAGCCCCCAGCTCCCGCACAACAGGCCGGCACTCCATCTCCCCTAAACTCCGCACTTTCTTCGAACCGCACTCTCCCAAAACCCCTCTCGGCGTCATAGAATCCCCTACCAGCCCGGAATCAGCTTACAGCGGCGTCGCGGTCCTGGGCGACGTCGAGATCGTCCGCAGAGTCAGTAGGGGGAAGGTCAAGCGCATCGAGCTCAGTAAAGTCAGTACGTATGAATCTGTGAGTGTGGGCACGCAGACGGAGAGCGCGGAGGAGGGCAAGGCGGCTGCGGAGCTGGTGAGGAAGGGTTTGAGACGGCGCTCGGGCGTGGACAGGGAGGCGTGGGAGATGTTGCATAGTGGGGTTGCTGGACTGTTGTTTTTGGCTAGTCCGGTTGGGGAGGTGGAGGGGGAGGGAGAGGAGAGTTTGGGCAAGACTGCGCTGCCTTTGACGGGGAATCTTTTGCGCAAACTTCAAGAAGCCATCGCCCTCGACGCGGCCCTTCAAGCGTGCCAGAAGCGCACGGCGCGTGAGCTTGCGAGTCTCAATTCGCAGCAGGAACATTTGCGCAAGCGCAAGGAAACGCTGAAAGAGCAGCTGGAGCAGCTCAAACTCTCCCCCGGCTCGGAGTTGGACGAGGAGAAACTCGGTGTTGATAGGGAGTTGGTGCGGGTTTGGGAGGCTTCTATCGATGCTATGGATGAGAGGTTGAGGGTTGAGGAGAGGTTGGAGGGAATGAGGGAGAGGTTTGAGAGGGGTGTTAGGGCTGCGCTGGCGGTGCTGGCGTTGGGGTTGGTGGAGAGGGGGGTTGTGGATGTTGTTGATGGGGGGTCTGAGGGGGAGGGAGAGAGGTGGAGGAGGAGGGCGAGTGAGTGGGGGTGTGAGGGGAGGTGGAGAGGGGGTTGGTAATATTGCAGAATGTAGTTTCTTACTTGACTCTGATATGAACATGAGTGCGAAGTAAGCGGTATCCCCGTCTGAGCTGGGAGTAAGTAATGGGTCTTTCGTCTTTTCCATGGTGTTGATGCTGTGTATCTCAAGTGGAAGCGGTTAGCTAAGCGAGATGTGTATTGTAGCGAGATGTTCTGTCCTATCTTTCTGATCATAAGTGGGGCGAGGCGTATCAATCACTATACATTTGATTGCATCTCAGTTTGCTCCGCCTAACTGGCATTTCGAGTCTTGGTACAGAAGGAGTGATCGGTCCACCTAAGAGAGTATATCCTGACTCGGGACTGAGATAGTCAAACGGCATATTAATTCGACGTTGCATTGCCAACGAAAATGTCTCGGTGGATGTTTTTAGCATTGATTGATGATTTGGTGGCGTGAGGGGTGAAGATGGAGAGACGAGACAGAGACAAGGTTCCCCAATCGTCAGAGGCGTGGCAAAAAGCAGGCGGAGGCGGCGGAGGCGGCGAGAGCCAGGGCAACGGACGGCTCGCCTCTTAGCGCCAGCCCAGTCTCCCAGTGTTAATCACAGAAGATCCATCCAGAGACATGCACCAAGCACAGCCATCATCTCCCCTTCTATACACACACATCAACAACCCTGAGCAGAGAAAGGAACAACTTGCACTCCCTCGCAATACTTCTTCTTCTTGGCTATACCATAATATACATATACCCAATTCTGCACACTCCACTTTGCCCATATATCACAACGGCAATCACTCATCATCCACTTCCTTCAACTTCTCCCGAACCGTGCGCGCAACCGCCTTCTCTAGGCCAACGGCCGTTTACTCTGTTGGGTAGGCGACTTTGACCAAACTGGCCGAGCAAGTAGTCATTACTCTTGCTCCGCCATTTCCGCCGGCTTCGCCCACCAACCTCTAAACCGCCACAATCGACAGCTTCCTGTTTGTCCCTGGCGCCTGGGGAAATGGGCGCCTGACCCGTCCTACCATCACCTCCCGTTCCTTGTCCTCCACCCCAGCTCCATCCAGCGAGCCGCGCGACTCTGCGCTGCCGCAGCCGCCGCACAAGCTGGTCAAGTCTGCCTCTGCCTCCGAGCTCAAGGAGAGCATGGCTGCTGTCGCCATGCCGCATTCTCACATGGAGCCCTCGCGCGATGAGCAAACTATGGACACCCGGACACCTTCTCCCGCGCCCAAGCGTGAAGATACCGACCCAAACGCCGACTATGAACCTGATTTAAGCCAGGAGGTTTCCTTACTGAGCACAAAGTTGATCAACGCCATCAACTATCAGACGAACCTGGATGATTCTCTGCAACACACACGGCATGAGCTGGAAGCGGCAAATCGCGACAATGCGCGACTCAAAGCGGAGAAAAAATCGCTCGACGACATGATTGCGTCAGGGATTCTGATTAGAAAGAGCGCTGTGGATAAGACCATGAGCCAGTTGCGAGCAGAATTGGCAAGGGAACGAGCTGCTAGGGAAGAGGCAGAAAAGGCAAGAAAGCAGACAGACGCCGAACTTGAGAATTTGACGACAGCGCTGTTTGAAGAGGCCAATACTATGGTGGCAGCTGCACGCAAGGATACGGAAGCCGTGGAGAAGCGCAACTCGCAATTGAGAGGTCAAATTCAAGATACGGAGATGCTGCTTGCCTCTCAACAGGAACAACTTCAGGATCTTAAATTGACCATGGGACGGATGTCGGAACGAGGCGATAACGAGACTACTACTGGAAGAGACAGCATTCCGTCCACTCCCATCGGATCAACAGCAGCCATGTTTGAAGCGATGCAATTGTCGCCAAATGCAGCCAACATTGCCGACATCCCTCCTGAGCACCCTCTGTTCTTCTCTCAGTTGCTCACACCCATACTGCGCAGCGACATCCCCGCATATATCGATTTCCAGGATCTCTTGCAAAGTGCTAGAAAGGCAATGAGCCACTCGCGTGCGGGCAGTACTGGTAACAGCTCTTCTGGTGGCCTCTCGTCAAGCAGTCAATCAAACCTGGCATCGAGCTCTTCTCCTTCACTACCAGGTGCCTTCTCCTTTTCCACGACTTCGAGCCCACAATCCTCCAACCTCGGTAGCACTGTGCCACCACTCAAGGATAGCAAGTTCTACAAGCGATCTCTGGTAGAAGACATCGAACCCACGCTGCGACTTGACCTTGCACCTGGCCTCAGCTTTCTTTCCCGTCGCACCGTCCTTTCGTCTCTTTTGCAGGGCTCCATGGTCGTAGAGCCATTCCTACCCCAAACCAAATTCTACGGACCGATATTCTCTTGCGCACTGTGTGGTGAGAGTCGAAAGAATGAACCTTACGTGCGCAAGCACAGATTCAGGACTTCAGAAGAGGAGTCCGCCCAACGCTATCCCCTCTGCGATTACTGTCTAAGCCGCACACGAGCGGCCGGCGATTTCGTTGGTTTCCTGAGAATGGTACGAGACGGACATTGGCGGGCTGAAACCGAGGAAGAACAAAAGAGCGCTTGGGAAGAGGCAGTAAGATTGCGAGAGCGCATGTTCTGGGCAAGACTGGGAGGCGGCGTCATCCCCAGCTTGGTCAAGCACGAGACTCCTTCGACCGCAAATCCGAAAAGCGAAAGGCCTAGTCTGGAGAGCATCCCTGAGGGTGAAAGTCCAGCGAAGAGGGCTTCTCAAGCCATTCAAGCTGCGCAGGCAGAGGTTGACCAGTCAAATGCCGGACTGGCCCTTGGAAGATCCTTGCAGCAGGAGGAAGAGAAAGACAAACCGCAGCCGGACGAGAAGCTGTTGGATGTCCTTAAGAGTCACCGGCAGTCTATGAATATGGGTCCTGTTCCTGTGACTGTGGAGGACATGCCGCCATTGCCGGGGCAAGATGGGACTGTGCAGGTGTCTGAGCAAGAGGTGGTTAACCATGAAGCAGAAGTTGAGAACACTGTTGTTGGTGTGGAAGCACCCGTGGGGACGGTCGTGGAGAAGCCTATCATCGTTGCGTCCGAGCCTGAAGAGACGTCGGTCGTGGATGTGGCGGAACCCGCGGAGAAGTTCGTGGAGCAGCCTACTATCGTTGCTTCTGAACCTGAAGACGCGCCTGCTGTTGATGTGGTAGAACCCGTGGAGGAGTCAGTGGAGCAGCCCACCATCTTTGCTTCCGAGCCTGAAGAAACGCCGATTCAGCCTCAAGTGGTCGAACCTCAACATATTGCAAGCGAGTCTCAAGTCGAACAAGAACTCCCAACATCACAAGAACCCCCTGTCGAAGTAGCTGAGCAATTCAGCGAACAATTTCCGACGCCTGCGACTGAAGCTACCATCGTCGTTTCCGAGGTTGCAGACGACGAATTCTCGACCCCATTGAACGAGGCTCCTCCACCAGTTCCCGAACATCAACATGTACCGGAATCGCCACAAGCAGGTGATGAGACCGTACCTGTAACTGAGAATGCAGCCGAGCAAGTCCATGTGCCAGCAGATGACATTCCCATCGTCACAGCCGAAACGACGCCAGCTATCATCGCCGCTAAGGATGCTGATGAAGTCGAGCAAGCGGCTCAAGAGCCTGCTTCAATTGTTGTCGAGCCACCAACAGAAAACAACGTCTCCATCGAAAGCGAGGAATCATCGCCTACCGCAACCAAAGAAGACGACGTTGTAGAAGAAGTGGCCACCGAAGAGCCCGCACCAGCAACCGTCGAATCACCATCAGCAGCAACAGCAGCACCCGCAGAAGAACTCGCCGAAAGCGACACCGCATCCGCCCAAATTCCAACCACAGAAACCGCCACCCCAGCACCCAAACCCACCACGATCGAAACAAAACCCACCCTCGAAGCCCCTTCCCGCCCCACCGAGCGAAGAGGTTCCTCCGTCTTGGACCGCGTACGAGCCATGAATGCTAAGGCGCAAGCTTCCTCTCCCACGGAGGAGAAGAAACCGCCTGGTAGTTTTGATTAAGAGTGGATTTCTCATCGATTTGTATTCATTCGATTCGTTCATTTCAGTTCTAAGTTTTACTGCTTAACTTGACGCATAAATTATTGGGTTTCATGGCATGGAGAAGGACCGGGTCATGGTTAGTTTTCTACGTATAAGATGAAAAGGATCATACGTGGTTTTCTTAATGTATTAGTAGCTTTTGGATGGGGGATTTGGTTTTCTTTCGTCTGATGATGGTGGTGGTGGTGGTTTTGGAGGGGAACGAAAGGGAAGGGAGAAAGGGGAAGAGAAGTAATGGATGTATTATATGGATATGGATATGAGATTTTGTGAACAAAACGCATGGTTTATTTGTCAAGTCTTCTTTGGGGTGCCTGTTTGATTTCAAGACTTCCTCTCCGGCCGGTCTTTCTAGCGGGAGGCTCTCATGTTCAAAGGATCATAACAGCGTCTAGCGCTGAACATTGCCCAACGCCCCTGCCAGCACAATGCACAAAGGTCTCTTCTTTCTTATGGCGCAATGCAAACCCATGACAGCAATAATTCCCAGACGACCAAACGAGATTCAACCCCGCGCGCCCAGTCGCTGGGTTTGTAGATCTTGCGGCTTTGCTCCTCGGCTGGATGATTTGGATTGCTTTGGACGGAGGTGCACGTTAGACATAACGTTAATTTATACGATCATTGAACCAACCGTGGCTTTGCTGTCCAGCGTGTTGAATGTCTTTGCTATGCCTTTGTGGTTTGAGGACTGAGGCTTGGGTCTTCTCGTGGATCATGTGTTTGCTTCGGAGAAGGTGTTTCATACTTTAGTTGTCTCTCAGGAAGCGCTGCGGAACAATTACTGTTCGAGGCTGATGCTGCAGGCACAGAGGAAGTTTAATCGATGTTTTGCCTAAAAGCAGACGCAGGGACGATTTCTATCCAAGACTTCAATTGAGTGCCCGCAGTTGATGACGACGAACGCTTAGGTTGTTGCTTTTCTATAAATCGGCCTGGGACAGTTTTGGAGGCATGCGAAGTTTGTTCTTGAGTTTAGAAATTGATTCTTGTCACAAAGCAAGTGTTAGTAGTCATGTTCTGGCGAAGCTCTGTTCTTTCATTTCTTGCCTCGGCCTCCGCGGCTCTCGGAGTTCCACCGAGGTATGGAGGAACCAACAACACCAATCTCACAGAATACACAAACCCCATGATTCCCGGCTATCGACCCGATCCAAGCTGTGTCGCGGTCGAAGGTTTCTTCTACTGCATCTCTTCCACTTTCAACAACTTCCCCGGCCTGCCAATTTACGCCAGCAGGGACCTCCAGAACTGGCGCCATGTTAGTAATGTCATCCACAGCGAGGAGCAGGTCCCGGAGTATGATCAGCCCACCGGCATGCAAGAGGGCATCTACGCGCCGACCCTCAGACATCACGATGGAACTTTCTACGTCATTGTCACTTTCATGGGAGCCTCGGATAGCCCTTTCCATATGATCTTCAACTCGACCGATCCCCTGGAACCAGCCTCCTGGAGCCACCCGGTCAGATTCATCAATGAGGACATCGGCTCGTTCGACCCCGATCTCTTCTGGGACGACGACGGCCAGGCCTACGTGACGGCCCATGTCTTCGACATCGTCGGAAACAACATCTATCCTATTGACGTGACGACCGGCGAGTATGGTCCCAATACAAATCTGTGGAACGGCACTGGCGGCGTCTGGCCGGAGGGCCCTCACATGTACCGCAAGGATGATTACTACTACCTCGTCCTTGCCGAAGGCGGCACCAGCTTCGACCACATGGTCACGATCGCTCGGTCGAAGGAATTGCTCGGCCCTTATGAGCCGTACGAGAACAATCCCATTTTATCCAACGCCAACACGTCGCAATACTTCCAATCCGTCGGGCACGCGGATTTCTTCCAGGATTTCTCTGGCAACTGGTGGGGCATTGCTCTTTCCATCCGTCAAGGTCCTCCCGGTCACACGGACTCGTACCCCATGGGTCGTGAAACTGTCCTGTACCCTGTCAAGTGGCCGGAGAATGGCTGGCCTGAGGCTGAGCCCGTTCGTGGACGTATGAGTGGCCCTCTGCCGCCGAAGTCGAGAGATGTGCCTGGTGATGGCCCTTGGGTGGAGGATGGCGATGATTTTGGCTTTGAGGGTGATGCCTTGCCGTTGCATTTCATGCACTTCCGTTTCCCGCCTGAGGACATGTTCACCATTTCTGATGGCAGCTTGGTCGTCAACCCGTCTAGCTACAATCTTACTGGTGACGAGACCTTCGAGCCATCCGATCGTCTTTCGTACGTTGGTCGTCGACAGACGGATACTTTCTTCACGTACTACGTCGATTTGGAGTACAGCCCTGAGGAGGAAGGTGAGGAAGCTGGTGTCACTCTCTTCGCCAACCAGTGGCAGCACGCCGACCTGGGTCTAGTGTTGCTCGATGGAGCCCTTCAGGCACGCTTCCGTTGGACCGCGATTGGGTCTGACAACAACACTATTGACAGTGCAGGCTCGGAGACGATAATTGATGTACCGGAAGAGTTGGTCGGAGAACCCGTGCGTCTGCAGATCCAGGCATCAAAGGATACTGAGTTCGACTTTTTTCTAGGCGCAGCTTCTGACGACAGCGAGATGGAGCTTGTCGGTACTGTTTCTGGCGCTTTGACAAGTGGTGGCACTGCGCAGTTCACAGGTATGTGTTCTGTCCAAGACTGAAGTGTCACGAAATCGGACAGGCTAACGCAAAGTGAAGGGACGACCGTAGGAATCTTCGTAACCGCCAATGGCGGCGACGGGTCCACACCAGCTACCTTCACCCGATGGGTCTACCAGGGCCAAGGGCAGAAGATCGACTTCAACGAGACTGTCTCGACCGCAGACTACTCTTGAGCGCAACCCCGCGGGGTTGCTATGTTCAGGCATGTAGGGCATGGTTGTGTAACGGGTTGGAGTGATGGGGTCAGAAAGAGCGCCGGTCACACGCCTCCGCGGACCACGATAGGCGAATTATTTTCGCTTGCCGTTGAAACATTGTGGAGTCGTTTCGTGGGTTGCCGCGTATGATGGTTAGATTCTGCAATAGTGCTTTGCAACGGGGGCGTTTGTACAGATTTGCCGTACTGTTCGTGAAAATCTGACATCTGTACCCTGATTGATCTCTTGCTCCGAGCCGTTCCTGTGTCACATATCCGTAGATGAACCGGTTTTGCCCAGCCTTGCTGACTGTGAGAGTCTGTGACCCGTCTCGATGATTTGACGTTGAGAGTTGATTCGCGCAGAGTAATTGGCCACATCGGGTTCGTCTATGCCGCAATGTGGCACCTGCAGCTTCCCATGGCAGTGCCCGAGATGGGTTCAAGCGACTACCATGAATGCCTGCCATGAGGTGAAGTCAACAAAAGCCGAAGTCAAGAGATGAGTGACGCGATTGTTGCATCCAAAGGGCGTGGCATGGCTTGGATGAAGGGCATATCGGGAGTAACAGGGTGTCCCAAAGCAGTGTTGCCAGCCGTAGCATGGTCGCAGGCAGACTTGTACGGAAATGCTCTACAAACGAGAGCGAAGGCCCAGCGGATGTTGTTTGGCACGAGATTGCCTTGTGGGTACGAGACCAAATGCAAAGCCCGACAAGGCGAAACATCCAGATCCGTAGCAGGCATTACCACGCACGACACCAGCAGTTTTCTGCACATAATCATATCCACTGGATTTCGTAAGCCGGTGCTCGGTGCATTCTCCAGCGAGGGAAGTTCAGGATGCTCAACCGGGCCACGGTTGAGCCGGACGCCGCGCCGGTCGAAAGGTCGTGTGTAGACTTGGCGGTATATCTCGACAGTCAAAGACTCCACACACCCTGCGACAAAACTCCACATATTTTCATCTCCATGTTGGAGACTCCAGTCATTGGCCCCGAAACTCCATGTTTTCTCACCCGGTTCCCCACGAATCTCTCCGCAGAGACGCGTGGGAGATGAAGTTGTCCAAGAACTCAAACCGCCCATGATCATCATTATTGGCGAATATTATGGCTTCCACGTTGCACTACTCCCCGCCTCGTTCTCGTGGCCTCCACGGCCGGATCTGCAGCGACGATGACGATGCCCTCCAAGCGCTTTTGTGTCCACTTCAGATCCTTCTATCCACGAGGAGAAATGCACCCGTCAACGGACAGGCTTGGCCCAACACTAAGCCTCTCGCACTGCTCACAATTTTGATTGCCCGGTCAGACCTTGTCCACAACAGCCCGAAGCGGTGCTTGTTGAGGACCACATCGGATAGAAAGGATCACTGCAAGCTGCGGCCTTCGGTGACAGTCTCCGCTCAGAGGGTGAGGTGAGCCTGTCATGCCCAGCCTTACAGAAGAAGAAATCTCACAAGCGCTGCCCTGACTGTCCCAAGGCTGCATGGCGACCCACTCTTGCACGGCCGGCAGGTATGAGCCAAGACGACCTGCAGCGTTGGCTCACGCTACTATTGTCGCCCAGTCACTTCAAGCATTGTCTTCAAGGACTATTGGCCGTCTGTCTGCCCGGCTATCTCACCTAGGCAAGCCCGGGCGAATGCGGGCTCGCATTATTGAGAGACGCGGCCAATACTGCTGACCAAGGCTCCATCCAAAACGTGATGGACACCGTGATGCGGGTCATGGAGAGAGAACTGGGGCTCCCGCAATTATGGAAGGTCCCACGGGGTCTTGGGCACACTCAGCCCTTAAAAGCCCCTTCGATTCGCCGTTTATAGGTGGGAGAGCAGCCCTTTTCGTGATCTTTCTGTCTCGCTTTTCGTCTCGATCGTTGCAGATTCTTCACAATGGGCCAAACCCCGGAAAACAACAACAATACCGCTTTGGGGCCGGATGCCCCTTTGCCTGCCGCTTTTGAGGAGAAGATTACCTATGGAGACCACAAGGAAAACTTCGTCGACGAAGATGGGTCTATCAAGGAGTTGGGCAATGTTCAAAACCCTCTGGATGCCCTTGGGATTCCAGACTGGAGAGCTGTCGAGAAAAAGGTTGTCAAGCGTCTTGACATGACGCTTCTTCCCATGCTCTGGATTCTGTACCTGTCGAATTATTTGGATCGCACGAACATCGCGTATGATCACCTGCGCCTGTTGATCGCTAACCAGAGCTAACCCACGCGCAACAGGCAAGCCCGACTTGACGACTTCGACGATTATATCGGATACGGACCCAATGGCTACAACACCGCCGTGGCTATGTTGACTGTCGGGTAGGCATATCGTTGTCGTGTTATGAAGTCTTGCGCTTACACTCTGACAGTTACATGATCGGCCAATTGCCCTCAAACATGCTGTTGACCAGAGTTCGACCTGGTCTCTACCTCTCCGGGTGTGCTACCATCTGGTCTATCGTTTCTGCTTGTACAGCTGCCGCACACAATCCAGGATCACTCTACGCCATTCGTTTCTTCCTTGGTGTCACTGAATCACCACTCCTTCCCGGAGCAGTCTTCGTTCTCTCAGCTTGGTATACAAGAAAGGAACTGGCGTTGAGAATCACCATCATGTACTCAGGACTCGTTCTCGGTCAGGCATGTTCAGGTCTCATTGCTGCTGGTGTTTTCAGTGGTCTTCGAGGTGTTGGAGGCTTGGAAGGCTGGCAATGGCTATTCATCTTGGAGGCAGCATCAGGTTTCCTGGTTGCTATAATGGCATTTTTCTTCATTCCGGACTTTCCCTACTCCAAGACTGGCGCAGCTATGTGGTACATGACTGAAGAAATGCGCGCGGTTGCCACTGCCCGTATGCAAGCCGATCGTGTCTCGGAGTCCGAAACCAGCCACGGAGTTTGGTACGGTATCAAGCTGGCATGCATGGACTACAAGCTTTATCTTTTCGTAAGTCACCTCACCTCACTTACAACTGAACCACGGCTAACATCGGCACAGTGCATGTTCAACTTCTGCATGACGGCTAGCTACGGTTTTAATTTCTTCTTCCCAAATATAGTGAATGGCCTCGGGTTTGGCACTACTACCAATCCGGACAACAACGATATCAACCCTGTTCCGCTCCTGATGACAGCACCACCATACATCGCGGCTGCGCTCATATCTTTCGCCTTTGCGTGGAACTCAGACAGAACCAAGTCTCGATCTTTCAACGTCATTCCGGCGCTGTGCATGTCCCTCGTCGGATTCATCATCACTGTCGCTACACTGAACCCTGAAGCTCGCTACTTTGCTTCTTTCCTGTACACGCCTGGTTCATTCTCCGCCAATCCTTTGGTTTATACTTGGGCGGTCTCGACCCTCAGCACTACTCCTGAGAAGCGTGCCGCATCGGGCGCCCTTGTACGTTCACAGCTACCCTCAACGACATATTACAGTATACTGACCATTCAAACAGGTCAACATGGCTGGTCACATCGGCAACGTCGTATCACCCTACTTCTTCGACGACAGCCAGTCTCCTCGCTACTTGCAAGCCTTCATTATCATGATGGCATTTGCAGCCGCCACAGTCGTCTGCGCTGTCGGTGGTAGATTCGCCTTGATGATTGAGAACAAGAAATTGAAGAAAAAGGCCGATGAGACCGGCACGCGTTACGTGCCTTTTACCTTGTAGGCTGCACGGGGATTGGCGAATTCAACATCCAGAGCGACAGGTATCCAGCTCGCTGCTTCGTTGGGACTGGTTGCAGTCCTTTCCTGGTCTGTCGTTGAGCACGGCGGATTTTCGTTCTTTCACAGATAGATCTTAACGACTTGTATGATATAAGAAAGTTACATATCAATTCTTTCGTGATACAGTTCGCTCAAGAATCATACAACAACTTGTGATCGGTTTGGTCTAATGTCGCATCGATAAAACGCGTCTGTGTGCGAAGCGATTCAAGTTTTTGTGCGTGTGTTTTTGTGTGTGTTTGTTTGTGCATGCGTGCGTGTGTGTGTAGATGCGTGTGTGAATGCCGCATGAGTTGACAAACGATGTTGAGCTTCTTAATGCGATTAATATAGCGACGCGACGCGTGTTGTTGTAGATGCTACATATCTATTCTATCTAGCACTATACTCAACGGCTGGATTCACGGCTCAGGTGGGCATTGGCTGGTGAACTGCTGTTTGAGTTTAGGCTAGGGAAACGTTGCGATTATTGAAGAACCTACTTTCGCACTCCTCTACTTATAGCTCTAGAAATTGCTCTCTATATGATAAGTCCACCACCGCTATGTAAATATGCCAATGCTAGTCTGGATATACCGGCGATTGATGGATGATTTCTTGGTTTATCTAGGTATTTTGTACTAGGCTCGATACTTTGCGATTGAGATGCAAGTTGTCCGTCATGGCATCTCCGCTCCCGTGGTGTTAGTGGAATTATGAGATACATTGAAGTGAGATATATGCAAAGTTGTTGCAACTCGATAGACGGGCTACCTTGCTTTCCTGGGTAAATTTTGCTAGTGATTGCAGTCGTTTAAAACTGAAACTCAGCTTAAACATTGAAACTTTTTGTTTTCATCACGACATCAGCATCCGCTGAGACATGATTCGATGGAAAGATGTCTGAGGTACCTGTATTCCAAAGTGAAGTGAGATGATGCAAACGCAAGCCTTCACATTAGCTACGGAGGCTGTGCGAGAGGGGTTAGCGCGAGAGCTTGCTGGCCAGCAAGCCATAAGCGAGTTGTACCACCAACGACAACGCACACCAAACAGCTCACATTCGTCCTGTGCAGTCTCGTCTGGTGATTGGCATCTTGCCCAGGGCATCTAATTCTTTACCGCATGTATGCGACCAATTCATCGTGGCGTTGAGACAGCAACGTGTCAGCTCTGTGTGTCCGTCTTACGGAGGCTCTGCAAGTCCACCTGAAGCTCTCGGGTCACCTTTGATATCCGATCATCTCAACGGAGCTGAGACCAAACATCAGCCTATAACTACTACTGGGCGTCAGCGGAGCTCTCACATCTCAGCTGCAAATCTTCGCACAGTTTTCCGCCCTGAAGACGACATATAAGTCCGGAACACCCGCAAAGATGATGGGAGACAACGAGTTGGCTGCAACCAGCTTGCAGCTACAAGAATTCCACTCGGCGAATGCAAAACAACAAACTACGCTGTCGGAGGTGCTGGAGAAGTATGGGAAGCTTATCGAAGACTATAAACGCCTGAAGAGCGATTATGAAGAGGAGAGAGAGTCTCGGGAACGTTACAAACAGATGGCTCGAGGACAAGAACGCAATCCGTTTGTGTTGGTTCTTGTGGACGGTGATGGATACATCTTCGACGATGACTTGGTCAGCAGCGGAGCTGAAGGAGGCCAAAGAGCCGCTCACCTACTCAACAATGCTGTTCTTGCGAGCTTGCGTACGCGTGGTCTTGAAAATTGCCGGATCATTGTGCGTGTCTATACGAATTTGGTCGGTCTGTCCAAAGCACTTCGCAGACTCAAACTGTGTGGAGCTGAAAAGCGCTCACTGGCTGCGTTTGCGGCCAACTTCACCCGATCCAACGAGCTCTTCGATTTTGTCGATGCTGGAGAGCTGAAGGAGAATGCTGACTCCAAGATTCGAGCTTTGTTCCGGCAATTCGTTGACAACACACAATGTCGACACATCTACTTTGCCGGCTGTCATGATGTTGGCTACATCAACGAGCTCATCCCGCACAGAGGCAACCGTGAGAAAATCACACTCGTTAAAAACTACGCCACGCATCCAGAGTTTGGCAAGCTGGGCATGCGACTCGAGGATTTGCCAGGCATCTTTCGCAATAAGCCTTTAGATCCTTCGAATATCTATGCTCAATCGTACAAAGCTCCGCCTTCTGCAAATAAAATTCCTCTCAACTCGGAGTCACACGAACTGGAAGGAAGACCTTGTCAATTCTTCCAGAAAGGTCTTTGCAAACATGGCAAGAATTGTACTTATCTCCACATCAAAGCAAACAACACCAATGGGTCGTATCCTGTAAAAAATCCCACGTCGCCGATTGACGCTTCCTCATGGCGTAATATGGCCGATACTAAGTTCGGCACACCGGGCGACAGCGACTTCATGCGTGGTAACATTCCCACAGGACCAGCAGCCTTGCAGGTCCCTCAGCCGGAAATCAACTTCTCGGCCTTGCTACCTCACTCGGAGAACGCCCCACCTGGTCATGTTGCACTCAATGCCAAGGGCGAGCGTATTGACTTGTTCCTGCCACCGGCGTCACTGGAAGATCGTCAGCGATTCAATCAACGTATTGCCCATCACAAACTTTGCAACAAGTTCCATCTCTTAGGAGAATGTGTCGAAGGTTCTGATTGTGCATTTGACCACGAACCGATTGACGAAGGCATGCGAAACTATCTTAAGTCAGTCGCTGCGAGTACCCCTTGTCCACGCAGGAATGGTTGCAGGAATCTGTTGTGCTTGAACGGCCACATTTGCCAAAAGCCTGACTGCAAGTACCGCGGTGGAAAGGTCTACTGCAAGCTCCCCGGTCCGGTT
Organism: Cladosporium sp. MBC 237; assembly: GCA_030772445.1. Lineage (NCBI taxonomy): Eukaryota > Fungi > Ascomycota > Dothideomycetes > Cladosporiales > Cladosporiaceae > Cladosporium > Cladosporium sp. MBC 237. The sequence continues at coordinate 66,353 of JAPHCH010000063.1, forward strand.
CATTACGTTCAACTGGGCTTCAAAGAGTTTGTACCCGGCACCCTGCCACAAACCAAGGGAGGAGACAGCATCGCTGCCCCTGGCGTAGAAGGATCCAGCTCTCCAACCCCGTCTTCACAAGAAGAACCAAATGTCCCCGCACGGCTCTCGAATGGTTTCAATGTTATGAAGTCCGTGTTCGGAATGACACGCGGTCTTTCTGAGGACAAATTGACGACCGCTGCGGACAGCGATGATGACGAATTGGCTGGGAAGGCGGGGGCTAAGCTGAACCTTGATAGCGACCTCGAATAGTGTGCTGGTCGCGTAGAACGATATATGGATCTTTTGACATAGTTCAAAAGACAGTCGGAGGAATCGCCCGAGTGGTAGGATTAACGCTGATCTACATCCTACCGCTGAGCTAAGCAACTCTGATGACACCGGGATGTGGATGAAGGATGGCGGGGCTAGATGGCAAAGATCGGAATAACAGGGAGATCTTACAAGGCCATGCATGGAAGGTCATGTCGATGAGGAGAATGTCCGCATGTGCTCAAGTATGCCGACTTCAGCGCGTTTGAGGATGTTTGGACGTGGGAAATGCTACTTCTACAACCTCAGTATTCAGCGTTGAAATGTTGTTGATGTTCGCAACGATAAACAACAAAAAGGCCCGAAGAACCTCGGTTAGAACATAGTGATCGTTAAAGTATCGAATCGCGGTGTTATAGTATGGAGTAGCGTAACTTAAATCCCCAGGAATTGCGCTACATATCACCATTAGCGACATGATGGCACGAGCGTACAATGTAACAACAAATCTCCCCGAGTTAGAGACCGACTCCTCACCGAATAACGATGTGTGATAGACTGCTTCTTCGACCTGCCGAGTCGAAGACTAGCTGCCCTCGCTTAGGCTGATTATCAATGTAGGATATAAAAACCCTCGTCCTGTTGCCATCTAGAAACCCTCTTCATTGCAACAAACAAAATGCATCTCTCCAACATCCTTTCAGTTTCCATCGTCGCTCTTCTCTCATGCCCTTTTGCGGCGGCATACGCGAACCCTGGGCCATGCTCGGGCGTTTGCACCAATGCCCACGATCCAACCATCATCCGTCGCGATGATGGAACCTATTTCCGCTTCTCGACCGGCAACAAGATTGCAATCCACACCGCGCCTGCTCTTGCTGGTCCATGGAAGTACGAATGCGCCATGCTGCCGTCAGGCTCTAACATCCAGCTTGCGGGAAACCAGGACCTGTGGGCACCGGACGTATCCAAGGTTGGCAATGAGTACTACGTTTACTACACCGTAAGCACTTTCGGCGGGCAGAACAGTGCCATCGGCCTCGCCACGTCGGCCACCATGAATTGCGGCACTTTCAAGGATCTTGGAACCACTGGCATTGAGTCTCGCACTGGCGACCCGTACAATGCAATCGATAGTCAGTTGTTCCGCGATGGCAATACCTGGCAGTCCAGCTTTGGATCGTTTTACAGCGGCCTTTATTCGACAAACATGGCCGACCCACCATTGAAGAAGGCAGGTTCTGATCGTAAGCTTGCTTTTGTTCCGGCGGGAGAGCACGCCCAGGAAGCTCCGTATATGGTCAAAAACGGCAATTTCTGGTACCTCTTTTTCTCCGCTGGCAAGTGCTGCGGTTACGACGCCTCGCGTCCGGCTCCGAACGAGGAATATAAGATCAAAGTCTGCAGGTCCAGTTCGTCGAGTAGTGGTTTTGTAAGCAATATCCTTCAACGCAATATGATGGGGATGTTCCCAGCTAACAAGCGATCCAACAGGTCGATGCGCAAGGAAAGCCTTGTACCGAAGGCGGCGGCACTGTTGTTCTAGAATCGCACGGCAATGTTTATGGACCTGGTGGCCAGGGTGTTTACAACGATCTCACTGAGGGCTGGGTTCTTTATTACCATTATGTCGATACGAATATTGGTTTTGCTGATGGTCAGAAGCAGTTTGGTTGGAACAAGATTGCTTGGAACAATGGCTGGCCGACCGTGTGAGAGGTTTCTTGAGCGTGGCACGAGTATGTTGTCTCAATGGCATGGCACGCATGTTGTTAAGGAGGATGGTATCATATCGTGCCCACGTGGTATCATCCTGACACCCTTGCAAAAGTCCCTTCTAATGTCCTCCAAAGCTCCAGAACGCCGTATATGTGTATCGCTTATTCTCTTGGGTGCCCATTGCACCCAAGCATATGTCGTATATCTTCACTCTTCATTGTGCAGAAAAGACCCTAAAGCTCCGAATCTCCCAATAAGCATCCTCAAACGCCGTAGCATTATTGGCGACGAAATTGTTGCATTCCCCAGGACAATCGGCCTCGTCGCTGTAGACAGATCTCGCTCCAGCCCACTCGCCACAAAGAGCAATGTTCATGATAATGCTCGCATTGCGGAAATGATTCCCGATGTCGCAGTTCGTGTTTGGAAAGTCGGCCGTCGCTTCACCCCAAGTCGATGGGTCTGGTGAGGCATTCTGGCCGCCTGTTAGGTCTTCTGGCTCGTCGCCGCGTTCAAAGAACCACATCCGAATGCCTTCGTTGCGCCATTCTGTGGCGTAGATGCCTCCGCCGTTTTCATTGAAGGCCTGGCCGGAGCTCACTGAGGGACCTTCGACGCCGCAGCCCTCATTGTTGTTCGCTGAGTGGTCGCAATTTCTTGCCAGCGTCTGTCCGGTCTGTTCGCGGCGTCCGTTCATTCTGCAGCCTTCCGTTGTGTGGAGAGTGAATTGATTGCCACTAGTGGCGCGGTTGACCGATTCAGCAACGTCAATTTCACCTGCGTAATAAGTCAGCTAGGTACGAGGGCAAACAGCGGGTCATATACCGTTGTCTGGCCAGTTATTGTCATCGCAAATCCACAGGGCGGGCCAAGTTCCACAGCCATACGGTGAATGTAAAACGTCGAATATAAAAAGCCCAGAGTCGTACTGCTTCTTGGACGAAACTCGTACAGACCATCGACCAGTGTTGGTATCATATTCGTCCGAAGTCGTGTCCACGCGTAGTATCGCTGAGTCCTCCGAGGCATAGGTCAAATTGTGCGCCGGCTGAGTCGCTGCCTCTTCGAGCACGTAGTGCAAGAAACCGTGTGTAGGATCTGGCTCATTAAAGAAGTTGAAGTCGTCGAAGAAGTTCGGCCCACTGTACTCATCTTCTAGGCGATAGGTGAGTGGACTGTAATCTGGATAGGAATTGCTGTTGCTCCGAGTGCCCAAGACTGCGCCCACGACTACAGCGATGATGACTAATATGGCTACGATGACTGTGGCCACGATGATTTTAGTTTTCTTCGTCCAAGTTTTTGGATTCCATTGTGATGGTTGGGCGGTGGCTTTCTCGTAAGAAGGCGGCATCATTCCATAGTCGTCTGGATGGTACCCATGATTTTGGTTGGCGTGTGGTTGTGATTGCATGCTGTCAATGCTTCTCCTCTTGAGAACACCGTAGGAAAGTCAGCAGTTTAATTGCCAGAAGTACTTTAGAAGATCCGTAAGAGCAAGTGAAGTAGAGATCGAATGCAGGCATTGCGAGGAAGAACGTTAAAAACCGACACCATCTCCATGCGCAATCCACAAGACCTTCGGAGACCCAGTCTGGGCTAAATTTTGGCCTATGAGAAGCCATGCTCAGCGACGATAGACTAGGGCATCATGCCGACAAGTTGGCTATTTTGGCACATGCCAGCAGGGCCGTGAGAGGCAGCAAAAGAGTTTAGTGCAGATAAGAGAGTTGGGGTGCGAGTGTTGACGAGTGCCATGACACCAGACGCGCAAGATGGATGAAAAGTCTCCACAACCAAGCCGGATGTGAGTGGAGTAAAAGCCGAACGGCATCTCTTCTTCACGCTTTGGACGTTCCTTCTCACATTCAGGTTTGCTTCAATTTTTTCAAGTTCATACCTTGGGTTATCACTTGGCGATAATGACTGCCCTGGTTCAATGGACTTGATGGCATTGTGACGAATATGGGATCACAGGAGCAGAAGAATAAAGAGTCTCGAAGCAAGATCTTGAACTTCGTATTCTATGTTTAATGGAACATCTACGAAGACTATGCAAAGGAGCGACTGCCTCTAGATAGGGACTCCAATAATCCCCCGGACTCGATCAAGTTCCTTCTCAACCGCATCCTTCGACGCTAAAAACCATCTAGGAAACGGTGAGAGAAGCGGAACCAGAGCCGGAGAAAGACTCGACAGCGAGAACCTGCAGTGCGTCAGTCGTCCGACCCAAAAAAAAAAAAAAACAACCATCAGCTGTATATGAGGCTCGACTTACCTGGTAGTTGAAGTTACTGTTCGCAAAGCCGTGCTTGGCCCAGGCGTTGAAGTGGTTGGCAGTGGTGACTGTTCCGGAAGTGCGCTTGCTCTGTCTAACGGACCAGTACTGGGTGAAGGTGGAAGTTCCGGTGATGGATGGCTGGTTGGTTCTGGTGTCGGTGCAAAGGGTGTAGGTAGAGCCGTCGGAAGAAACAGTACCGAGCTGAGTCACGCCAGACGAGCACGGATTGAAGCTACCGTAGGACTCGACGATGTAGTACTCGGCTTGCGGGTTGTTGATCCAACCGTAGACTGCCAGGTAGGATCCGCTGTTGCCGGGCTGGTAGGAGCCAGAGTACTTGATGGTTCTAGCGGACGTCAGCGATGGTTGTCCTTCATGGCAAGAAACAAGACGGGATACCTAGCGGAACCAGTGGTCCAGCCGAGACCAGCAACGACATCAGTGTTGCCATTCCACTTGAGGGAGAAGGTTCCAGCGTTCAGGTTGGACTGGAATCCAGCAGATCCTCCGTTGTAGTTCTGAACGTAGTTCAGTCCGCTGGCACGCTTCTCAATGGCGACTGGCTGAGCAGCCTCATCGATGGGAGCGGCTATGGCACCAAGGCCGCTGACCAGAGCGACGAGGGCAGAAGTGAACTTCATGTTGGGAGATTGGTATGGAGTAAAGATGACTTTGACTTGAGTGGGTGTGAGTGCTGAAAACTGGATGGCGATGTGGGAATATGTCGAAGGACTACGAGTCCAACAATGCCTTTTATATATGCTTCTGGACCAAGCATCCTTCATCACTCCACCTCCCAGCATGCCCAGGCTAAATGAATTGGCTTGTCTGAGCTTGTGACAAACAAGCTCATACTGTCACCACTAAAGTGGGTGGCTTGACGGCGCTTGTGGAAAGTAAGCTCTCGCGAACTGTCTTGGTCCTGTCGATCATTTGGATTGAAGGTCGAGCCAAGTGGTGGTACATCGGCTGCGGCTTTGAAACCCTGCTGGCGGCAGAATGTACGGCGACCCTACCGGAACGACCAGGGATTGTGTGGGGAGGATATGATATGAAGTCTCAATCTACAGGAGTTCGGCAGATCTTGAAGTCCGTTGCTACCCATCTCGCCATTATCAACAAGACGAAAGTGTGCTGCGGGAATGCTTATGCGCGAGCTGTCAGTCAGGCGTATTTTTCGGCTCTAGTAGTTTTGCTGTACGCAGGACTTCCTGTGGCACCAACTGCGTCAGTGATAAACGCATTTGTGACGCTCTACAGCTTCCCAAACACGAGAGCAGTTGCATGGCAGTTCGTGAGCAGCTGGACTTTTCGTGTAAGCAACAGTAATATATCCGCCGCATACAGAACCCGTAGAAATCGTCGTGGCCACAATCGACTGATTATTAATTTCAAGTGTCCTGATCTGCGAGCTCCCGGGATAGTAAAACAATGGCACGTTTCAGGTTAGAGCCAGTGCTTAGCCACAGCCTAAAACGATCAAGCTCCGAATTAGCCTAAGTACTTCGGAGGGCGGCCTTTTGCGATCCAGACACGCCAGACCACTATAACTGCGGCGCCGGATGGTTGATGAAGAATCCCGCGGTCGTACTAGTCAGCCTTGCCGGTTGTTTCTTGTCACTCAAAGTCCTGGGATTGGATATTGTCTCGACTGATGTCTTCGTGCTTGTGACTGCTGTACCAAACTCTCTATCTTCTCTTTTTGGACTGGACAAATATCACAACATTGTGAGGCTCGTAAAGATAGTGCTGCAACATGGACGACATGTCAAAGGAAGAGCGAGAGGGTTTCTTGCAGGCTCGCGATGCAGAGGATAACAGCGCTCAACGAGAATCATATCTCGGCCGCATATGGCCGTATATTCGCCTCCTTATCGAAGTGGCCATGGTGCTTTGTATCTTTGTCCTATCCACCAGTCTGTCTCGACCTCAAAGTTCAAGTAGTCTCCAGAAGACACCGATACCACAATGTAAGCGTGACATCCCAGTAGATTTGAGCTCATTGCATCGCTGATCGAAGCAACAGTGCCTCGAAAATTGTACACTTTCAACGAAGACCGCCGTTACTTGAACGAGGAGATGTTCAGCTCCGAGGATGAGACAATGCGCACTTTGCACCAGTGGATTCCACTCAGCGCTGGTATGTTCTGTAGCCTCGCGAGGCAGTCGAATATTCTCGCTGACCTCCCATAGATGCAAGAGGCTACGTCCACTTCGAGAATCACGAAGCGTATGATCTCAGCGAACCGTACACCGTTGCTTTGGATCGCATGCACGATGGGCCCGGATACATGCTGTCTGCTTTCCATCAACTTCACTGCCTTGTAAGTCAAACCATGCCAGTTCCAAACTCTCACTGAGCACATATTAACCCTCTTTCCCTGAACAGTCCTACCTAGTCAAGCACTTCCAGCAAGGCTACGGCGGCACGAACCTCACTCAAGAAGTCGCGCACCACTCTTCCCATTGCTTCGATTACATCCGGCAAACAATCATGTGCGCCGGTGACACGACGCTCGAAGGCAAGACCGATGCAGGTCCAGGTTGGGGTTCTGTGCATGAATGTGTCGATTACGATGCATTGCTGGATTGGGCGAACGAACATTCGGCGCAGAAGTGGCGGAATGGCTTGCTACCGGGCGATGCTATTTTGTAACGTATTGTCAGCGAATCCAAAGCCTTTCTGACACGACATAGCCCTGCGACTTTGCTAGTTGCCTTGACATCATATCCCCATGGTGCAGGTAAGGTGTGGCATCGCCGTGTCAATCCCCGGAGAAGCCAGAAATCGAGTAGTTGCGGCAAGCTGCATTGAAGTGACTTTGTTTGAGATGCTGTCTTCACTGTTGTTACTCCTTCACCAATTACGCATGCCAGGTTGCTACTGTCTGGTCCTCAGCGCTTTCACTGGTTCCGATAATCAAAGGATGACGCACAACAGGTTGTTCAAGGCTAGCCTGCGCTGAACGGTCACCAACCAGCTGACTTTCAAAGCAGCATATAAGACACCGGCTTTGAACCACCAAACACTGTCGAAAATCACCACAGCTTCGACACACCAGCAACTCCAGCCAGCATGGCGGCTCGCAGAAAGGTGACGAAGCGTGCCGCGCCACGCAAGCCCGAGCCTGAGCCTGATCGTGAGCCCGAGCCTGATCATGAGTCCGATCCTGAGTCTGAAGTCGCCGAACCACCAGCCAAAAAAGTCAGCACAGAGAATCAGGAAGAGTAAGCATATTGCCAAACAACCCTAAGACCCTCAACCGCGTGTTGACAGATTTCAGGGTCAAGGATGAAGACTGGTCCGCCACGGTGACCGTCCTGGCGGGCGTCAACAAGTTATCCTTCACGCTGCACCGCAAAATCCTACGCGAGAACTCCGACTTCTTCCGCAAGGCGCTGTCTGGTACCTGGAAGGAAAACCAGGAAGGTTCGGTGACGCTTCCCGAAGTCGACCCCATGAGCTTCAAAGTGTACGCGTCCTGGATCTACAGCCACAAAGTTGACCTTCAGATCCTGGAGTATGGGTCCGATCCCTCAAAGCTCCTTTCAGGTGATGAGATCAGTGGACTCGAATTGTGCGCTCGCCGGGATTTGTCGAAGCCAGCTAAAACGATCTCGGATAAAACGTACCAGCACGCGACTTCCATGGTGTACGTTGATCGTCTAGTTCGGCTCTGGTGCCACGGTGACTTCCTGGGCGACCATGGGTTTCAGAACGCTGTTATTGATGCGCTTGTGGATGAAATTTACAGGAGGAAACCTGAACCCGAGCTTCCTCCATACGGCACGATATCCACTAGTACACTGCACTTTTTGACCGACTCCACGACATCAGCATGCCCTCTTCGCAAGCTGTTCGTTGACTTTTCAAGCGAGCCAGAAAGACAGAAGCAATTGGCATCAGAGCAGTGCAATGCTCCGGTGTGGCTGCTGAAAGGGTTACTGGGTAGTTCCCTACCGAAGAAACAGCGCAGCACGAAGAAGGATAGCTATCATCTCACCAACGTGGACGGCGAGACTTGAGAAAGATCTGTTGAAGTCGAGGATTGATCCTTGATGTTATTGTATGTTCGGGGAAAGTGTTTTGACCAAGTTCTGCGAAACCGAGAATCAATGCTTGACTTTCATGATGTGTTCGATGGAAGTGTTTTGAGCAAGGGAGGAAAGGGAGGGACACAGGGAAGCCATTGAATTATCTGCGATTGGTTTTTGATGCTGCACGACAGCTGGTTCCATTGCTTCATTTTGCTTGTGGGTGAAAGGGGAGGGGACACACAAGCATCCACCGTGAGAGATGCCTTAATGTACAAGTATCTTACAGTTCTATCCATCCAAGATCCATGCACCTCATGACCTGTCAATCTTGCCCTTCCAGTCGGAAATGTGGTCGTTAATGACCTTCGATGCAGCCTCAACGGTGAAGTTGCGTCCAATAGCCTCGACAAAGTCGCCATCGGGATCTGTATCACAACATCAGTTTCTGCATCAAATTGTACACGGGAAATCTTCCAAAACTCACCCATCAGGTAGAAGTAGATACTGTGATCCACCAAATAATCCTGCCCAGGCTGCACATCCGGCGGCGTAGAAAAGTACACCCTGTACGCTTTGCACACATCCTTAACCTCCTGCCAAGTCCCCGTCATACCCAAGATATCCTCGTGGAACTCGGCCAAATACCTCCTAATAACCTCGGGCGTATCCCTAGCCGGATCGCAAGAGATGAAAACATTCCTCAGCACGCCGGCGCCGTGCTTCTCCTTGACCTGGTCGATCATGCCGGCCATCTTGTCCAGCTCCTCCGGGCAGATGTCCGGGCAGTGCGTGAAGCCAAAGTACACGAGCGAGTACTTGCCCTTGAGGTTCTCTTGGGTGAATTCTTTGCCGTTGTGGTCGGTCAGGTGGAAGGGCCCGCCGACCAGAGGCTTGCCGATTCCTTTGTTGGCTTCGGCGACGCGGGCGCGCGCCATGCGGTCTTTTTCGTAGCGGAAGTAGAAAGTCAGGCCGGCGCCGGCGAGGAGGAAGAGGAGGCCTGCTTGCCAGGAGAAGGGCTGGAGGGTGAGAGTGTTAGCTGTGTTGGTTTCTTGTGGGTGGGCGCATGGTGTAGGGACGGGTAGAACGCACGCCTGATTTATGCCGCGACTTGGCCTCTTGAACGGTCTTGTAGCCTCTTCTTCCCAGAGTTGCCCATGGTGATGCGGTCTGGGCTGGTGCCGAGATGGTGGGTGTCTGGATGTTCGTCCTTGATCGGATCTCGCGCTTGGGGTTGTGAGAGAACGAGGCGATTGTTCTGCGGGACTGGAGGGTTGCGCATTGTCTGCAGATGGTTGGCTCTGCTAAGCGCAGGCCTCTTGCGAAGGATGCTGCCATTGTAGGTGTTGTTGTACGAGATGTAGCGATATTGTCGAAGAAGCGGATTTGGCTCGAAGCTCGCAGTCGCTGACTTCACGGCTTTGGCGGAGATCTCCAATCGACGCTTGACGCCACTGTGAGAGCGGGAGGAGGCAGGGTTTGGCCGTTACATCTGATAATCCTCCTCCACTACACACTCAATAAAACAATGGGTCTGTCTACAGAGGTGGTCTTCAACTGCAAAAATCAAAGATAATAGTCATAAACATGTGATAAATCTAACATTACGAAAATAGGCGCCAACGCTGTCGCAAACCCGAAAGCGACAGCCCAAGATGGAAATATTTACAAATAGTCGTCTCTCGTCATCATATCCACATCTCTCCATTCCGCATCTCATCTCATCGTCTACTGTAAGCCCGCCTACCCAGCCGCAAAGGTGCTCTTCTTCCTCAGCTTCTCGCCATGCCACCATAGCAAAATCGGCGCAGGAAAGCCAATCGCCAACCCAACAAATGCAAGGACACTGTTTCCCCAGCCGTACCCAAGCGCTGCGTACATTTGCGGCGCAAAGAGTGGGAAAGCGAAACCGCCCAAACTTCTCAGGACTGTGGTGGCTGCGATGGCAGAGGCGGCGTATCGCGTGTATGCATCGACGATGTATGTCTGGCAGCACTGGAACACCATTTGATTGCCTGCGGCGAAGATGGCAGTGCCGATGTTGGGGACGATCCAGTGCGTTTTGGCTTGTGCGCTCCAGCCGTAGATGAAGAGACCGATGGGCACCAGAATCGAGCCAGGCACCATTAGCGGCACACGAAACTCGCTGCGGCCGACTCCGTCGTGTTTGGCTTTGAGATGCTTGTAGATCTTGTCTGCTGAGATGGCGGCGATTTGCGTGCCAATGAAGAAACCAACACCTAGGGAGATGTAGTTGAGACCGCCGATGCCTTGGGACTGTCTGTATATCGAGTGCGGTCCGGTCCAGACTCTAGGAAAGGAGGCGAGGACGAGGTACATGACGCCGTAGACGTAGCCGATGTAGAGGGCGAGGATTTGCACAATAGGTTGTGTGAAAAGAAGGCGAAAGGGCCGTTCGAATGCAGCACCGAGATGCTTGCTTAGCTTGCGGTTGGGCGTCTCGAACTCGGTGTGAAGCTCTTTGTTGCCAGTCAACTTGATGAGTTTCACCTTTCTGCGGCGTAGGACTTCGGCAGCGTAGGTCTCTTGCAGGAGAAAGAAGCCCATGACTTGGATGAAAATGGCGGCGATGCAAGTCGAATAGAAGACCCAGCGCCATGAAGTGTTCTCGGCGATAAAACCACCTGCAATCGGACCGATCGCAGGTCCAAGCAGAGGCATCAAGGAGTAAAGAGCCATCGCTCTACCACGCTCTTGCGGCATCCAGAGATCACCCAGTACACCACCACCAATGCCGAGCGGAGCACTACCACCCAGGCCTGACAAAAAGCGGAAAGCAATGATTTGAGGGCTGTTGGTAGCGAAACCGCAAGCCAGGTTGAAGACAAAGTAGAACAAGTTGCTGATCTGGAGGACGATTCGTCGACCAAAGAGTTCGGAGAGTGGACCAATGAACAGCGGTCCCACGGCGAAACCAAGAATGAAGACAGACAAGGCCAGCGGAACCTCGCTGGAGTTTTGTGGGAGGCCAAAGTCCGCAGCGATGTTCTCAAGTGCGGGAGCTATCATGGAGCTGGAGACTGGGGAGATGAAGGTGAAGAGTGAGACCGTGACAGTCGCCGCCCACTTCCTCTGCCTGCTCCAATTCTTCGGGTTTTCTGGGTCATCAGGTCCATCCCAAGTGACTAGATTAGTGTCCTTCTCCGACCGTCGCGATTTTGTGGACGATTTGCGACCCATCGATTGGGCATTCGACTTTTGGCGCAGAATCGAAATCTGACCGTAGGTAGCGCCATCGTTGTCTTCAGGCAAGGGCCAATCTTGCTCATCTGGTGTCGACCACGAATCTGGACTGAGAGCATCGTGACCATAATCATGCACCGCACCGGCGTAGAAATCAAGATCGGATACCAGGTAAGCAAGGTCGACAATACTTTCACGAGCAGTGTCTCTCTGCGATGTCGTCGAGTTTCCACGTGAGAGATAGCCTTCCTCTCGCGCCTCGGAATACCAGGCAGGAGGCTTTCTGGTCGACCCACTACGGATGGGCGCAAAAGTCGGATCGCTGTTCTCGTTGATGACTTCTCTGGAAATCCAAGGGAACTCCTCCGTTGACAAAGGCCTCAGCCTCGCCCTCTCCATCTCCGAAATCGGCCTCCCAGTATCGGCCATGGAGTAGGTGTCGTTCGTAGACCAGGTGTTGGTAGATCTAATGGTTTGCCATGAAGCGTGCGGGCGACGTCCATATGGATCGTCGGGAGCAGGAGAGTCCATGTTGTGTTCCTGAAACACACTTTCTCAACAGGGCTAGGCGAGCAAGGGGGGGATCGATAGTGCAGCGAAGAGCAGAAGCAACAACAACGCACGCGAGCGAGGAGTGGGCGCCACGTTCTTTTGAGCACGGCACCGGGCACTCGCATGCTGAGCATCCTCCCATCGGCGCACCGCAGCACCGCAGCCGGCTCACCGGCGTATACGGATTATGGCTGATGGGCAGCCACGAGGGTAAGGCATGGCTCAGGTCTTACAGCAGCCTGCGCCAGACGTCGCATTGTCAGAAGCATAATGGGGGGTCACCTTGCCGTAGGAGTATCGATCTGCTTTCCAGAAACGAGGCTCTGGATCTGCATTTGGGATGGTGGCTTCGGGAGCCCTTGGTACTATTTACGGCAATCAGCTGAGGCGCAGTTGAGGGAGGAGGTGTGAGTGGTCGGCTGCGCGAAAGCCTGCAGTTGATCTGCATATAATAACGCCGCCCTTGCGGGGAGCCGAAAAGGCCTGTTCGCTGCTGGCTTTGCTGCTATTCGAGAGAGAAACCTGACATGACAATAATATCATCATCCTTTGACAGGCAATAAACAACGGACATGCGCTGCGCAGGGCTTAGCCGCTGACGTCTCACTCGCCCGTTTTCGCTTCACGCCGGAGATTAATGACATACGATATAGAAGTCTGCTCAGCTGCTGGCAGTAGCCCGAGAGCCTTATCATCAGACCCATACGAGTATACATATATCCATGTACTGTGTATGTACGACGTCGTCTCTGCAAGTCATCAAGCCTCGGCCACAGTCATTGGCGTATACGAAGTTCGCATTCTCGGTACGCCTGCGACCATGCTGACTGTCGGCTGCGTGCGCTGGCACAGTATCTGCTGCCTTCTTGATCATCTTGGTCGTGAAAGCTCATGTCTTTTTTTTTCGTGAGGTATCTGATTACGTCAATTCATCATGGCCGCTCGCTCCATCGCTTTCCAAATAACTTCGAACCAGAATGGGTTCATTAGCAATGCTGAGAACGATCCTGGCCAACGTATATCTTCTGTCCGCCTGATTTCATTTCCCCTTCTCATGCGACTGTCAGCATTCGGCGCCGACATATAAACTTCTGTCGGACGGGGCGTAGCGGCGCTTTGAGGACGCCGCTACCCGACATCTGACCTGGTCGGCAATGACCTCACTCTTCATCCACATTCATGCTCTCTACTGCCTGCTCCGCCGCTTCCTTCATCTCCTCAATATCCCAATCACCGGCTTGTCCGGCCTTCAGCTTATCCTTCCAAATCCCCAATTTCTGTCCGTTATCGTCGTCGCTGCCAGGGAGGCTTTGATAGAATTTGATCATACGTGTGGTGTCTTTGCCCGAGCTGAGAAAAAGGACATCGCGGTCCGAATCTTGGTGAACAGCGGCGCAAAGCAGGATCCACAGTGTGTTCTGCAGCACGTCGGAGCCGCGCATAGCTGGACGTTTACGGTTCATGCTCTCCAGCTTCTGACGGGTGGCCTGTAACTTCGCCTCTCTCAGCTGCGCAGCTGACGGTGCATCGATTTTCTGTTTCCGACACAGCTTGGCCGATGAGGCGTTAAGATCTGTCAAGCTCTGCGCGGACGATATGGCTACAGAGAATTTCTCCATATCCTTGTAGCGGGACTTGTCCCGTTGAAGATGATTTGAAGCGCGAAGGTATTGGAAGGCTGAGGGCAGGATATCATTCCTGAGTATCTCGGTTGTGTATGTGTCAAGACGTGTCTTGAGTGCATCGTCAGACACAGTGTCCAGGGATGCTCCATACAGCTTTATTGGGGCGAGAATGCGCAATTGAGCCGTCTCAACGAAATCGAACCTGTCGGTTGCGGAAAGAGTGGAAAAAGTGGTATGAACAGCAGATGTGATGGTGATGCGGTGGTGACTGTTGAGTATGTGAGTTGCGAGAGGCTTTGTTGTAGCCAAGTTGGACAAAATTTGAGCGTCTGATGGAGGCTCATCTGATTGTTGATTCCAGAGCAGAGTTGTCTGCTTCACCGCAGCATCCGTCAAGTCTTGCAGAGCCTTGTCGAAAGAAGTGCGTGTTGCAACCACGACTGACTCGTCGTCAAGATCCAGAACACGGAGTTTGGAAGAAACGTCTGGGTGAGCGATCCGAGCACTAACACCCGACTTTATACGTTGGTCGTCGGCATTGGCAAGATGCGTGAAGCCCTGGCTCTCTGCATCCTCGAGAGCCTGCTCAATCTGCTGTCTATGGGTCTCTTCGATCTTCTGCTGGTGGGCTGAATGGTATTCGTTTGGTGTGAAGATGACCTTGCCGTTGATAAGGTCTATACTGCCGTCTAGGCTCTCCGAGCGGGCGACGCTTCTCGCGGTCCAGTCCAAGAAGTCGACCGGTATATTTGATAGCCGCGATGAAAGGTCACACTTTTCTGGTCTCGCATCCTGGATTGCGTCTATGACAGCGCGCTTCGTCGATCCCAGATTATCCTGTCGGAACATATAGCGCTTGCCCGGCCTGGGCGAGTGGCACTGGATATCCTCTGTGCCATATAGTTGCGCCTCGCGATCAAGCGCGGACTGCAACGAGTCCTTGTGGATGTCATGTTTCGCACTCCAATTTGACGTGTCGATGAAACCTTGGCTTGTGGCTTCGACCAGCGAGTCCAGTATTTTCCGTAGCTCGGTATTTGGGATTAATGTGCGGCCATCTCGGCTATATGAAAGGGGTCCGTGATAGGGTGCAAGTAACCAGTCAGTCTCCCGGATTCCCAGTATTGATGCAAGGTTGCTTATCGGAATGCGATCCTGATTCGTGTCCAGCAACTCTTCAAAGCGAGCAAGCACCTTTTGGGAGTTATAGAGTTTTTCGCCAGATGCACTCCGCACCAGAGATGCCTGTCCTTTTGTGGGCTCTGGTGGTGGGAACGCTGCGACAATCGCCGCGATATCGAGAGAGGCGAAAATGGGCGCCATGTGGCAGGCTGCACCGTTTGCTTGGCCGGCAGCCTGCGCTCACGAAAACAACAAGTTTTTGGGCGCAGAGTATCGTTGGGAATTTAGTAGTGGGATTTCTCTCGTAGATTTAGTCCTTCTGCGCAGTGAAGATCGCTTCTGAATATTGGTTGTGGCACTCAAAGTCCGCGTCCCGCACCCAGACCTGACAGCGCGCGCTGTTCAAGTTGGCCGCTTGCTGGCTGCTATACCATCCCCATTTCTCTTGGCATGAGGCGACCGCTGGAGGGTAACTTTGGACTTCACGGCATCTTCATTCAGTACATACACCCAATATTACCGCAACCATGGCGCAATTCAGACCCAAGAAGCTCGATCTGGGCTGCTTCGTGCATGTCATGAACATGCGCGACCACCTCAAGCGCAGAGTTTTTGAGCAGCACGAGCCGGAGAGGTATGCCTCCTACTTTTTACCAATCGCCGCTATGCGCCACATGCGCTGAACGGGATGCAACTGTATTCTTCGAATGCTGACTGTAACCCGTCAACAGGCAAGCCCTCCGCTATGTGATCCGCAACACCTCCCTGCCTCAGCGCACCCGCGCGCAGGCGCAACTCCAGCTCACCCAGATGCACTGCTACACCCGCCCTACGCAAATCAAGAACCGCTGCATCATGGGCGCAAGAGGAAAAGGTGTCATGAGAGACTTCCATATGGCGCGAGTATGTGATCCACGAAAAAGATACAGAAGGACGGGCGGATGCTAACCACGCGGCGAACAGTACCAATTCCGAATGAACGCTCTTGCGGGTAACATCCCTGGTGTGAAGAAGGCAAGCTGGTAAGGGGCCAGCGCTTGCAAGTGTAGGATACTGTACAAAATTCCGGGTTAAAAAGAGCATCAGATGGCGTTAAAGGCGAATCATGGGTTGGCAGGCCAGTCCATACCCAGATACATGGGCATAGAAGATGGCGGCGATGTGCATTGGCAGACATGGGGATTGGGGAAAGTGAAGGACGATATCATGTCGAGGCGTCGCATCACGTGCTATCTGCTCGATGTCGCCTTTGCGAGATCACGAGGGCGGAAGTGAAGTACCCGATATGCGTTTATCACCGTCGAGAAGTACTTCCTTCACATACTACTCTCTCCGCCTAACTCCCTCACTTTTCACATGCGATCCCGCTCCCTCTCCGACCTGCTTTCACGTGCCGCGACCGACGTGGTCGTGCCTTCCTAACTTGCTCGCTCATACGTGACTGCCTCAGCAACCATGGCCCCGCGCACACAATATAATCTTGCAGACTTCACGACCGCTCCTTCACCTCACTCCTACAAGCAAGAAGCTGCCACTGTGCCCGTTCCCCTTTTGAAGCCGCAACGTATCTCAGTGACATGCCATTCCGGAAATCGCTAACAACCATGTTTAGACGCGTTCATCACAATCCTCCCAGCACTCCGCAGTTCCCCGACAAGCTCGACTCGCTGGGTCTAGAGCGAAACGACAAGGGCCAGTACGTCGAGACAGCCGCTCCGGACTCATTCGTCGAGCACAAGGTCTTCAAGGACGAGACCACGAACGCCCAGCTCTCCGGCGCTGTGAACAGCGCTGTGCGCAAGGATGTCTTCTCGCAACTGGCTAAGCTTGACATTCTACCATACTACCTCCACCAAAAGGGCGAAAAAGCCTGCGTCGACCCTATCAAGCCTGCTGGGCCCAGCGTGGCTATCCTTGCTTCCGACATGCAGCAAACCTCCCATAAGAAGCACGTCTTTATCGTCGTGGGTGACTCAAACCAGGAACTGGGCATCTTCTCGTGGAAGACCACGAAGACCGATGGAGGTATCAGCAAGGGTACCGCAGTCGGGCTCATCGAGTCCCTCCACTCCATGGTGGCCGCTAGCGGTGAGACATCGGAGAAGCCAGGAATTATCATTCTCAATCCTGGTGAGCTCCTATGGTCCGATCAACTCAGGAGCTGCATGAGCCACAATGCCTGGAATACCCGCAAGCGCCCGAACGCACTCAACGAGCCGTACGCAATAACTGAGCACAATCGCGTCGCTGGCCACGAGCACCCTTTCGAGCACATCACAACGTTCTTGCAGCACTATGTCAGCGTTCTGGTTGCTCCATCTGCCAAAGTCTACATCACCGCACTCGGCGACGGCTGTTCCATCGTCCTCAACTACCTGAACGACAGGCTCGGTCGTCATTCCAAGACTCTGATCCGCGGACAGCTTAAGGCAATTATTCTGATCCAATCTGGCCACAATTTCGACGCAATTACCACCCCGGCGCTTCAGAATCTCCTACGCAAAGATGCACGTGCCTGGGTCGCGTCGCAGAAGCCAAGAGGGACCCTTCTACAGCATGCAGCAGAGGAAGAGAAAGAGTCTCCCCCCCTCATTGAGGAGACTCCCCCTGAGAAGCCGGAAAGTGTTGCGATGGACGTTAGCTATGTAAGTGCTGCAGCTTCCATCCAAACAGACTTCCATCCGCATAGGCCACCATCGCCGGTCACCAGCTTCGAGGACTATATGAAGATCCATAACAGGGAGAGGTACGACGAGGTGGAGCGCGAGCTTGCCGAAGAAGGGTACGCTCACCCAGAAATTCCTGTGGCCAGCGACCGCCCGGAATTCGACAGGCTCTTCCAGTTCCCTGCCACTGGCTCCAGCCCGGTGGATCCTGTACGCAACCTCACTCACGTTCCCAGGGTTTCTCACAGGAGAACCCGTGAAGTTATTGACCCGGTGCTGACCATGGGTCGACTCCAGGGTCCCTACGATGATGTTCTCGACGACATTCAAGAGGGCGACGAGCAGAACGAGGAGCAGGAGCAGATCACTGAGGAGGAACAGGCCAATGAGAAGAAGCAGGAAGACAGCGAGGACCCGCTCAAACCGCACCCGTACATGGAAGAACCAGCCAACTGTGCGACCTACAGCGCCGGAGTGGAGGACGTCCCGGAGATGATCTTCCCTGCCGTCATGGAGGATGTGGTTGAGTTCTTCTCGACCAAGATGAAGTGAGAGCGTGTGGATGTGGTTTTCTTTTGTTTTCTATTTGGTTACGGACAAAACAGAGTTTGGGCAAAGGACAAACTCACGAAATTCATGCTGCACCGGGAAGAAAGCAGCGGATTGTATACTTAGCATGAGATAATTTAAAATTGGTTTTTTCTTTGGAATATCCCCAGTTATGATACCCCAAGCGTGATGGTACCAACAGATATTATTGCTGCTATTCCAGAGATGCCCGAAATTTTTCTCCCGGCTCTCAATGGCAGGCTGGTTTTGATATTATGTTGAGGCTGATGGTACTGGCATATGAAGCCGCCCTCATTCCGGAAGCAAGTGGTAAATTTTGGTTGTCTCTCAATTGCATCATGTTCTCGATGGCATATCGACGTTGATGGTACAAGCATATGAAGCCGCTCTAATTCCGAAAGCAAGTGGTATATTTCCGGTGTCTCTCAGTCGCATGCTAGGTGTTTCGGTAGACTACGGCTGATGATACGAGCACATATGCTTGCTGTTATTTAGGAAGAATGGGCTTTTGCCTCTGTCGACCTCGGTAGTACTCGAGGCCTTTCGGCAGACTGTCGCCGTTGATACAAGCACATATCACTCTGGTATTTTTGAGATACCGAGTCTCTTCACTACAATTCTCGACTATATTGTGGCTTTGATATTAGTCAGGTGTGATGGTACATACACATACAATCGCTGCTCTTCCAGAAGCATTGAGTATCTTTACTAGCAGCTCTCAACGGTGTCATCGTTGATATGATGAAGTACGTGTGATAGTACATGCATATCTGGTTACTATCGTTCGTGAGACATCGAATAACCTACCTGCGACTCTCAATAGCACAATGCCTCCAATAGCATGCTATAGTTAATGGAACAAGCATAGCGGTCACGGAGACGGGATGTCTTTTTTGGAGCAATCTCCGTCTCTTGGTGTTTTCTTGTGCATGCTGAAGCTGATGGTACGAGCATATTAATCACGGAGTGCCTCTGTTAATGTTATAGCGATCTCGGTTCTGTGGTAAGATTGCGAGTATGCTAAAGCTGATGGTACGAGCATATTAACCATGGAGAGCCATGTTCTATTACGCAGAGACCTCGATTGGTTGGCAAATACTTGAGTCTGCTAAGGCTGATGGTATGAGCGTATGGATCATAGAGAGTCTGTGTACGTTTTGCAGCGATCTCGATTCCGTAATTACCACGTGGATATGCTGAAGCTGACGGTACGAGCACATCGACCATAGAGAGCGTCTGCACAATTTACAGCGATTTCGGTTTTGTGACGAGAACGTGATCATGCTAAAGCTGATGGTACGAGCACATAAATCACAGAGATGATCGATTCTTCAGTCGACGCTCTCATTGGCAAGGGAACCTCATGGATCTACAGAAGTAGTTGGCATCTGCATATCGATTGCAGAGATAGTTGTCATAATTTGAAGGACTTGTTGCTGCAAGAATTTGTTTCTAAAACCAGATGATCAAACAAGCGAGTTAAGTTATTTCAGAAATATGATGTTGCTGGAAATATTATACCAAGGTGTTTGTAAAGCAGACTCTCGACAGCGGTCTCGCCCTGCAGCAAAGCACCAGACACCTCCGAGATCTTCTCCGCAAATCATTGGCTGTACGAACGCCCGCATACGCTCCATACCATTAACTTATTATTAACGACGCCTACCACGCCCGGCACATCGCTCCAACCCACGCACAATGTCCCGCCCACTCTCACTACCCATACGCCTCATCTCGCAAAGCGCACGGCAAGGCCCTTCAACACAATGCTTGCGCCAGCGTAGCGGCTACACTCCCCTCTCGAGCACCACCTCCAACACAACCACCCGCCAACAACGATGGACGCCTTCAAAGCGCGCATTCGCAACAACCCCACGATGCCAGGGCAATGCTCCACCACAGATGAGGCAGCCCGCGCAGCCTTCCCTCAACCGCTCCCAGAAAGAGCAGCAAGCCGCCATGATGCGCTCCGGCGCCTTTCCTGAGGATATCGGCTTGCTGCCAGATACATTCGTCCTGCCTCGGGATCCCACCGACCGCTGGAGCTGGAGACTGAGGAAGAAGTGGCTCAAGGTCCGCTTTGTCGACTTATACGGGTAAGGAAGCAATCGCCTTGCGAAGAAATCAGAAACGAGTCTCTAACAAACCCCAAACAGCTTCCTCGCCTTCAAATACTTCCTCGTCAAGCCCCGGCCTCAATTCGAAATGAGCCAGCTCTCCAGCAAAGCCGCCACCATGCACAACGACATCTTCACCGCCTTCGCAGCCGGCAACCTGCAACCCGTATCGCACAAAATCTGCCAGGGCCTGCTGGGCTCGCTGAACGGCCGCGTGGCCCAGCGCGCCCCAAACACCTACCTCCGCTGGTCCATCAAGAAGCAGCTCTCGGCGCCGAAGCTCGTGTCTTTCAAGGCCGCCGTGCTGCCCGGTTTCAAGGGCGAGGGCAAGGAGGAGCGCAACGCGCAGGTGCAGGCGGTCGTGAAGCTGCACACCGTGCAGAGCTTGCAGCATGTGAAGAAGGCTTCCAAGCGCGTTGGAAAGACTGTCACGACGACGGAGGAGCTTGTGGGTCCGGAGGAGGAGAAGGAGAGCGTGGAGCATGTCGTGATTCAGAAGACGATCAGGAGGGGCAAGGTGGGCGAGTGGCAGGTCTGGGGGTTCACGAACGAGACGACTTTGAGGCAGTTGGAGAGGGAGGAGGCTTCGCAAAAGTAGGAGGGTCACGGGCGTGGACATTGTAAAGTAATGGGTTGGACGTCAAAACTCCGCTCGTGTACAATATAGTTGTACGGATAGAGGAACGTGGTTGCACCTGCATATTTTGGGTATACAATGCATATTCGACTCTTGAGAAATCGCGGCATGGGAGAGAGAAATAGGTGTTCGTGTTTGAATTGTCATTTCCTTTCGATACTAGCAAACTTCGATAGTGACGGAAAGCAAGAGGAATCATCGCCAAAGACAAAATCCGTGTTCATCCCCCAACCGCTAAACATTCCATCATAAGCATGCTGTGATACGCCCAATTTCGTAGCCGGAAATGCGTCGTGCGCGCACAGTTGGCTGGTATCTTCGAGTGAACGAAGAGAAAAGAGCCAATAGGGAAGCACGGCCAAGCGGACGCCTTCGAAAATCCGAACTCTCCCGTCGCCTGGAAACCGCAAGATCAATCGGCCTGACGAGCGGCTTGAGATATTGCCAGCGAACAGAATGCCCGACCCGAGGCGCCTGGCGCGGTGGTTTCGCTTAGAAACCGTGCACCTTCACGGTCGGGGCATCAAGGCCGAGACCTTCCTTCTTGTCCGTGAGGAATTCTTGAACATCCTTGCGCTGATCGCCCTGGAGCTGGATGACCTCACCCATCTCCGAGTCGCTCACGATGGTGCCATTGCAAGCGAACTTCTTCTTGATCACCTTGAGGATCTTCTTCTGGTCAAACTTCTTGGGCAGACCCTGGACAGTAGTCAAGGTCTTGCGACCGTTGCGCTCTGCGGGAGAGTGTTAGTGGGATTTGATCACGGGTTGTAGGGCTGGCGCGCGTTGGCATGCCCTTGGGAGGAGGGGGGGGAGAGGAATGACGTACGCTGAATACGGATGTGGATGTAGTTCTGAGACTGCTTCTCTCCGCCGGTGTCTTCATCCGCTTCGGCGAACGGGTCTGTGGTATGAATGTTAGTGTTGTGTTTCTTGTGCTTGGCGGAGGGGTCCTCCCAATTCGCGCCGCCTGTTGCCCCTCTCTTGCTGATAGCGCGTTACTGGATGGCGCCAGGGGCACAGCAAGTCACAAAGACTTGGTATGGTATTGCGAGATCATGGAGAGAGGCAGAATAGGCGGCTCGAGGATTGTGGTGTCCCCGAGTCAGCATGGCAACGTACCGAAAGACTTGAGGTTTTCAATTGATGCGGACATAAAAGACGGCGCTTCCCGGTGTCGGTGGAAAATAGGTTGAGTTGTCGTCGATGGGCTAATTCCCGGTGGTGAGTGTCGGAGTTGAAGTACTTGGGGGGTTGTTCGGAGTGGAGAGGTGTGTGGTGTGTTGGGTTGTTGTTGGGTGGGTGAGAGTGTAAGAGCAGTCAGTCAGTCACTCAGGCTGAAGGTGGGGTGGAGGTTGAAAGCCTTCCCGAACATGGAGGAACGGGCCAACCCGAGCCTTGGCACAAGTGAAGTCACTCCCTCTCTTTCACTAATCACTACCGGGCCCAGGCGCCACCACCTGCACCGCTCATATGCTTTCGCCCATGATTTGCCACTTCACTTATCTTCACGCTTACATGTGTAGCGAGTACGGTGAAGGTTATCTTTTGAACTGGCAAGTATCACAGTCAATAATGAACAGCCACTTGCACAGCATGGCCTCAAGCAGCCAATATCCTCGTGCACATGAACGAAGAGTGTCTTAAATAATCGCTTGGTCTTTACTCTAAGCCCTATGGCTTGGACTTGGAGCTACATGAAGATCATGTAATACCAATTTGATCTTCTTTTCAGTCGAACATCCGCTTCTCTACTACTTCTCTATACCGAGCCCACTCCCACCGAGTCTGAATGCTTTCAAATATTCATAATCCGGCCACGACATCCTTACTCGCTCGGCAAGCACCGAGGCCCGTTCATCACCAAACATCTTGGCCCACTCTGTCTTCTTGCTTTCAAGATCAAGGTCTCTAGATGTTTTGCTCCGGTCAACTCCGGTGGAATTTCGAATCGTGTCGCGGAAGTGCTGAAGCCGCATCTTCTGGCCTTTGGGCTCTGTGGACGGGGGTTCGACATCCCATTGGAATAGGAGCTCTTCTGAAGACATTCCGAGAAGGCTGCACAGCTGATGTGGCACCTCTGTCCCCTCGATGAGATCGTCGGCATCGACAACAATAGGCGGCTTGCCGGTGCTGCTGTTGCTACTGCTCTTGTGATACCAATCGAAGATTCGTCTCTGGTGTCTGAAGGTCGTATAGAGCAAAGAAACTCTTGAGTCTAAGTCCGGGAATGGAGTGCCCATTACTCTCATCCAGCTCTCAAAGACAGCTATCGGGTTCCGGATCAGGATGATGGGCTGCCATGATAACATTGCACCGTCAGAGAATATCGTAGGATTCTTCTCTGAATCAACTCCCGCGCATGGTTCCCTTGGGTTCTCCGATAATTTCTTCCTCTCCACTTCCCAAAAGGTAAGTTCAGGAGGTATCACCATGAAGGCGTGGTTTTTAATGAAGCAATGTTTTCGCTAGGAGCTGTCAGTGCCCATAGGTTCGCATTCGATACAATAACCTTACTTCACCAGCAGCGTCCTCCATCGAGCTCTTCAGCCGCCTGCGCCCTTCGTCCACGAGAGCATCGTACTGGTCTCTTTTATCTGCCTCCAGCTCTGCTATCCCGCTGACATCGTTGAAGTTCTCTCTTCCGAAATGAAAAGCACCAAAGAAATGGTAATCGGTAATATGCCATTCCGATTGTCCCGAAAGCATGCGGGTCAACAGATTCGAAGCCGTCCTGGGGTGGCTGAAAAGAAATACACGCCGCTGCACCCATTCGTCTTCGGTTCGCTCCATGGCTGGCTATTGGCGTGTGAAATGATTCGATTAACAGGCGCACCGGTATGGCAGTCCACATTCAATTCGGCCAAGCTGGGATTTATTCCGTATGTTGTAGTTTGTGCATTCGCTACTCTCGGTAATTGCAACGTTAAGTGCACGGGGCCAGTTACGTGGACATGAGCAATATCACAACTGCACTATATGCCCATATTTTCTTACAAGCCCTAGTTATTATAGACTTTCACTCAAGCGCATCTGATTACACCACACTTTTTCGTCCACTATGTCACAATACATTGGAGCGCAAAACGTATGAGTGAGATGTTTTATTTCAAGATATCCTGCTTGTTTGCGATAAATCTTCGAGGCAGCATACCAGCCTTAATGTGGGTACGAGGAATTCGTTCCTGCTCGTGCGACTTGCTTTCACACACCACTTGACAACGGCGGTAGGACGCACAGCAGTCCCTCTTCTACTGCACGCACCACTACCATTTCATTGTCAATGCCACACAGCGAGAGTGTCACACCGCAAGCGTTATTGAGCAGTCATGCGAACCATCCATACCAACCGTGCACAGTGCATATATCAGTGCCTATACTCACCGCCAGATAGCCTAATGCTGCAGGCTACGATGTGTCTGAGCTCATAGCCTAGCAACTGAGTATCTCCTGTGATCTACTCGAGGGGTTGCGTCTCTGACCGATGCAAAACGACCTACGAAAGAAGTCATAGTTTTCCATCCAACCGATCACACTGGCGCATTTACGCAACGATAAAGGATGCAACGAAACATCGATTACACTTCGTATTTCCTTCAGCGAAACGAAGGCGGAGACTCCCTCAGGCCTGAAACCCCTGTCAGTATTTGATCCCGACCAACATCGGTCAGATAGCACCCCAACTAACACCGCAATCAGTTTGCCTACGATGCCGAGAATCCGACCCGCACAGTATCATCCAGCCAATACGCGTCGGCCATCAAGCGAGTAGCAGTTGCGATGGCATCGCTTGGTCTGAAAAGGAACGATTGCGTAGCTTTGATCAGCCAAGGCGATCTGTACAACTGGGTATTAGGAGATGGCGTGGTAGCTGCTGGAGGTGTCTTCTGCCCCTTCGCACCTGGCCAGCTGGTTGAGCAATTGTCGAGAGGTTTGCAAACAGCGAAAGCGCGCTGGATGTTTGCATCTCGGAAATTCTTCCCTGTCACAACGAAGGCGGCTGAGTTGGCTGGCATTGATGTTTCGAATGTCATTTTGTTTGATCCGCCTGGGTTTGAGATTGATGGGGCGAGCAAGGTTTGCAAGCCGCAGTGTAGCCTCGCTTGGATGTTGGATAACTTTGATTCATCTTCCTGGTCGAATCCGAATTCTGGACACGACCCGAGCAAATTGACGGCTTTTCGCTTCTTCACAAGCGGCACGACTGGCCTGCCAAAAGCTGCCAACCTCTCGCACGCTACTTCGCTGGCTCGATTGAATCCTCCAACACGAGACTGCGGGCTTGACATGAAAGTCTTGCAAGTCCTCGGCCAGCATCACTCTTCGGCTGTTTTCAATTGGGCCAGGGCCGCTTCGGGGCAGCAGAAAATATACATCTCACCGCATAGAGATGTCCCGTCCATCATGGCGAACATCCACCGACATGGTATCACGGATGTGTTTCTGCATCCTCGTATGTTGGATGGTATTGCTGCGGTCCTTGAAGCAGATGCGGCAGAGATGGAGAAGCTGAAGTCGCTTATATGTATCAGCCTTATTGGTGATTTGGTGCAGGAAAAGACTCTGGAGCGATGTAGACGCGTTCTTCCGGAGGGAATCATGGTCAAGCCCCGGTATGGTTTGACTGAGGCGGGTGCAATCAACCGAATGCCTGATTGTGATCGATGGTCGGCTGGCGAGGTTGGGTTTCCGGATGGTGTCAAAGTGAAGTTCGTCATCTCAACATATGAAATGTGCCACCGGGACTTTTGCTAACAGGCCCACTTCAGAATTATCGATCCAGAAACACTCAAGGACGTCGGCTTCGGTTACACGGGCGAAATTTGCGTTTCTGGTCCCAGAGTTTTCGACGGCTACGAGAATATTGAGAGTTCGAGCCATTCTATTCTTCTACCGAACTGCGCTGATGATGGCGAATATTTCAGAACAGGAGATCAAGGTACGTTACAGTCACCGCATGGAAGACTCAAAATCACAGGGCGATACAAAGAGATGTTCAGGGTGGGCGGCGCCAACGTTGTACCCAAGGAAGTGGAAGGCACGCTCCTCTCTCATCCCTCGATCGTTGATGCCGTGGTCACGTCGACGGTTAGTCGAAAAAGTCGGGAAGACCTGGAATGTCTGGCATACTTGGTAGCATGCGGGACCATCGGTGCTCAAGATGTTTTGGACTTCATGGAGTCTGAAACGGTGTCGTCTCAGGTTCCTACGGGAGGGATAATTTTTTGTCAAAAGATACCGAGGAATGATGTCGGGAAGGTCCAGAAGAATGGCTTGAGAGATGTGACTGTCTTGCCTGGGTCCATGATGTATCTCTAATATCGTATCGAGCTGGTTCATCGTCCCATTTACGATTCCATTTTGGTTTTGGAAGTAAAACCTATTGGGTCTTCTATCTTCGTAAGGGTTTGTCATGTAAATACTGCATTTACTGAACGGGGGGGCCCAAACCCTAATATCTTCGCGCACTCAACATCTTGAAAAATCGACAACAACTCAAGGATCCGCCTCAGCCAAATCCTGCTTATACCTCTCCTTCGCCCTCTGCTGGCTCTCACGGAAGTCCACATGCGGCTTGGGGTAGCCCAGCTTCTTGAACTCCGCCTCACTCAAGCGATCAAACGGAGCAAAGATAGCCTTGCCCTTCACATCCTTCAATTCAGGCACCCACTTGCGAATGTAGTCGCCGTCAGGATCACACTTCTCTGCCTGGACTACCGGGTTGAAAATGGTGTAGCTCGGCTCCCAGCCTTGCGTGTTGTTTGACATATCCCAATCGATCAGGTTCTCGGCAAAGTAGCGCTCGCCGCGCCGGTAGTCGATGAGGAGATTTGCCCGGAGGTATGAGGATGTGTTCATGCGCAGGCGGTTGTGCATGTAGCCCTCGGTGTTGAGCTGGCGCATGCCGGCGTCGATGAATGGCTCGCCAGTCGTGCCTTCGTACCATTTCTTCCATCCTTCTTCGTCATCCTTCCACTTGACGTTGTCGAATTTGAGGTTTTGAGGCAGGTTCATGGTTGTGTGAGGGGAGATGACTGTGATCTGGCGATAGAATTCTCGGAAGACCACTTCGCGGACCCAGGCAGCAAGGCCAGCATCACCTTCGTCGAAGTGCTGACCATTGTTCCATTTCTTGGCGATGGAAAGAGCTTCTCGCACGCTGATGATGCCGGAGGAAAAGTATGGAGAGAGCCTGCTGGAGGGGTCGAGCGCTGGCTTGGAGCGATCCTCGGCGTAAGTTGGAACCTTCTTGTCGAGGAAATCGTTCATGCGCTTGATACCTGCATCATGACCAGCTGGCCAGAGCTTGCGAATGCGCTGTTGGTCTTCTTTGCTTTGGTATTGTTTGCTTTCAGGCAGACCAGGGACTTTCGATTCGAAAAGGTCCTTGAAGTCTTTGGATGCACTCTTGTCGTTTCCTTGCGGTGGAGGCACAAGGTCGAGCAAACTCGGGTCATCCTTGGTCTCAGCCAACCACGCCTTGTGGTAAGGCGTGAAGACTTTCATGGGGCCTCCGCTTCCAGTGGTCAAGACACCTGGTCTCACTACTGTCTGGTCGTGTAGAGCATCAAAAGACAAATCTGTCTCGTCTTGCACATGTTTAGCGACTTTGATGTCCCTCCTCAGCTCGTCCACTTCATACTCAATATTGGCGTAAATGTGAGAAACGTCGTGTTCCTTGACAAACTCCATCACACGGTCCGTCTTCTCCGCGCGCCCCTCCGCCGTCACGATCGCAAGGGGGATATTCTTCTCTTGCAGTGAGGCCTTGAGTTTCTGCAAACTCTCCAGTATGAAGTCGGTGCGTGGAGCGCTGGTACCGTGCCATTCCATGTCTTTTGGCGAGAACAAGTACATGGTGATCAAGCTGCCCGAGCCCTCTTTCGCTTTGTCGGCTGCGGCGTGCAGGCCGCGGTTGTCGTGTTCTCTAATGTCTTTGGAGCGAAACCAGTGGAGGACGTTTCGCGTGGTTTTCTGGTCTTTCCTGGTCTTCTCTAGGAGCTCTTCCAACTGCTCCATTGGAGTGTGCTCGTCGATCTCCTTCGCCCGTTTAGTGGACGGGTGCTTGAGCATGTCATCTGTGCTCTGGGAGCGCTCATGTTTTCCCGTCATGGCTGCAGCGCGTATTGATGTAGAAAAGGTACGGCAAAGTGTCGAGTTTGAGTAGGTTCGCAAAGAAAGAGTTGTCCAAGAAAACAACTGGACACCACGCATCGAGGAATGGGAAAGAGGAGGATGGGGGGATCTGCGACGAACAAGAAGAGGAACATCCTACCATTGACTTTACCTACATTGCACCGTAGGCCTATTTGGCGCAATGCTCGAGCCATGCACTGCGTCATGGATGGTTGCGGTTATGGTTGCGTCTCGATCGCGGATCGTACGCTAGGATCTGATCGAATCGGGGATTTGAGATTGGCGATGAGGAGATTCCTCCAAGCCCAGCCATTCACGTCATGGGTACCTGAGGTAGATCGCTGTCGAATCGTTGTTCAGTGCGCGACGTACGAATGGTCTGGCACTGATATACGGCGATGTATTTCTGCTAACGGTATTGTATTGGCCTCAAGATATCTCTGGATTACATGTACCTATAGGTTTCTCCAGCATTTGCAGTTAGATTCGTTACTCGAAGAGGCGACAGTACTGTCGCACTGCCTTGACGACATGAAGTGATGAGCACGAAGACAATAGAACTCATACAGGACGGGTCTTAGATGGGATCGATTCAGAGATGTTGCAGAATAGCAAAGCTTGGTTTGTGAACTATAGATCTTGAATTTGGAAAAGGAATATATACAAAATCAACACCAACAAATCGATCTCCCATAGGCTCCAAGCAGCTATACCCTCAAGTCGCGTTAGGATCTCTAGGCTCAGTGGCAAACTCGCCGCGCACTTCTCTCTGCGTCAACATGGCTTTACCGATCACCGTCTGCATGATCGCATAATTCACCACGCATTTGATTCCAATCTCCTCTCCTCTCTTCACAATGTAGCCATTGATGTACTCGACCTCCGTCTGATTACCAGCCCGAACGTCAGCCAGCATGGAACTGATATTGTCGCGGGTCGTGTTCGCTACGTTGACAACGAGCGTTTCAAGCCGCTGTGCACTGAACCTCGTTTCGACGTTAGGAATGTTCTGCAGCTCGGGTAGCGAGCGGATGACAAGCGAAGTCTCGGCGAGCAGTAGTCGCATGGTGCGAGTCATTGCGAAGTTGTAGAGGATGCTGCCGTTGCGGGCATCGAGGAGAACGGTGAGAGGGTTGAGTACAGAGTTTACTGCAAGTTTTTCGAGTTGAAGTTGGAGAAGCTCCGTAGGTGTGAACCCGACTGCGCAAAGTACGGGTGTGCGCGTGAGTGTGCGGAGAAGGTAGCGAGAAGAGTTAGCCCACAGGTCAGACTGCGTGTCATGTATCTCGCGGTCCGGGCTGGGGGTCAAGTCTGTTGTAGAGGTTTTGGCTGCAGACGAAGGTAGAAGAGAAAGCGCAATAGTGCCGTGACCGGCGTGGACAGCGTAGAAGGGGTTTCTCTCTGCAATGCCGGGAGGCACATTGACACCGTGGGTGATGATGCCTTGCATGTAATTTGGCCTGTCCTGCTCCTCCGGGAATAGCTTCTTGTTGACCTCTTCAATGATGCCCATGCCGTTTTGCAAGAAGCAGATAGTGCTGGTTGGAGCGAGTCGGTGCTTGATTCCTGCCAGCGCAGCGACCGTGACGGGCGTCTTGGTCGTCACCAAGAGATTATGAATGGTGTCATCCTCCTTCAGCGTGCCGTCTTCATTATACACCTCGACGGGCTCTGCTTCTTCCTCATCAAGGCCTTCCTGAGATGTTTCCTGTTCCTTGAGAGCTTGGGCAGCTTCGTGTGGTTTCAACTTCCCCTGATAATCGTATAGGTCGGGCTCTCCTTCCTTCATTTCGACGCCGTGCTGCCGGTGAATAAGCGGTAGAAGCTCGACTTCGAAGCCTTTCCGCTTGATCTCGGTCCCATCGTCGTTGATTGTGATCTCTTTGGCACTGTTTTCCCAGGCCTCAAGCAAAGTTCTTTTGTGTAAGAGCAGGGTAATCGGAGGCGGGTTTGCGATGCCTCGCAGTGAATGCGCTACCAGCTTGCCGATGCTTCCAGTACCCAGGACGTGAATGCGTCGAGGGACTGATGTCTGTGTGGCATATTGGCGATCCATCGCGCTCAATGAGTAATCCAGAGTGCTGTGGTCCAAGTCTTCGCTGTTCCCAGCATTATCCTGCCCGCGCGCTACCGGTCCGTCTGAACTAGATGTGCTTTTTGACTCCATGGCAGCCTCTTCGCCTCTCCACCATGAGACTGATCTGGTGCTCTGATGCTGGAAGAGGTGCAAGGCCACCCGGCCCGCTTGAAGGCTATCGGCCAAGCATGCTCGGTTGGGCCGCGGTATTGTTCGCGGAAGGTGGTGGAGGGCTGTGAAATACAGATTGGCCGCGGTGCTATGAACCTAGCATAGCAGTCCCTGGATAGGAAGGTGTGAAGGCCGGTATGGCGAGAGGCAGATGTAAGTGAAATGTTTGGGTGGCACGGGATGGCCAGATCACTGGCGTCATGAAGAGGGAGAGACTTGAGAGAATGCGCGACGCTCGCTCGGAAGTGCTGGCTGGACTCCGCAAGCGTGAGCGTCTGGCCGGCTGGCTGGTGAGAGCATGTCTGGACTCTGGTATGAACATGATATTGTGAGATAGACACGTCTTCTACCAGCTCACAGTATGGCTTGTGTACTGTCAACGAAGCATACAGGCATCGCCCTGAACAAAATACTCCGTCTTCCACCACCTCTCCGCCACCGTACCTTCTCCGTCCTCAATCGTCCTCCGCCCAACTATCCCGGCCATGTCCCTCTCACTTTCATTGAACGCGGCGCCTTAGCAGTTGGCTCAGCATTCGGATCCCTTTTCAATCCCTACCGTCACGATCTCATTGCTTCACTGGGCGAGGCGACCGCAAAGCCGTACTTTGTTACCCGCCTTCGCCATGCCATGATCTCACATCCCACTGGACGAAGAATCCTGCGAGACAAACCAAAGATCACCTCAAAATCTCTCTCACTGGAGAAGCTGAGACAACTACCAGAGAACTCTGTCGGTAGAGCCTATGCGGCATGGCTTGACAGCGAGGGAGTCACGCCGGATACTCGCGACCCTGTAAGATATATTGACGATCCCGAGGAAGCATACGTTATGCAGCGATACCGCGAAATCCACGACTTCATCCATGCCATCACTGGATTGCCTATCATCATCGAGGGTGAGCTGGCCGTCAAGGCTTTCGAGTTCGCGAACACGGTCCTGCCAATGACCGGACTCAGCTTGGCTGCCATTGTCAGACTCAAACCTGTGGAGCGCAAACGGTTCTTCGAAGTCTATGGGCCTTGGGCAATGGCAAATGGTCTGAAGGCGGAGGAAATGTTGAACGTGTACTGGGAAGAAGAGCTGGAAACGGATGCAGACGAGCTGCGGGCAAGACTTGGGATCGAGATGCCGCCCAATCTTCGAGAGATTAGGAAAAACTTGAGAGATAAAAAGAGAGCTGAGAAGGCTGCAAGTCAGCAGAGCATCTGATAAATCGAACGTTCTGCACTCATAACTGGACAATGGCGCACAATCTATTGCAGCATCAGACGACATTCTAGGTGAATCAGGTTGCCATTTGTCCAGCTACACAAGATCCATATCTACCAGAAAAGGCAATCTGCGCTTTTGAGTGTATGGCTGCCTCTTGTCACGCACTGATGAACCAATGCGGACATGGCGACGTGGAAAGCCTGGTCTGGGAACCCAGCCGTGCACCATCTGCTCTGGATACATGGAAACCCCAACTCACCTATCAGAGTACTGTCGGCCGATACTATGGCCACATTGACGCAACTCGGCAAAAATTGAAACAATATAACTGCGATCCCACGTGTTGCGGCCCAGAGTTCTGGACTTTGGATCTCGGCAAAGCAAGCCGTTCTTCATTTTGCAGCCCCAACCAATGACAATCACTAAACACCTTCCCACGATTTTTCGCGCCGCCCCATGCGCAAACACTCCTATGCTGGACAATACCGAATGTGCCGTCCGCGGGACCCATGCTTTCGGCTTGTGAAAGTTTTACATGTACTACCATCAAATCAAGAGACGACAATGCGTCCCGTCAGCACCAAGCCAGGCGTCTAGGGTTGAGCGGCTGTGCCATACTTCACACCATCACCAAACGCCATCATATAGGCGTAGCATTTTACTGTCCTCGATAAGTTCTCCTATTCAAGCCAGCCTGGAAGTATGCACCGTGTGCAGGGGTGATTGCCTCTCAATCACACCTTTGTCCAATGACACTGCTTCCCTGTATTCTACTATCCAGGCCGTGGACTCCGCAAGAAAGGCACATTCTGGCGACATGCTACGATCCAAGTGTTCTGCCAACAATGAGTAGCTATTGCGCTTTTCCGTACAAGCGATGCATCCCGTGCCTCAACGATCGAAGAGCCGATCGATGAGGTGTCGTCCCAAGTCCCTGCAATTCCCTATTTATACAAAGAGCACGCCTTTTGCCTTGCTGTAGAACGATCAGAACCATCTTTCGATCCCACCTCAGTCACTCTTTTGACAGTTGCCTTTTTTCATATCGGTCTTTACCGCTGTCGTTCATTTTAACAGTTCCTTGCAAGATATCCCTAGTTGCAGTGCATATACAATCATGCGTATTCAATTTCATATGATCGTTGCATTTTGGGTTGCGCTACTATCTCGGACGACATGGGCTATTCCAATCATCACCGTCTCTCCCGGCACCGCGAACGATATCATTATTACTGAAGACAACACGATCAACGCTACTGCTCTGGCACCTAACGACACTGCCGTTGTAATGCATTCTTTTGCAGCATCTGCATCCACCAACAATGCGAAGCTTCCTCTCGCCTTGATCAACAATTTTCCTGGCGGGCGTATCAACGCCTATGTTACTGGACTCGACTCGAAGAACAGGCTTGTCATGCTCAAGCCAGACGGCACATTCTACTACCCTTCTTCGAACCCCGGCCAGGTCATTCCACAACTCATCAATGCCAACGTTGCCATTCCACTCGGTCCCAAAGGGAGCACCACCCGAGTCACCATCCCTGGATACATATCATCAGCACGGATCTGGTTCGCAGAAGGCAACTTGCGCTTCTACACTGTATGGTCCCATGGAACGAACGGGCCGTCTCTCGTCGAACCATCAGCCATCAATCCCGCAGACCCAAGCTCTTCAGTCAACTGGGGCTTCGTGGAGCTCACCAACACAGAAGCCGGCGGCTTATACGCCAACATCTCCTACGTCGACTTCGTCGGCCTCGTGCTCGGCATGTCCCTGAAAACCAAAGACAGCAACAAAATCCAAAGCACCAAAGGCCTGCACCCCAACGCCGTCTCAGCCATTTGCAAATCTCTCGTCGCCCAAACCGCAAAAGACGGCATGCCCTGGACAGACCTCTGCCAGGCCTCCAGAAATTCCGCCAAACCTCTACGAGTCATTGCCCCAATCGACTACATTTCCATCCACCCGCAAGCGTTCCAATCCTACTTCAGCAGCCACGTCGACGACGTTTGGAAACACTACGCCACCAATACCCTCACGATCAACACGCAGTCGGCCGCCGGCAAAGTCGCCTGCAAAGTCACCAACAACGCCCTCAGCTGCGCGGGCGACAACAGATCCTACGCCCAACCCTCCGCCGCTGACATCTTCGGCTGCAACAGTGGCCCATTCGCCATTTCTGCCACCGACAATGCTGTCCATCGCGCCGTCGTACCTAGGCTGTGCGCTGCTTTCAATCGCGGCACGCTTCTCGTCGGCGGAGGAGATTTGCAGCCTGGTGTTCACGCGGATAAGTACTATCAGGCTGGACCTGTGAATTGGTACAGTGCTTTTGTGCATAGGGAGGAGGTTGACGGGAAGGGTTATGCGTTTTCTTACGATGATGTTAATCCTGATGGGGGCGTGGATCAGAGCGGTGTCGTGGCGGGGTGGGCGGAGTTGTTGACGGTTGTTGTGGGAGGGCCGTGATGGGGTGTGAGTGACCTTTTTTCCTTTGTCTTTTCCAATATCGGGCGGTTTCAGGAACCCGGTGCTGTTTCTCTGTAATATAGATTACATGTCTTGTATGTAGATGCGGAGTGTAAGATGTACGAATTTATACCTCCTATACGAATTTATACCTCCTAGTACGATAGAATACAATGTTCCTATACACGGGAGAGCACCATTTCACGGACGTCGTCCTTAATGATCTCTGGTGGAGGGCAGGCAGTCTGGTTCAAGTCCAGCTTCACGCTCTTTTTGACATGCGCACTGTACGACGCAAAATGACTTCGCCTTGCGGCGATATTTCAGGCACAATTGAGGTGAGAATGGATTTCCATGGGTATGGGAACAATTTGTTTATGGATTCGTACACACGCTAAGATTCATACACTAGGGAATTTAGAAAAAAAAACATACATGCCATCTTAGTTCTTAACATCCTTCTCAGCCTTGTTCTTGAGCTTCTCCGCCTCCTCGACCTTAGACTGCAGCACCTTCTTGATCTCCTCGACGGCGCTCTTGACCAGCTTCTCGGCCTCGTCACCGTGCTTCTGTCCAATCTCCTGCAGCTGCTGGAGTTTGCCGCCGATATCACCACCGCCGGGGATCATGTTGAGGAGCTGCTCAATGCCACTGCCGCTGCCCCCGCTGCTCTTGGAAGCCTTGTTCACTTGCTCCTTGACGAAGGATTGCAGGTCGTCGGTGTTGCCGGACTTGGTGGCTTCTTGCAACTTTTGCCACAGCTCGCCAACGTCGCCTTGGAGGAGCTTCTCCTTGTTGTTCTCGACCAGTTCCTTGATCTGAGGGCTCTTGTCGAGCAGAGGCTTCGCTTGCTCCAGACCCTTCTTCCACGCCTGGTCGCCGTACTTCTTCACTTCTTCGCTCTTGTCTTGCACCAGCTTCTGGATCTTGCTGATGGAGCTGACGCTGAAGCCGGACTGGAGGATGTTCTGGATCTCGTTCCAGGTCTCGTCGACCTGCTTCTTGGCTTCGGGACCGTACTGGTCGCCCATTTGCTTGAGCTGCTCGAACTTGCCGCCGAACTTCTCCTTCAGCTGAGGGTGGTTGTTGAGGATGTCCTGGGATGCGTCGCCGGCGAGCTTGCCGATGCGCACGAAGGTGTCTTGGAGGATTTCCCAGGCTTGCGAGGCAGAGTCGGCGGTGAAACCGGACTTGGTCACGCCCTTCATCTGGTCGTAGGCCTCGCGGACGATCTTGTCTACCTCCTCGCCATGCTTGCTGCGGATCTTCTCGAGGTCGTCAAAGGCGGTGTTGACGTAGGTGGAGGCTCCGGGGATGAATTTGGTGTAGCTCTCGACAGTCTCCCTCAGCCATTGAACGGCTTGGCCGGGCTCGGGAGTGTATTTTGTGGTGCTCTGGAAGGCAGAGTCGGCGGTTGCCTTTGCCGAGTGAACGCTGTTGACAATGCCTCGTGCGCCGGAGAAGTGGTAGAAGAGGAAGCCAGTGAAGAGAGCGACGCCGCCACCGACAATGCCTCCGGCAATGGCACCATTGCTACCGCCTTGCTTTGCGCCTTCGGTCGACTGGAAGCGGATGTTTTGACGTTGGTTGAGGCGGACAGGCTGGCGGAGTCTGAGAGCTCTTGTTGACCTGAAGGCCATTCTGGGTGCTGCGGGAAACA
Source organism: Cladosporium sp. MBC 237 (assembly GCA_030772445.1). Lineage (NCBI taxonomy): Eukaryota > Fungi > Ascomycota > Dothideomycetes > Cladosporiales > Cladosporiaceae > Cladosporium > Cladosporium sp. MBC 237. The sequence continues at coordinate 101,906 of JAPHCH010000063.1, forward strand.
TTGTTGCTGTTGATGTGGCGTAAAGTGGGTGAGAGGGTTGAGATTGAGAAAGGAGGGAGATGTATTGAGGATTGAGGAGGGATGAAGTAAGGTAATGTGGTGTTTAGGAAGAGGAATGGATGAGAGAGAAGAATGTTAACTTACCTCTTGTAGGCTTGTGAGAGCTTTCCCTTGGTTTGTGTTCCAGTTTAAGCCGCGGTACCATTACAGCTGGATGACGCGGGTGTGACTTGCATCATACCCAAACTCAATTGCCTAGATCAATTCACACGAATTGGGCGAAGGCTGTGAAGGCTAGGTCCATGCGCACGTGCTTGTCCCATGTTATTAGCCTTGTAGCCCGTGTCCGCGAATGACATGTGATGACAGGTGGCGAGGGTCATGATGATGGCGTTCATGAACATGGTGGAGGTGAATCGAAGTCTGGAGTTCAAGTTGAAGATGGAGAAACCGCTGCCCGTGCATTCCACCCGATCTACCCACGGTCAACCCGGTAAAGTCTGGCCAGGTATCTGTGATTATACGGTACCCATGGTTTCTTATAGTATGAAAAGGTCGCTCATGCCTTTTCATTGAAAAGCAATGTCGACTCTGCTTACTGTCTTTTCTGTGGCTCCATCGATCATCCCTCTTTTGACGGTCTTTGCCACCATTCTGTCTCCTCACGATTACATGTAATATTGCTTGTTCTGTCCACTGCCTCTACCGGTGACCCTTTCCATCGTGTGCGAGTAGGCAAAAATGGGGTAATGTCACTGAAAACGAGATCAGATGACCGGAGAATTCTGTAATAATTTGATATGCTTCTAGGTCAAGGTAGGACCATGCGTTCCCTTCGCGCGGAAACAGTGCCTGGTACTGTGAAGCGCAGCCCGAGTTTGTGAGATTTCAATGCGAGTGGCGCAAGAGAGAAGAGGCAGCCGCCTGACCATCGACGACTTCTCAAGGCCGTCCTGTTGAGGACTTGCAAGTGCAACAAATCTTGCCCAATGCCACCCGTCATCCGTACATTCTCATGCTAGACTGCCTTCGCGGTGTTGAAGCTCGGCGTAAACGCCGTCGACTCGACCCGGGATCGCTCCCAAACGCACGTACTCCTCGCACGTATTCCTGCAGTGTGATGGAGTCCGTGATATGGAATTTTCGAGACTGGCGACCAGAGTGCTCACAACATCATCTTTTCCACTGCCTTCATCATCAAACTGCTCCGGTGAGAGTCAGATCATAGCAAGCCGCAATGCGACTTGTCGCCCCTGCGACCCTGGACGATTAGATAGCGAGATGACCAGCATGAGAGCCGTCCACCATTCTCAAGACATCCTGTAATTATTGTATGAAAGAGACAGAGCCTCAAGAGCAACAGAAGTCACGGAACAGGTACGCGGAACAAGCAGCCTCGGCAAACACCACCCCGAGCCTGCCCCCAAGTGCGGAGACACCGATGGATGGGATCTGCAAGCAAGCACCCATATCCTGATGGACTTATAGGTCAGCAGTTTTTTATTCCCGACATCAACTATCTCAGTATCTTCCATTTCAATCATTCGATGAAGGAAAGGGAAGCGGGACGAAGTGACGAGAACTTTGGAAACACACCCTATACAGCACATACAATAGAGAACGCCTAAATCATGTCTTCGGACTTGAGAATCTCCGTCGCCGAGCTAGACAATCACGCCACGCCTGACAATTGCTGGATTGTGATCAATGGCAAAGTCTACGACCTTACGAATTTCGCGCCGAATCACCCTGGTGGACCTGATAGTAAGACGCTCTGCTCGAGACTCCTCCTTCTTTGAGTAAACCGCTCACAGCAATTCCCTAGTCATCTACAAATACGCCGGCAAAGACGGCACCAAGACCTACAACGACTTCCACGCCGCCAACTTGATCGAAAAGGAACTGGGCCCTTCGGAGAAGAAAGGCGACTTCGACACCAGCACCATCACCGACACCTGGCTCGAAGCACAAAAGGAAGAAACGGTCTCAGAGCCCGATCCGAACGAAAAGCCGCCCCTCTCGTCCATCATCAACCTGGACGATTTCGAAAAGGCCTTTGCTAAATCCGGCAGCCAGAAAGCAAACGCTTTCGTGTCTGGTGCGTCCAATGACTTGCTGACTCTCAATGCGAACAAGACTTTCTGGCAACGCTTGTGGTTCCGTCCGAGGGTCATGCGCAATGTTAGTACCGTCAATACTAAGATGAGGATGTTGGGTGTTGATGTGAATATGCCCGTCTGGATCTGCCCAATGGGTATTGCTAAGACCGCTGGCCCTGAGGGCGAAGGCGCTCTGGCTCGGGGTGCCAAGAGTGCGGGTATCGTGCATTGTGTTTCGACGACGGCTTCAATGGGCGTGGAGGATATTGTTGCGAGCGCTCAAGGAAACCCATTCTTTTTCCAGCTGTATGTCGACAAACAGAGGCATAAGACGGAGGCTGTGCTGAAGCAGCTGGAGGGATTGCCTGAGATCAAGGCGTTGTTTGTGACGGCTGACTTGGCGGTTGTGTCGAAGAGAGAGGCGGACGAGAGGGTCAGAACCCAGGTGCAGGTCAGTGTGTACCAAAACGGGCAGAAGTCTGGAGTGGACAAGAAAGGTGGCGGTCTGGCCAGGAGTACCGGATCTTTCATCGACTGGGCTTTGTCATGGGATGACCTGCCATGGTTGAGGCAGCATACGAAGCTGCCCATCCTGGTCAAGGGAATCCAGTCCGCTGCGGATGCGAAGACGGCGCTCGAACTTGGCTGTCAAGGTATCGTGGTGTCAAACCATGGCGGAAGAGCACTGGATAATGCGCCAGCCACGATTCTCACATTGCTTGAAATAAGAAGAGACTGCCCGGAGGTCTTTGACAAGATGGAGGTTCTCGTTGATGGTGGCGTGCGGAGAGGTTCAGATGTGCTAAAGGCGGTCCTGCTGGGTGCCAAGGGCATCGGTGTTGGAAGGCCGTTCCAGTGCTCGATCATGTACGATACTGAAGGCGTGGATCATTGTGCTGATAGTAAGTTGATCCCCCTGATGTGCTATTGTATTCCTGCTGACGAGAGTCTAGTTCTCCGGGACGAGCTTGAGACGGCGATGAGGCTTTGCGGTATCACGGATCTCAATGCTGTTCGTGGAGATATGTCATGGCTTAACACTGCCGAACTCGAGCGATATCTTCCGCCTACCTCGGCCGTGAAGGGTGGTTTCTTGAGCGGACTGTTCAAGTCGAAGTTGTAAAGGAGATATAGATACTTCAAGATGTGACTTTCGTGAGAGGGAATGCAAGATGTTTGCCTCAATTAGTACTTGGTGAAGTGGTTGTCTTACCTGCTCTTTCATTGCCTAGCATTCGTCTCATGTAGATGGCGAGTGGAAAGGAAGAGAAGAAAATGTTATTTGGTATTGAATAAAGTTGAGCGTGTGATGAAACGGCGGCGACGCTTTTCCCCAGACGCCATCATCCACCCCGCCATGTCCACATCCAAAGGATCGCAACCATCGTCGACTTCATGCCTATGTCCACGCCCAATGCCGCCCTATGAAGCGCCGACCTCTCGCACCAGCTCCCTACAGTCCGACCAAGTCTACCCTCGTGTGCCCTCACAGCGCCATCTCAGACCCGAAGATGCCAATCCAACCTCCTCCCCACCCTACCAAACCCAGCAGCGCTCTCGCAGCCCACTAGGTCGCAGCGACACCGTCACAGCCGCGACCGCACATCTGGTTAGCAATGGCAACACTGGAAATGCCACGCGCAAGCATCGCGACAAGCGGCGAGGTCGGAGTAGCAGCCGGCGCCGCCATCGCCCATGGAAGAAGTTGTTGTGGGTGAAGCAGAGTTATCCGGACAATTACACCGATGAGGAAACATTTCTCGACCACTTGCAGCGCAATCCGCGCTTACAGCCTTATGAATTCTGGACACTGGTGGCGGATAGTACCATTATTGTGCAGCATGTGTGCTCAGTCATCATCTTCGTGTGCTGCTTCACGGGGATCTTCCAGGAGCGCGTTAGCCCGAACGCCGTTGTTGGCTGGGCCACTTTTGGTACGGTGGCAGGCTGGGTCTTGAGAGATTACTGGCATACGAAAGAGGAAGTAGATGAGATTGGAGACATTGGCAGACTTGACAGGATGGGAGAGCTTGGTGAAGAGGACATGAACGCTGGCAGAGCAGCCTCCCTGGATATCGGCACTGCGCCCAAGGAGCCGGCGCTGCCTGTGAACGGGGCACCTTCGCGAGCGCATTCGCGGAACCCTAGCCTTACCTCTGTGACGGGAGTGCCTCAAGCACAGTCACTTCCAGTGGGTGCCGGCGTAGATGTCAACTCCAGCCCCGTACCATCACCAACCTACATCCCGCCATACAACAACCGGCCATCCACCCTCTCTCCGCGCATGATTGAGCGACTGGCCACCGCCAAATCTGCCATCCTTATCTACTTCTCTCTGCTAGGCCTCTCGCCAATCCTCAAATCCCTCACCAAATCCACAAGCAGCGATAGCATCTGGGCGCTGAGCACCTGGCTCATGTGCATTAACGTGTTCACCTTCGACTACGGCGCTGGTCCAGAAGCAAAGTAAGCCACCCAACCCCGATCTGGCACCTCCAATTACGAGCTTATTGACATTGCACAGATTCCCGGCCTCGCTCTCGACAAATGCTGCTCTCATGGCTAGCACAGTGCTCGCCTCTCGTCTCCCATCAACAACCCACGTCTTCAGCCTGACCCTCTTCAGCATCGAAGTCTTCGGCCTATTCCCCGTCTTCCGTCGCCATCTCAAACACCACTCCTGGCCCCTTCATCTGACTTTGACCATATTCCTTATTTTGCTCGCCTCAGGTGGGCTCGGCATGGTGATATCGGGAGGAGGCGCAGGCCACGCGGTTCTGGGAGTTGCTTTGGGCGGTGTCGTCACGCTCTTGGGCATGGGTGCTACGAGCTGGTGGTTGATTGGTCTGCAGCGGTATAAGAACGAAATACACGGGCCGTGGGATCCTGCTAGGCCGGTTATTAGGCGGCATTGGGATTGATGCAAGAATATGATGTGCACGATTTTCCTTCTTTCCAAGTCCAAGTCACCTTCATCCACGGCACTTCTGTACCACAAAGGCGAAATGCGACCCCACTTGGTGAGCTCTAGGGCTCGCTTATCTGTCGAATAACCGCTGGACTGGGGTAGCAACAATCAAGCTCCAAAACACGGAAGTTCTCGCATACTGCATGACGCCGACAACATACCGTGTAAGAATAAAGCGGCCTTTGCTGAGCTGCACCGCGAGAACTCATCAAGATGCGCCTACTAGACACCACTACACTGGAGTTCAGGGAGTATGCCAGCCGGCCTTCGGATTCGTATGTCATGCTTTCGCACAGATGGGGGACCGAAGAAATCACCTTCAAAGAATACCGGAAAAGCCACAACGTCATCAAAGATACGGCTGGCTACAAAAAGGTCATCGACTTCTGCGCAGTTGCTTGTGCGAGAGGGTTCCGTCTCGCTTGGATCGATACTTGTTGCATTGACAAACGCAGCAGCGCTGAGCTCTCTGAGGCGATCAACTCCATGTACGACTGGTATAAGCATGCAGCGGAGTGCTATGTCTGGCTGGAAGACTACACTGGAAATCTCAAGAGTCTATCGCAGTGTGAATGGTTCAGCAGGGGCTGGACGCTGCAGGAGTTGTTGGCACCGCGTCGAATCCTCTTTTTTACACCAGATTGGCAAGTAATTGGGCACAAGTTCTACTCGCCTGGTGACGGGATCTGTGCCTGTCAGGAGGATCAGCGGGATATTGCATGCTTCAGTGCCATTGGAGCGCACATCGCACCAAAGCTCGCGGCTGCTACCGGCATTCCCGAGGAGTTCTTGACCATGAAACCTTACTACAGTGCAAGCATCGCTCTTCGGATGAGTTGGGCCTCGAATCGGATGTGCACGCGCGCAGAAGACCGAGCGTACAGTCTGCTCGGGTTATTCGATGTCAATATGCCGCTGCTTTACGGTGAAGGCTACAAAGCTTTTGAGCGTTTGCAGGATGAGATCATGCGCAAGAGCGATGATACGTCCATACTATGCCATGATGGCTTTGGCATCCTGGCAAACGGTCCTTCCAACTTCTCGGGATCCGGAGGCGTTCAAATTGGTCAAATGCTATCGCCGGAGCCTCACTCAGTCACGAACAGAGGCATAAAAATGTACGTGGCAGCCGCCGTGTGTACGCTTCCAACATGCTCTCCCGATGCGTTTGGCGTCTCGTGTAAGGATGTCTTCAGAGTCAGCCTAGGCTGCGCCAACACGTCGTCACAAACCGCAGACCTGCCAGGTCGTCGATTGGTTCAGCAAGGCGCGCAGTATCTTTACTTGATACGAATAGGAGAGTCAAGCAACAGGACGTTTTTCAGGCTGCCTCTGCTCGAAGGGTATCGTCCAGCTTTGCAGCAGGCGACTTGGGCCGAGGTTGGAGAAATGCTTTTCTACATCGTCAATCCGATGAGACTTCCTGCTTACCGGGAGAAAATGATGGCGTTGATGGCGAGATAATTCGCAGGGTACGAAGGCGTAGACTCGATTGTAAATTTGCAGTCCACTATGGCCACGTCAGCCCATTTCCCGGGCACATTTATGGTAGACGCTGAAGGGACCGCAATAAAAGTGCTTCTCGTCCATATTCTCGGCTTTTTCACGTGAGCATCCGGTTCAGCGCGCTGGAGAATAGTGAGACGCCTTGACAACAGCCAACATACCTTGGAAAAAGTGAAAAGGTCTTCCCCGTGCTAAGTTATAGCCCAATAGCAACTGTAGGAAGCTCTCGGCGGGCTGTGTAATCCGTGAACCACCGAAGGATCATGCATGTCCTTGGCATCACGGTACCCTGAGCGCGACATCCATCTGAATAAGGCATGGAGTGTACGGCTGTGTTTGCGGCTTCACCTTGGCATCGACGTCAACCGACAGTCTACAGCACATGTACCAAAGAAAGAACAAGCTGAGCGAATCTATCATGGCTCTATATAAGACACCAAAAGCGCAAGCAGAGATGGACATTTTCCCAACAAACTCAAATTCTCACGCCATCAATAAACATGCGCAGCTTTTTATATCTTCTTTTCGCCTCGATTGCTCAAAGTGTAGCGGTTGGCAGGCCTAAAATCTCAAGATCAACATCGGACTTGGACTGGAAGCCATGCGATCTCGATTTCCCTCCTAGCGTTCAGCAAAAAATTCAAGAGCCATCCGATTGCGCTACGATCGATGTGCCGCTCGACTATACCGACGAAGCGTCGGAGAGACTTCAGATTCAACTCATCAAGGTCAATGCCACGACGCAGCCGTCTAAGGGGAGAGTCGTCTTTGCACCCGGAGGTCCTGGCAATTCCGGGGTCGAGGAAGTCGCGAAGTTCGGACATGTCTACCGGGAGTGAGTCTTGTATTCTTTGTGCTGAAATGGGCTACTCACTGACTATTCTAGCGTTCTCGGGGATGAATACGACATCGTTGGGTTTGATCCCAGGTAAGAAAGCAAGCCTCCCTCTTGTCACCTCCACTGACCGTCCCCAGGGGCGTTGGTCGAACGATACCATTCGCGTGTACCGCCGATTCAGCGAACATCACCAAACGCGTCTACCAAGTCGTCAACGTACCAACCGACATGCCAATGATCGATGCCTGGTCGATCTTGGAGAACAAAGCGTGGCACGAAGCGAGTGCTTTCACTGAGCGCTGCTACCAAGCTCAGAAGGAGACTGGTCGTTTCGTCAGCACAGCATTCGTTGCTCGCGACCTCCTTGCGATCGCCGAGGCCATCAATGATGATGGTTTGCTTCGTCTCTGGGGCAGATCCTATGGAACGATTGTTGGCCAAACTTTCGCCGCAATGTTCCCTGACAAAGTCGAGCGTATGGTCTTGGACAGTGTTGTTCTAGCAAGCGACTATTACGCGGGCACATGGCACACGTCGACGAAGGATACAGAAAACAGTATTGCTCATTTCTTCCAGGAATGTATCGCAGCGGGACCAGAGCTTTGCCCACTCGCAAATTTCACCGGCCCTGATACAACACCGAATACGCTGATGAAAGCTCTCGTGGATGTCCTGGAACAGGTCAACGACGAGAACATGACCCTCTCTGAGAACTATCCAGCGCCATCTTTCTTCCACTCCGGGGAGGGATTGCCTCTTCTGGGCGAGCTCAAATTTGGATTCCTCGTCCTGGCTTATCGGCCAGACCAATATCCTGCGCTGTTCGCCACAATTAACAGCACCCTGCACCGTGACTTCAAAGCCATCACGGAGCTGACCATCGAAGACCAGCAAAAGCTAGCTGCGACCAATGAGACGCCTTGGAGTCTCGGGACTGACGCTTTCCATGGCGTCGCCTGTCTGGACTCGAACAGGAGAGTTGCCAATGTGGAAGACATGTACAACATGGTGCAGGCCGGCGTAACAGGTGGTGGGGCATTTGCCGATCGGTTCCCGTACCAACTCTGGCCGTGCGCCCAGTGGAAGTTTGATGCTGCAGAGCGTTATGGAGGCGGATTCCAGGACATCAAAACGAAGCACCCCGTGCTCTTTGTGAACAGCCCTTACGATCCAATCACTCCTCTCAGCGGAGCCTATGATGCGGCATCGGGCTTTCCTGGTTCTAGATTGTTGGTGCACGAAGGACATGGAGTAAGTGATCGATCATGCCTTTGAGATGATCTCATCGGGTACTAACACAATTCCAGCATGGTCTTGCCAATCATCCAAGCTTGTGCACTCTGGTGGCGGTCGGGAAGTACTTCTCTGACGGAAGTCTGCCATCTGTCGGGGCGCGATGCGCACCGGCAAAATCTGGGTGGGACTTGGTCGCAGAGGCTGCAGCTCTTGATGGTCAAGTCAACGTTACTGAAGACGTGCAGGATCAGAAGGAGCGGAACATGCTTGAAAGCGTTTATGGCATGGTTTTGAGCGGTTTCGCAACCCCTGAGGAGGCTATGCAGATTTAGTAATAGTTCTCGCATCTGTAAAGGTATCATAAAGGTATATGCCGTACTTCATGATGAAGGAAATGCAATATGAAGTTCAAGTACCTCATCAGCATACCTGCCTCATCCTGACTCGCCGTATGATGGACCCTCAAGCTCACTGGGTGTGTGGCCCGCGGCATCTCGAGTAGAACCAGGGATTTGCTTCATGTATTAGTTGATGCTGTCTCTCGTAAGAATCTATGATGCCTGTGATGTTCAAGGCTTTTTACGAACGCCGATCGTTGGCTAGGTCACCACTGGGAACGATTTCACAGGATTCAGTGAAGGCAATTAAAAGAGTGAAGCTTACAAAACATTTACTTTTGTACAAATTGGTATCTTACACACAACATTCTCAATTCCAAGCTTTCACTCTGAAATGATGAGTGAGTGTAACGGAGCCGAGCGACCGACCTTGAGCCTCCTTGTCTTCTTGTCGCCACGCCTGGCTACTCGTCGGTCAAAATGCTGACCCGAAGAGAATGTAAAGCTTTCCCTGCAGCATATGAAAAGCTTCACGAATCAGTATCGGCGGCAAACCCAGACTTGGCAGATACCAAACGACAACCCCAATGATCTCGCGCCGTGCGACGAAGCTTCGCTCGGAAGGATACAATGACCGATCATGCATATCATTGTTGTCGCCTTTCGTCAAAACCAGCTGCCTGTGTCTGTGAGAAGCTGCATGTATCGATTGGAGACTTTCGTATTACTCACTGGGGTTGTGAAGGCTGATGCTTGTCCTCTTCCCAGTGCGATTCTATCGCACGATGAACCATTGGAAGACTGTGGTTCGCAAACCAAACGACAGGGATATCTCCAACTTCAATGTGCGACTTTTGATTCCAGAGTAGGCAGATATCACCACGGGAGAGGGTAGGAGCCATTGAATTCGAAGCAACGACAATAAGAGGACGAGGGGAGTCGGAAATGCAGCTTATCAACTTCCATGTCATGTAAACAAGGCTGGTAGTCAGTAGCACTGGCAGGATGTTCGCAAGCGAGGTTCTCATGTTTGGTGAATGGAGGGAATCATGGAGGAAATTTTGCACTCAAGAACGAGAGCGGCGAACCGACAGAACATGGGATGGCCAGCCTACTCAGCTGACATCAAGAGTCTAGCAGGCGGGACAGTAGGATTTTACCATGTCATCCAGTAAACCTGTTCGTTTCAAGTAACCGATCGTGTTTGTGACCTATCACCTGTAGCTCGGAGGCTAGACGACCAGGGTCATCGTTTGCCAGCAAAGCGATGTCGAGTCATGCAAGAGCCTAGAACTTGGATACCGGCAGGATGCTTGGCTGCAGTACTCGTCTCGACACTACATCCTCTGTCTCTTCCAGTTGGCAATAATGCCAACCGTCCACCACAGAGAGCGGGCTTGTCAAGATACCACATCGATCGATCGCCAGACTTGAAGTCCTAATGTGATACACCACCAGAAGTCATTGAATCCTACAGTACCCCTGCTTCTCTTTGTCCCCGTCTTGGCGAGAGACCAAGTCAGACCGCCGGAAAGTCCTGGCTTGAGTACTACACGCCGCCATCTGAACAAGCTTGAGGATAAAGGGTATACGTTTAGCCAGCGGCGACATGGATTTGTATATGATCTTAAATCCCTCAAAACAACATTTCGTCGCCCAATTCCCACTTTCTTCAACTAATCTCTTCTCACAAACCTCACTGGATCACTCAGACCTTCCAAGACTCAACAACTTCCATTTAGAAATGACTTCAACACTTGCTGTGCTTGACCACCCCATCTTCATTGTCGATGGTTATGTCGCGTCACAACCGACAACGCTTCGATTCAGAAACCACGGCTCAGGGGGCTCTACAGTGAGCGTGTTCTCCGCTGGTTCTGATCGACCCAAAAAGCTATTCAGCATCGACGTCAAGAAGACCGGGGCATCTGCCTCAAGGCGAGTTTATCGCGATGCTTCCGGCAATGTCATTTTCGAATTGCGCCGCGACTGGACGAGTCAAGACTCTTTCGTTACTATACCTGATGTCGACTCTCCTCATCTTGCCATCTTCGCTCCTCGCCTTAGTTCCTTCAAAGACAAGTTTGACGTCTACATCCCTTTCGCAGATGGTAAAGGTGAAGACAGGCTCGAGGTCCGCGGCCAGGATGTCTGGAAAAAGAACACCTATGTCTACCAAGGCGAGGATCTCGTTATACAGGTGAGGCTTGTCAACCTGGCTACACTTTACATGCCATTCAAGACCAATGAATGGGATGTCCATGTTGCCCAAGGCATGGATCTAGCGTTGGTAAGCAACGAGCACAGTCTTCCAGCCACGTATTCGACCTAACATGTCACAGGCTGCTACCATCGTCGGATACCTGGCCGCGACGATTTATGACAGCGCATACTTTGCATCTAACACAAAAGAATCCCGCAAAAATGTACAGTCGGGTCTGCAATGATGGGCTGCGACGTTGCGTCCATAAGGTCAAACATCAAATTGGGACCACCTCGCTCCAAATCGGCTAGGTCTACCGTTTAGGGCAGTATGCATCAGTGTTGTCACAAAGAACCATGGTAGCACCTCGTTTCGTCAAATTGTGTAATCGTCAATTCATCAGACTTGAACTTCCACGCTGTTTCATTATTTCGTGAAACTTGTTCGCGGTTGATCTGATACTGCATCCAATACTGTACTAAACTGTTTTACTTTGTTTGAGACAGAAGGTCATCGATGATCGCACAATTCACCTTCGGGTACTGCCACTTTGGAACAAGCCAGCAAAGAAAACACACCACCCATACGTATCCCAAAGTTCTTCGCACGAGCGTCGAAGGAGCCCAAGCTAATCCGAGCTTTTGCAAAGCCACATTGCCGTAGCATAGTAACAGCCTTTCGGTAGCGCATACCAGGAAGTTCATCAAGAAAAACCACAGCTCGTCCTTCCACCCACACCGATCACCAAGCACCCAGCTACATGCTGAGTGGTAGATGCCAGAGATTGCGAAGATGCCAAACGCGCAGACTTGCCCATCGTACCGACGAGCAAGTTTTGACCCTAACAGCCTACTCGCAATGGCACGCGAAACGCTCGCGAGCGGTCGAACTGCCCCGCGGTGCCAGAACTTTCCCCAAAAGCGACTCATGGTGTACGCCTCTGATGGGTTGCCAAAGAATGCCGGCCAGTCGTCCGGTTCATCGAGACGAAGGATGCTGACAAATATGAGCGAGAGCGTGACATTGGCAGTGATCAACAACGTCGTGGTAAGCCAGAGCCAGTAAAAGGTGACACCAGCGCGGAGAGCTAAAGCATCCAGTGTGACGGGATTGTTCAAATCCTTGGTAAGGCGAAGAAAGCGACGAATAAGAGGCTGACTCGGTGCTGCAAAAGCATTGATTGCGATTGGATCGAACGGCCCAGGAAACAGAAGGGCGGGTACACAGTAAGTATGTACCAAGTAGTAAAATATCAAAGCACTCACACGTACGCAAGTGAAGGATAATCTTGTTGTAGAAATAGGCATCTTACGATCATGGGAGACCATTAGGCGAGAGGAAGGGTTCTGAGGCCCTTGCCATAACACATATTTGGCTTTCCACGCCTGAAGACAGCGCCTCCTGCATCGCCAGCATGGGATGTCAAGTTGCACTCGCTCAATGCAAAGAATGGAGATACAGTGTGTTGCGTGAATCGCGACTCCAAGTCCCCAGAGTGATGCCAAACCCGTGGGCCATGCGATGTTGACTTGGGTTCGAAACGATAGACATGCCAGCAGTCCGATCGCGAATGCTGGGGCGTTTCGTTCTCTCTCGGGAAGGTCAATGGAGTAGAAAAAGATGTATGTGTACAAGCCAAATGCTATGAGAGGCATGAGTGGCGAACAAAGTTCGAAAAAGCATTCTAGAGTCCACATCGATGGTATTCTGATCCGTGAGACGCTTGGAGAAGAAAGAAAATTGACAACAGCAAGAGAGACTCTGCGAGGAATTTATATAACTCGAGACCCACCAACATCGTCATGACTGTTGTTTAAGTCAAGACGTTGATGTGGCCCATAGCGACAACCCCAATGCACAAGGAAATTTCCTGAACCAAGAGAATAATTTCGATCAATCCATTTTACAAATTGGAGGTATCCTTCGCGTATGAAGTCGAATCCTTCGTACCTTGGCTGTGTTGTTGAGCTCATGACTTCGGACTTGGCTTACGTTCACTCTTCGTTGATTCAGGATCTCCAAGTAACCGACAAGAATTAGGATTCCATTGACAATTGGCAATCACTTGGGACCACGATATCCAATTGCTGAGTCCTACAAGCGGAACAAGTATGACATGGTTGAGACACAAAGAGCTCGCTATTTGACGGGGGAAGCACTTCAATAATAAAATGTTCTTCAGAAATCAAGCTCCACAGAGATGAACCAACCCCCTCTCAAATTGAAGTTGAGGTGTACTATGTTGAGGTGTATTACGGCAAATCTCGCAATCGCAACTATAGCCAACACCGCAAGCATTGATAGCGACGTTCCGGTGGGCAGCAATGCAACGTAATAATCGACGTGCACACGGCCGTTTTTTGTTGTATCTACTGGATGCTGAAAACGACAGTTATCTACAGGCGATGATGCAACTCAGAACCGTTCGAGGGACACGTGGATGCCAATGTAATTTTCAGATCTGATTTAACGAGAGTGTGGCTTCTAGATAATGTGCGAGTACCCAGAAGCGGTCAAATGCCACTTCTACCAAGTGACACGCGTCTCGATGCAACAAAAAGCGCTATTTCTCTGTTGCAACGAGGATTGCGTTTATGTCTCAAAGGTTCTCGAAGATGTCTTTGTACTCGTAGTACTGGTCCTCAGACAAGTCCTCGTACCGCAGGCAGTCTGTACCGCACACAACGGGGAAAGGGCCCTCGTCCCAGTCACTGATGAGAACATTGGCAAGGTTCATGCAAGTTGGCGGGATGCCAGTGATCTCGATCGCTATAGATATCCAAATCAGTAAGTGTATCATCGTTGACTATTGGGGTCTCCTCGGCTTACCGTTGCCCTCGAAAGGACCAGCAATATGGATAGTGACACCATCGAGGTTCTCAACACAACGGTCGAACTCAAACTGCGGGACACCTTCCGGAGCCTCCAGCTGACGAGCCCTGACACGTCGGACCATCTTGTCTTTCATGCGACGGCCTCCAGAAGTCTCGTGGATAGCAGTGGTGACAGCTGCGGTGGTGCCTTGGACTGCCACAGAGATGAAGGGGGCGGCGGCGATTGGGGGAGCCGGAGTCACTTGGATAAGAGAAGCGGCGGCCGCGAGTGCAACGCCGATAATAGTTTTGGTGGACATGATGGGATGATGTTATTGCTTAGCGTTGGTATTTGCAGGCGAAGAGGTTGATGAGCGAAGTCTTTGAAGTGACGGCAGCATAAAGGGCTACCTTTATACCTTCTCCAAGGGGCAACTAGTGCTCAATAGCGGCAACATGGCCATGACCAAAGACCTGTGCTTTTCCCAAGAATCTAGGCATAAAGGTGGATTGTCCTCTCACTTGTTAGATCGAGCTCGTTCCGTGGACGCATGACGAAGGAGTGATTGCTTTCCAAGTGTGGATGTCAGGATCCCGTTCCTTTGTTGTAGTCCAAGAACCTGGGCAAGGCACCAGAGCCGTAAAAGCCATCTACAACCGTTCGTGAGTCAGTCCACCAGACTTGTCAGTCCTCCAGTTCATTTGGAAATATCCGGAGGTCCTTGAGATCCTTCGACGTATGCAAGGATATCACTCCATCGTCTCATCCAAGGCCGGAGGCTTCTACCGTCCCTTAACACTATGCAAGTTGGCTCCGTCCACGTCAGAGCATCCAAGAGTAGAGCGGCTATATTCTTGACATGTCGACAACTCATAGAGGATTGGGATGTTATCAACAATATTATCCCGACTCCTTCAACGTGACATTGCTGCGTGAGGGTCAAGTTCCGCCCATCGTGAGTTACAGTATCTCAAAGGATCGAGAAGCTCTCAGTTGTATACTGACAACGCTTGACTTGAGTGGAGCTTTCGTCAACCTAACTAACTTCCCATTCGTTAGCACGAGTTTGGTATTGAGGGCGTGAAGTGAGCACTTCTTAAGTTGCGCTGTCAAGTCCCACTACTATCCGAGGCACGAGTCAACGGAACATAGAGGCATTCATTTGATACTGGAGTGAGTTCTTCCTAAGCAAATCCATAAGGACTCATTACCCTCTTTTCGCCCGCAATTTGAGACTGACCACAGAAGGGGTAGCTTTACTAAAATTGCATGTGTATAGCCTTGACCTAGAATATCATATCCCTTGCTAGTGATCTTGGGTCTCGACTACTTGTTGCACTACCTGCTTCCTTGGATTGATGGTGGCATGGGGTACGCCACATACAAGCGACGTTCGTTTAGAGTGGTGTTCAATGTTGCCAAGAAACAAACTGGACCTTAAACCCGGTTGGTCTGTGTCAGGTCGTTACCCACAATGGATTAACATGTCTTGCCACTGAAGACGACGAAGACGGGACGCTCTTAGCATGCATTTTGCGGCCCTACATTAGTACTCCACCTTGTCCAGGATACAGCTCCTTCTCTTGGCAGACGACAGACGGCGAGAACCGAAGAAAGAAGCGAGTCGGTCTCAATGTTATCGCCAAGAGCCTCGACTTGGCCCACCTCCATCATCCTGCATGTTCTCCAGGCCTGCATGGTACATGTGACTCGCAAGGTCGCTGGTGAAGACCAAGAACGGCTGGCTCCGGCAGTCGTCCGAGAAGAGGGGGCAGTCTTGGTGTTCCTTCCTCTGACAAACAGTAGTACGATCATCCTAAAGACATCGTTCGACGAGAACCGCTGTGCGAGGGAAGCCGTGCCCCCCTAGTATTTCGACCCAAACTCAACTACAATTACTATTCATGGGACGAACGAGCTACTTTGTGCGCTCGTCTGAAAAACCATGACCGAGAAGGAAAGAAAAGAAGACCTGAAATCTGTCCCTGGCAATGCTAAGCCTCCAGAATACGCCGAAGCAGCATCCGCTAGCGTAGAAGTCCACCACTTTGTGAGACACAGCCGATGGAGCTCGAAGGTTTACATTCATGCCGACGGAATCAATCGATACTGCTTTGCTCCTGACAAGAAAGAAGCACGAGTCTGGATCTACGCCGGAGCGTCGACTGAAAACAAGGCCCTTGGGTTCCTGGACTTCCCGAAACAACACAACGCTTTCCGATTGAACTTCAGCATCGACTCTTCCGACAAGTATGACTTCACCGATGTCAAATCACGGATTGGTCACCCGCATTCCGGCAGCTTCTCATTAAAAACCACGGTCTCGGGTAGGATGAGGGATTATCAATGGGTGAACCGAAGCCCTTGTCGGGAGGTGAAGCCGGTTGTATATGACCTTATTGTCGGGGGCTTGCAGAAGATGGCAGTCTTGACGGTGAACAAGAAGGGCAAAGGGGTAACGACGATACATTGGATAGTCCATCCAGATACGGAGCTGGAGCAGGCGTTGTTGGTTTTGTCTGCGGTTGGTGTTATTGTGCGCTTGTCAAACCAAGGCATCTACAAAGAGCGCGAGATACCATCTGGGCAGAAGTGGTTTGCGATTATGTGGCAGTCCGCTCTGATGGGATTGGCGTATACTATGTGATAGGTGGCATCGAGCATCCCCGTTGATGGATAGATAAGTCGTTGCAAATTAAGCAGCGGCGGTGCAGTCGTAGGGCATCATCCCACATATCGATACAACGGGGGAATGAAACTCCCTTTCTGCCAGGTGTGATGCACTTTTTCCAAATTTGCACGAGATCCAGCCGCGACAGGCGATAGGTCTACTTCCAGCTCTTCAGGGTAGATATCTGGAAACCTTTCCTTCAACTCGGCCAGCTTGGCATCCTGTTCGAGCAACGAAGGTTCCATACTGAAGCCGATTGCGAAGGCCTCGAGGAAAGTCTGCAGTCCCTGCTCAGTTGGCTGCCATGTTTTGCCTTTTGTGATGGTCAAAAATGCTCGTTTCAAGGACCAACGCACAAATGGTCCTTCTTGTTGCTGCTGCAAATCTTGCATATCCAGCGTCCCGTGTTGGAAATTCATCGTGCAGTCAAAATTATGACCAATGTACGAGGGGTTCAATGGGCCTTGGATGGTGAAGTTACGAACTTGCTTCAGGGACGCACAGCCAAGCATCACGGACCACTGTAGGGCGCCTCTGAGTAGGCGACTACTATTTGTTTCTCTGCCTCCCAGCGTTGCTGCGAAGGGCGTGATCTTGAAGTAAAAAGGCAAGCTCTCGCGACGTAGTCGATTGTTGACGCGGCTTATCGCGGGAGTGCCGGGGCGAGTGCGAATGGGTAGATGATGAACAAGCACGCTCGGATTGTTGCCTATTACGAGCTCGCAAATCCACTCAGTCAACTCTGGAGGAAGGTCGAGCAGGCTGCAGCCCAAGCTCTCAGCGGTTGAAGCTGGTATCTTTCCAAGGTGCACCGCGTCGGGAATGTGCGACTGTGACGGATCAACAGGAGTCGGAGATGCCGCATCATAGTCTTGTGGCCTTAAAACCTGGATCCCGCCAGACGTGGTCGAGTGTTGGCCTTGTGGTAGCCCGTCCGCATCTTCCGGGCTTCGTTGAGGACCAGGTGAATGAGATGCTGGCATGTGCGTGGTCTTGAGTGTTTTGCTTGGGAATATCATCTTATTAAGCAGATGACTCCCTTGCTTAACGCTAACTTGGTTTGGCATACACGAAGTCACATTGCAGGCACCAGATCTGGGCTTCTTGCCACGTCTCATCACACAAGCTAACCCCAAGCTAAGCTTCTGCTCTCTTGGGGTAGGACTCGTAGCCCAAGGTATGCACACAGAATTAGGTGTCGCTCAAATCATGATAAGATATAATTACTAGTAAACACTACAAACTATCACTACTTACTGTCTTTCACAACTGATTAGTTAATTGAATGCAGTTATGATATATACAAGCGATGAATTAGGTTAAGAAAGCTTCTCGCTTATCTATAAGCGCGCTCTTCGCAAGCTATCATTCGGCATAGTCGTGGGCGTATCCGCAAGCGTATCCGCAAGCGTATTCGTAGGCGTATTCGTAGGCGTATTCGTAGGCGAAATCGCTTCCGTTTTTCTCTTGCGAAGATGAGTGCTTGAGCTACCGAGCGCCCAGAAGGTCCACTTATTACACATGCTCAGGTGTCTACTCGGGCGGCGAGCACTCCCCTTTGACCATGTCGTGTGTTTGCATGGTCTTCTACCGAAAATGCAGCATTTAAATACCTGCTTCGCCGCACCGCTCGATTTGGTCTCGTCGAATTTACTGGCCTGAAAAGTCGCTTTTCAAGCCTCGAAGATGACGCATCTTGAGCAGCACGATTGGCACAATGGTCTTTGCAGCCATGTCTGCGGTGGCGATTGCAGTATGTGTGTAAGTACGCATCCGAGATAACAACAACCATCCCGTCAATTTCGCTGAAGCTAACGTTTGCAGCTGTCGTCTTGGTGCTGCGGCTGCTTCGTGTTTGGCCGCACCACTCAGCTAAACGCACAATTTCCATCAACAGACAAGTCCCGCCTCAACTTGATGGATGCAAACTGCGCCGTCTTCTTCCTGACTGCCCTCTTTGGCTTCCACTGGGTGCCAATGATGCTCAAGCGACAAGACTTCCGTGATCAGCACAACATAGAAGGTAACTGCTGCTCCGACTGCCTCGTAAGTCACTACATACTGTCTACCTGGGCTAGCAGCCACGCGCATATCTGTCGGCTCACCATCCATACTACAGGTATCAGCATGTTGTACTCCCTGTGGATTGGCACAGATGCAAACAGAGGTCACAGACCGCGCAGAAACGACTCAGCTGGTACTCGGCGAGAACCAGTATCAGAACCCGCAGCAGGGCATGCAGTACCAGAGTCAGGTGCCTCCTGCCTACAAGAACAGCTAGTAGCTAGCCACCATTTTGTTGATTGAGGGATCATGCAATTCGTTTTGGAATTCAGTTCAGCTTTGCTAGAAAACCGGAGTATGTTATAGTATCAACCCGCGTAGCGAGTGAGAATTTGTTCTAGCTAAATAACATTCCAATTGAACATTTGTATCATGCTCCTGCTGCTACGTGAAACGTCATAGAATACTCTATGTTCTACGTGCCCGCCATCCTACAGTCTGGCTCTCAGGTGTTGAGCCGTGCATCCGCTCTCTTCAGCGATCAATTCCGCTCCTCGCTCGGCAATGGCGAGAACAGTGAGCATGGGGTCAACGGTTGTCATCTCTGGGAAAACGCCAGCACCGATGATTCTCAAACCTCTCAGCCCATTCAGCTTCAAACGAGAATCCACCACGGCTAGAGGGTCATTTTCCACGTCACCCATCTTCGTCGTTCCAGCCGGATGGTACACCGTGTAGGCTGCACGTCAGCCGTTACTCTCCAAGTTCCTCATCCGTCTGAATGTTAGGCCCAGGAGCGACCTCATGCACGATCCATTCCATGAAGGGTGATTGCTGAGCGACCTTCCGTGCCACTCTAATGCCGGCGACGATAGTAGCCTGGTCGTAACCCTCTGGATCAGTGAAGTATCGAAAGTTAAGGCCAGGTTTGATGCGGGGGTCTTTGTCTTTCAAGAATAGTCTTCCCTTTGACTTCGGTCGAGGAAGGTTAGGGGTCATGCAAAAGGCGTTCGCTGGAGTTTTGTACCCCAGTCGCTCGGTATTGAAGCCAAAGTCGCCCTGATAACAATGGAACATGAGATCGACAACATCCCCGTCCCTGTCTTCTGCATCTCGCGGCTCGCGCTTCAAGAATACCGCGGCATCTGCATCCATGGTGGTTTGGTTCGTTGGGTATGTTTTGTTCGATTCCCACATAATAATGGACTCGGGATGGTCCATTAAATTCTCTCCTACCGCGGCCAGATGATGCACGACGGGTATCTGCAGCTCACTTAATTGCTCTTGAGGGCCGATTCCAGATAACAACAGAAGGCGAGGAGTATCGATAGCTCCCGCGCAAAGTACGATCTTCTCAAAGTTCGCATCCGGCCGTCCTTCAGTCGAACCTCGACATCTTCGGCTTTACCATCCTTTACGATGAGTCGAGTAACCCAGGCTTCCATTAGAATCGTCAGATTCGGTAAAGCCTCCTCGCCGCGGAAGAAAGGATGGAGGTATGCGACACTGGCACTGCTTCGATGGCCAGTGTCTGGACCGTAAGCGGTCGACAGAAACCCAGCCCCGGGCCTGAGTTTCCCATCCACTTGTATTCCTTAATTGAAGTCGTCAACCACTCGAGGATCGAGTGCTCTACTGCAGGCTTCGATCCAATCTCGCACGAGGTGGTTTCTGTGCTTCGACACCACGGGTTGAAGTCTATTGCGAATTTTGTCGAAAACCCTGTGGAGCTCTTCGAAGGACCAGCCCTTGCAGCCTTGCGCCTCCCATCTCTTGCAGTCGTACGCTAAGGTCCTGAAGCTGATCATAGTATTGTGACTACTGCAGCCGCCGAGTACTTTCGCTCGTGAGTGGCGTATGTGGCTGTTGCCCATAGGTGTATTCCAACAAGAACTGGTAGTGAGACTCTGAGACATGACAAGGATAGATTCTATTAAGGAGGCGATTGCCACCCTAGCACATCAACAGGCCATTGAATCCAAGGCCTATAGGCTGTAGGTAAGTACCTGCCTACACCATCTATGAGATGCAAGCCCCAGTCATACATGAGCCAGCAGTGATTCAGCTGGTGGAGGAGCGCTGCAAAATGAGCAATGATGATGAGTGCTTTGGGATCTTTTGCTTGCGCTGCTACTAGAAAGTTGGAGTCTAGCAGGTACAGCCAAGCCATGATCAGGTGATTGCGAGGCCGAACTCCTGTTGAAACGCCATCATCAACGAATCCTTGCGTGAAGCACATCTCGAGATTATCGACGGCAGCGCCGAAGCTTTTGGGAGAACCCTTGACGAGTTGACGGAGTTGCTCCACAGCCTTTGTGGAATCCAGACGCGGAACACGGACGTCTTCGAGAAGCAGTTCGGCTGGGAAGCTCTTGTGTTCGCTGTGAACAATGTGGAGCTCCTGCAAAGGCTTCCGGCCTCGGCGGTCCAGCAAAGCACGCACACCGCCAAGTAGCCAAAGCCACTCAGGCTCACTCTGGTCGCCGAAGATGAGGTATTCCCCGGGCTGTGGACCTTTGGCAAAGTGATGGAAACTCAGCAGGACAGAGGCTACGTAAAGTGCATCTATATTTGCCTCGTTCGGATGGCTGAGCTCGTGTATGAATGGCGTCAAGATGCGAGCGTGGTGCATCTGGGCTCGAGCAAGGTATTGCACCTTCATCGAGGGGCTGCGCCGTGCGTATGACAGCGCCGATACGGCCAGCAGGCTGTGCATGACAAAGGCAAACTCGAATGCGATCAAAGGCACCATACGCTGCCACAAAGTGATGTCTTTGCCCTCCTCGGCGAGGTCCCGGCTGACATCCAGGGTGAAATGCTGCAGGAGCTGCAGGTCAAGAGCGCTGCGGAGGGCGGCGTGGCTTCCCTCCTTGTCGGCAGGCTGGTCCCTCGTGTGTTCAGGGGTGCAAGACGTAGCGAATGCAGGGAGCGGAGGCTGTTGTTCCACAGAAGATGCATACGAGGGAGAGGAGGAGGAGCCGGCAGCGCTAACCGATGTTGCCGCGGCCAGATGTTGCTGCTCGAGATCATCATTGGGCATGGTTAAGGCTTCGTGCTGCTCGAGGCCGTTGTTGGAGGGCACGGCGATGGTGTCGCGCTCCTCGCTTGCTTGTACATAACGACATTGCACGCGGCGGCGCAAGCATGACGAACACGACGGCTTCAGCTCGTCGCACTTTGCAGTCAAAAAGAAAAAAAGTGTCAGAAGCCGCTTCGCCTAGGCAGGAATATGATATATGGGTGTTGGGAGACAGAGTGACAGGCAGGCGTTGACAAGTCTGCATCTGCGCAATAACATACTGATTGAACTTACCTTGATGTGCCGCTGTTTGCAAGCTGCGCAACCTGCTCTGCTTTTGCGATGCGACCTGCGCGGCACAAAGCATCTCGTCTGCGACAATGATGGCATGCTGCAGATGTTGTTCCTCCGCGTCGATAAGAACAATACCTGCTGGACGTTGATGCACGACAGATAATAAAATACCCAATGGAATAAAATACCTCACCTCTGAAACGACTCCGCGAAAATTCGACGTCCGTCCGACCCTGCCCCGAGCCCGATCCCTACATGAAGCCGACCGGGGGCAAGCCGAGCCCATGGGAAACCATCGGTACCTTAATTTATTATTAGGTAGCTACCTACTCTGTCCTAGCAAATATCTATACATCCAGTCTTTATCATTTTAGGGTAAGCTTAAAATCAGAATCAAAGCATTGCAAACTCCAACCTACTCATGCATCTACATGTAGCCATCGCACTCTTTGCAATTTGCCCTACCCACTTCAAGAGAAGGCCGCAGCCCTAACGGCTTTCAAAGAAACATCGCCGCCGTGGAGACTATTATTATGTGGACAATTGAGGTGATTGTCTAGTACACAAGAAATCCTGCTGAGCACACGGCCAAAATTAAAAACAAGTTCCCAACATTTGTCACTTTCTCCGACCCACTCTTGATAGCAGCCTGTCCCAATTTCACCGCGGGAACGTAATCCTTTGGATGACTCTCGTCTACAGCGCCGTCCCAGCAGTATCGCTCGAAGCAAGCACCACAAATACCAGGCATGGCCGTTCCTGTTCTTTCCAATGATCTCGAGAGGATCGCACAGCCCACGCACGCCGGCCACTGCTCATCCAGAGTACTGTTGCCTTGCGTGGCAAGGTTGTAGCCATTGAGGATGAGCCAATCCCGTTCGTCATCATCGTACGAGGGATCGAGCGTAGAGACATTCGAGTTGTATACGTACGGCGCATTTGGCAGGTAGACGATCAGTGGACTAAACAAAGAGTCTGCGGTCGAATTTGCGCTGCTGGTGTTGCAACCAAAAAAGGTTGGACGGTTGTTCAGGCCGAGATTGATGAACGTGTTGGTACTCGGGATGGTAGGGTAAGGGGTTCCGTTCTGTATCGGCGAGAGGGACCGGTTAAAGGTAGCCCCGAGGGCAGTACCGTCAGGCCAGTTGGCGGACGAGTTTCTTGTTGGCCACTCTCCATTTGTGTCAGCTGATGAGTCGACGGCGAAGATTACGTCTACACGACGCTGAGGCTGCATCAGCGGATTCAACGGGATGTTCTGCTTGTCTTCTCCGCCATCGACCAGGCTCAGATGCGAGCTCTCAGCCCCTGGATTTCTGTCCTGATGGTAATGGTAGAAGGGATTGGGAATGTAGGCAATGTCGTTGTTCGCGTCGCTGACAGCCTCGAGAGTATCTTCGACAGCGCTCTTGAGGAATTGCTTAAACCCGTGGCCTTTGTCGCTACCCTGAGTCAGGAGCAGGCCTTCGTTAAAGAGCGAGCTGCTAGTTCCCATGATGAAACCAGCGCTGTCAAAGCCAGAAACACATCGCTTGTCGTCCCTCGGCTGGCCAGCATCGAATTCTGTACCAACATACTCGAGTGGAGCGAAAGCGAACAGGGTTGGATCATGAGAGCCAAGCTCCCATGGGTTGATACTGAACACTGTCGTGTTGGACGATATCACAGTCTCACCAGGCGCTCTCCCATCGGCTACTATGAATGGCAGTGGCGCCTCACCATCTTGGAACCACTGCTGTTTGCTGATACTAGAGAAGGTGTATGCCGGCCCTCCTTCCGATGCATTGATCAACTGATAGGAGAGCGCCCTTCCCCAGTAATCCGTAAGAGTGGTCTCGAAACCCGCGTGCCGCTTCGCGCGAACCGCCCCGGCAATCGAAGTATAATAATCCACTGTGTCCAGAAGCTGAAGTGATCCCAGATCCGGACCTTCGAAGATCGAGTTGCCGAACTGCCATAAGGAAGACTCATCTGCGCTGTAGCTGAGGATGTCCGATACGGATGTGAAGTTGTTGACATAGAGCGAGCCAACGAGCCAGCTACCTCCAGAAAGCCCAGCGAGATAAGTACTGGCTTGCAACAGACCTCCCAGCTGCCCATCACCACTGGAACTATCTGTGCGGTGGTCGAAAGCCTGGAGCACACCTGCGCCATTGAGCATAGCCCTCATGAGCGAATGGGTCAGCAATATCCGGCATCGTTTTCGTATTGATATTTTGTGTCCAGGCATGAAATTATCGTCGGCCATGTGTCTGTATCTGTAAGAACGCAGCGCCCAACCCACAATGCCTGCCGAAGCATGTCCAACGCTTAGACGCTGTCTGCGTCGAATTTGTCATGTCCAGTACAGTCGATGTTCGAGTAGTCTCCTTAGCTTGATAGCAGTGCTCCAATGCCTCGGATCAACCGTGTTGACAGCTGAGACATGACGCATATCTACCGAAAGTTCGTCAAGTGTCGGCTAACAAGCCGAAGGTGTTTATGTGGCTAAGTACCTGGGCAATTTCTTCCGACGAAAGACATGGGCCGAAATCCTCAGAAATCCATTCTTTTTGCCCTCTACAGCCCCACATCCATTTGCTCTGTAGCTGCTCTGATTGGCGTGGTGCCAGACGACATAGGAGGATATGATGGCCGTGCTCGGCTATACGAATACGCCCGCTGTCATGCAGTATTCGTATTCGCTGAACGCAGCGCTCTGCAGGTTGGCTACTGTCTCAGGGTAAAGACAAAAGAAAAAAAAAAGCAAAGAGCCCAAATTGCCCATGCGTTCCATACATCGCCTCTGTGCTTTTCATTCAAATGATCAAACGGGCCGAGGAGCCAGCAGCCAGGCGTCGGATGCGCCAGACAGCGTGGTCGCGACTATAAAGCTCGATCTGTAGCACCTCAAGGTTTTCCAATGTCTCAACATCCATCTCCGCCATCCAAATCCTTTCAACTCCGCCTCCGAGCAATAATACCGAGGAATCCATCACCATGGCCGCAACCCCCGGCAATGCTAGCCTGTGTAACCCGACCACTTTCTTTCCCCCATCACTCGACGGCATCAGCTTCTCCAACGTCTTCGCCAGTGCGGTGGGAAACTACAGCTACCCAAGCCTTGATGGCTGGAGGTATTCTCAGAAATCGAACCCTGACGCATCCGCCAGTTTCTGTAATGTGACCGTCACATACACCCGTCCATCGTATGACGACTCTGTCGGCCTCGAAATATGGCTGCCTTTGCATGATTGGAATGAGAGGCTGCAAGCTATTGGCGGCGGTGGCTGGGCAGCCGGTCGCTTTGTGTTATCCTATGCTGGCATGCTAGGCGCCGTAGCCGATGGGTACGCCACCGTTTCCACCGATGCTGGTGTGGATGGTAACTCGCCCTTCACGGAATGGATACTCAACGACGACGGCACCTTCAATATTGCGGCTCTAGAAAGCTTCGGCCATACTTCGTTGCACGAACAGGTATGACCTCCTCTTGAGGGGAAACCTCAATCTCCGATGTCAACTTTGAATTAACCCCTTGGACAGGCAGTGATCACCAAAAAAATCATCGCGGATTACTACGGTAAGCCAGCTGCATACTCCTATTGGAACGGCTGCTCAAATGGCGGAAGACAAGCAATGCAATCCGCCCAGCGTTATCCGCGCGACTACGATGGTATCATTGCCGCTGCCCCTGCAAAGGACTGGGCCGAGCTTATTATTGGTAATCTATGGGCCTCAGTCGTAATGGATGAAAACAAGCAATACCCGAACGGTTGCGAGCTTGACGAGCTGACCAGGCTTGCTATTCTTGCCTGCGACAAGCTCGATGGACACGAAGACGGCCTCATCGCGGACACTGAAAAATGCCGTGCCACCTTCGATCCGTTTACGCATGTCAACTCCACATTTCACTGTGCTGATACGGGCAAAGATATGCAGATTTCTTACGGCGCTGCAAATGTTGCCGAAGCGGCATGGAGCGGTCCCAGCACTTCCACAGGCGAATTCATCTGGTATGGATTTGAGATTGGTACAGATCTGAAGACGATTGCCCCAACAACTTGCAACAACGGAACCTGCACTTCCGGTAGCACTGGATCGCTGGAAGCAATGTACCAACTCTTCGTTGGTAGCGATGACAGCTCTGGCAATGCGACAAAGCTCGGGAGGGAGGACTTTGAGTTCCTCGCATGGAACATCAAAAAGACCTTTGCCGGCAATGTAGAGGCTAACATCACTAATCTCGACGAGTTCCAGCGAGTCGGGGGTAAAATGATGACCTACCACGGACTGGTAAGACCCCTAATTTTTCTGCTCTGGTTGGCCAATGACCACCTACAGGCTACTCACTGACTTCTGCAGGCTGATCAATCAATTCCTCCCCTCGGATCCCGCAACTATTACCGGTATATCTCGGAGGAAAACAACGCAGTAAGCGAGTTTTGTCGCTATTTCGAAGTTCCAGGGCTTCAGCACTGTTACGGTGGCAATGGTGGCCAACCTATCCACATGTTCGATCAGCTCCGATCTTGGGTCGAGAACGGCACTGCTCCCTCTTTCTCTGTTGTCGATGTCACGAAGCCGGACAACTCGACCGAAGAGCAGAAGCTTTGTGCATGGCCCTCCAAGGCTGTCTTTGACAACAATTGTAGCGGTGCAGCGCTCGAATGCTGGTCGTGCGAGTTGGCGATCTAGAGGCGAAATCAGGCTACCTCATTTGCCCACTCAAACCTATTACCATTATGATGTTCGCGTCTGGCCTCGTTGGCTGAGTCGACCGAGCCGGCAATTGCACTACTAGCAAGGAGAAGCTATCTTTATCAATAATTATATGGAGGGCCTGAAGGTGCACAAGCATAAAGGGCTTCGCTTGAGGTTTGGACATTGAATACTCGAATACTGTCAATCTTAACTATGTATCATAGAAGTGTACCAAGAGCTACTTTACTTCTAGTCATTCGACCGCCGTAGTAGCAATCTCTCGATTCTGTATTTGCTACAAATCCTTCCCCTCCCCTACTCTGGTGAGTCATGCACAGAGCGCACTATCTAGCCATCTGCTTTTATAGTCTGCTCTGAGATGCTTTTCAGGAGAAGACTTTTCAGGTAAATGGGGTTGAAATATGACTTAGCCGCAACGTTACAACGATTGAAACGGAGCCGTCTATGCCTCGGAGACTTCTCACATGATACACGTCCTTGCGTCCATGGCAGCAGTATAAATTGGTGTATATTGTTGATCCCATGATGAGGCCATAGTTGAGTCTTGCATATGACTCGTAAATCCCACACGTCCCTGCAATGTTGTGACGATCCTGAGTCGCAGACAGGGATTTACCCCCTTCATCAGACTTTCCCATAGGTTACGGTTAGTGTTTCATGTTAATCGACATGCGGTCAGCAGGGGAAAATATTCCTACTATTGTCAAAAAATTGTTTTCCGACATGACCGCTCTTGTTCCTCAAAGCTTGAAGTGCTTCATCAAGACCCACGCAATCCTCCATCAACTTATTCATCAACGCCTATATTCTGAAATCTATTGGTCACCCAATATCGTCGCGAATGGATCACTCTGCCTCCTCCTCGCTGCCTCTCAGGGGAAAGACCGCCCTAGTCACAGGTTCGGCTCGTGGCATTGGTGCTGCGATCGCGTGGAAACTCGCTTCCGAAGGCGCAGACGTAAGCACTCGCAATAATAACCAAAGAAACATCATGAAGTCATAATTAATATCACTATCTGTAGATTGTCATACACCACATGAACGAATCGAGCAGCGCCCAAGCCGAGACTCTTGCATCTCAAATCCGCGCTCTTCCACACTCGCCTTCGGTGCTCAAAGTCCGCATCGATATTGCCACGTCAACAGGGCCTCTCGAGATCATTCAGGAAGTCAAGGCCTGGCGTGACCCGCAACCGTTGGTCATTGACATTCTCGTCAACAATGCGGGCATAGCTCCACCAGCAGCGTTGGGCGACATCACAATGGATCACTTCTCTTCAATCATGGCGACAAACCTGCAAGGGCCTCTATTCATGATCAAAGCCGCAGCACCGTACCTGTCCAGCCCATCACGAATCATCAACATCTCCTCAATCGCCTCTCGCCAGTTCTTCCAAGGTCTCACAGTCTACGCCGCGAGCAAAGCTGGACTGGAGGCTGTGACGCGACACTTGGCGCATGAATTCGGCGGAAACGGCACCACGGTTAATTGTGTTACACCGGGAGCTGTCGAGAGTGAGCTTTTGCACGAGACGGACAAGAAGATCCCGGGCATTATTGACAGTATTTGTGCAAGCACGCCTCTGCAGCATCGCATTGGTACGGCGGAGGAGTTCGCAGCGATTGTGGCTTGGCTGTGCAGAGCAGAGGCTGGATGGATCACGGGGCAGACTATTAGTGCTACTGGGGGCCAGGCAATGTACTGATGATGAAGTCCACTGGGAATGATGCCGTGTTTGGAGCGAGATCATTTGTTTGCGAGGAAAGCTGGGTTTGTTGAGTAGGCAGGTATCACAATTCTCTTCGACCCTTGCCTTTACATCATTGCTATGACTTGTTGATGTTGCTTCACATGGTGATTGTCCACCCTCAGATACTGTGGAATGCGATTCCATCGTTGTAAGTGTCATCAATCGACGAAAGGCAAAATTGTTGGCGTCGCTGTAATACCCAAGCTACTTGATTCATCCGTCTTTGATTGACGGCACTTGAAGTGTTGCTGGAAACGTCGCGGAGGTCCAAGCGATGGTCCAAATCAGGAAGAAAGCGGAGGCAGATCAATAGCTAAGTCCGCGTTCCGTATTGCTTAGCCCATGTTCCGCCTTGCTTTATTTTGAAACAATATGGATACGTTCCCGCAAAAGAAGAAGTGACTGCTATAACCGGCTTGAAGGAAGCGTATAAGTTACGACGACAGCCAAGCTGCCTGATCTTAATTCTGGCCAAACAAATTGTCACTTACCATACAAGCTTGAGACCACACAAATTGCTCTCTTTTCATCATGAAGTTCTCTGTTGTAACGGTGTCCAGTTTGCTGGCATTGGCCAACACAGCTCTTGCCCACTACCGCTTCACCCATCTGGTTGCCAACGGCGCCAAAACCTCCGAATATCAATACGTCCGCCTGAATACAAACTACAACAGCCCAGTTACCGATGTCAACAGCAACGATATCCGTTGCAACACTGGCACACAGCCAAATGCAGCGAGGACCTCCACTTTCAGTGTTGCAGCTGGATCAACCGTGGGTCTTGGACTTGACCAGCCCATTTACCACCAGAGTGTTACTGGTGAGTTGGCGTTCTGATCCTTTCAGGTATTACTCTCCGGTCTGGAGCTAACACCAACAGCACTTTATATGACGAAAGTTTCCCAAGCCAGCACCGCAGACGGCAGCACGCCATGGTTCAAGGTTGCCGAACTCGGCCCTTCTTTCAGCTCAGGTGCTATTGGTTTCCCCTCTGAGGGATTGAGCCAGTACACCTTCACTATCCCGAAGTCGCTGCCATCTGGCGACTACCTGCTCCGTGCCGAGAACATTGCGATTCACGCCGCCTCCAACTCTGGTGGAGCCCAATTCTACATTTCATGCGCCCAAATCACTGTCACTGGCGGAGGCTCTGGAACACCTGGTCCGACCATTTCTCTACCAGGAGGCTACAAGGCTTCTGATCCAGGTCTCCTGATCAACATCTACTACCCGATCCCGACAAGCTACAAATACCCGGGACCAGCAGTTTGGAAGGGTTGAGTTTTCGCCCATCGAAGTAGTGATCGTTAACGGAATGATGGTTGCAGCGGCTTTAAGAGACTGTCGAATCTAGTGGGTGAACCATGATGTAGAAAGCAAATGGATGAAATTGATCGGGTCCTTGCTTTCGGCGCTTTGCTTGACAGATGCGTTTATTGCGCATGTCGTTCTCCGGAACGATGGTGTGGCCTGGGTGCTGCTTTCAAACCCTCCACTTCTGTAATGTGTTTTCTGGACATGAGAATGCGGACAACCAATTTCTTGGAAATATGAAGTAGATGTGAGAAGGTAAAGCATTTCATTCTCCGTGGAAAGGACATCCTAGGTTGCCGTAGAAGTGTGCACAGTCGAGCAAGGCATATAAGCAATCGATAGAACAGGAGCCTGTGCAGTATACGAGCTGCCTGGGGAGCTAACAGGAGATGCCCTGCTTTTTAGTTAGTAATCATGAGCGGTGGATCGAAGCAGCAGGACCACAGCTTCTGAGGATCTTTCGGCTTGATTGGTATCATTACGGATCGTGATCCGAGAAATCATGACTTCCCGAGGTCGGACTCACAGCAACGCGCGGGCTGGGTTCCGACAGATGATAACTAGATTACGATTGCTTATCTTCTACCTCATGATTGTCTCTTCTCTGATCGAGTTCTGACTTGCATCACATATATTTATTCTTTTGAAGACTGGCAAACTCTCATTCTCAACCTCACACTGCGGAACTCTGAGCGTTTGTTATCTAGGAAAACTGGCTGCGATACTTACAGCATTAGGCCCGGACTGAACGCAAATCGCCTGCTCGAATGATAAGATGTCTTCGGATTCGGTGATCATTGTGGGATCTGGATGCTGGGGGTTAGCAACTGCGCACCAGCTGGCTCTTGACGGTTACAAAGACATTTCAGTGTTCGATAAGGATGATGTCGTTCCAAGCCGCTTCTCTGCGGCCAACGATCTGAACAAGGTGATTCGGGCAGAGTATGCCGATCCCTACTACACAGATCTAGCGCTGGTAAGAAATAAACACCTGCTGAGGAGGGGTACGATCAGGACTGACAGCTTGTCTGTAGGAAGCCATCGCGAAGTGGAAGAGTGATCCATTATTCGCCCCATATTATCACGAGACTGGGTTCCTCAACGTTACCTCCAAGGCAGCCTCTGCGGAGACCAAGGCCGTGATCGACAAGTACTTCAAGTCTATCGAGAACCATCCCGCCTGGAAGGGGCAAGTCACACACGTCAACGGGTCCTCGGCGGTGCAGAAGCTTGTGCCGGCTTTCAATGGCCCCGTCGAAGGGTGGACCGGGTACCACAACAAGCTTGCCGGCTACGGACACGCAGCCAACGCCCTGAGGGCAGTTTACAGAGAGGCAGTCAAGCTCGGCGTGAAGTTCTACCTTGGTCAAGACGTTGGTCAAGTGAAGTCAATTCTGCATAGCTCGGCGTCTCGCCGGTCTCAAGCAATGCGAGCTGTTGGCGTGAGAACGGCAAACGGAAAAGTGCATTTGGGGGACAAGGTTATCATCGCCACGGGAAGCAACGTGTCCAATCTACTCCCCAGCATTTCTAACATCGTCACGGGTCGAAGCTGGGGTGTTGCACATATCCAACTCACCCACGAAGAAGCCGAAAGTCTGCGAGGCATCCCTGTGACTCAGGTGCGGGATCTCGCATTTTTCTTTGAGCCCGACCAGGAGACGAACAAGCTCAAGTTCTGCCACATGGGAGGCGGATTCACCAACTACTCCAATACCAACGACGGCTTTTCATTGCCGTTTGACAAACTCCAAGAGTCCAGTTTCATACCCGCTAACGACGAGGTCATGATCCGCCGCCTCCTGCGTGAGGTCTTGCCACAATTTGCCGAAAGACCTCTGATCGATCAGCATCTCTGCTGGATGGCCGACTCTGCGGACTCCGACTTCATTATCGACTATGTTCCCGGTACTGACTCGTCACTGATCGTGCTTTCCGGTGACTCGGGCCACGGATTCAAGATGATGCCCATTTTCGGAGGCTTCGTCACTAGGCTTTTGAATGAAGGTAGCCAGTCTCAACCAAAGTGGCGATGGAAGGATGGCGCCGGTGATCAGGCTAGCAACTGGCGTGGCGGTGCCAGTGCGGAGATTGCAAGTGTCCCAAGAGCGAAGTTGTAGATGGCATGATGGCTTTCGTATGTTAAAAGTGAGCCCGTCTTTTGAAAGTATGAAACTATGAAAGTATGAAAGTATCATGGACACGAAACCTTGTGCAGTGACTTTAGGGATTCTCGACCCTGCTTACCCGCGGAAGACAAAAACGCAAGGGCAAGTACCCGCGTCTCTAGAGGGTTATTGCGTTTGTGCTTTCCGCGGAGAGCCTGCTTACGGTTGCCATGCACGCCGCAATGAGGCTGTTGTACAAGACTGGCCGGTGTACAAGACTGGCCGGTGCTGCGGATGCTCCTCCTGTGCATTTGCCGGCCTGGCATACAAAGGGTTTCCTCAGCTGCCGAGCCGATGTTCAGCATGATGCAGTACATCGAGCGCGCGTGTGGTCTCCCCGTCCTCGCCTTGTATGAACCTATGGTCTATCGCGTCTGCTGATGCCTTCCTCTGTCATATCCGCGCTCTTTTGCAGCACCCGCCTGACCGATGACTATAAATTGACTTCGCCCGCAGTCAACAAAGTCTTGGAGTCTTGATGTCCAATGATATGTGTTCCATGGAAGCTGGACACAAGTAGCGCCTTGCGCGTGACGCCTTTGGTTCGAGCTGCGCAGCTGCCGATCGGGGAGCGGTCCGGAGAAGTGATTGTGTCGGAGAGATTATGGAGAGGTTAAGGGATATGTCAACATCTGGCTGGATGCGCGTATATGCACGGAGGAGTTCACATTGTATGCGGGTGAAGTAGACGCAAGGTGAAGGTCGGAGGTTAGCGCTGGCGGCCATCAACCTGCTGCTTGGCAACCCCCACGTCCGTTTGAAGTCTTCATGGAGGAGGAACAGACTTTGTTTGATGAGTCGCGGCTGTGTTCTCTGCGTATGCATACCTTAGCTGATACCTCACATACACAAACAAAACACGGTATCCTGACAAGCCAGATAAATAAGAAAAATCCACTGCCGGTAGTACGGGCTTCACCTGCAGATCACATGTAAGTATGGCCATTGCTGAGGATCTCTAAGTTGAATGCTAACATGTATTGCTGACTGCTCGAAATCATCATTAGCCATGTCCTCACAACTACCGGCATTGCCACCTAATGTTCTCATATTCTCTCCCACCAGTCCGGACGCTGCCAACACTCTTCTAAACGGTCGGATATTCACACGTTTGGCAGCCACAAGCAGAACGACGCCAGAGCAGTTGGATGCAGCAATCTCAAAGATCACACCAAAACATAGCAGAGAAAATTTCTGCTTGCCCTTCCGAAAAGGCGTTCTCATCTTTGACACAGCTAGTCCGGAGACGGAGCAGGAAGAAGTGACCGACCGCCATCACGAGCACTTTCGTCAAGTCTGCCTAGCTCTCAAGGAAGCCGACATCAACCTCGACTTCTCGGCTTGTATCTTCGATGCGGAAGATGTTTTGAAGGCTGGTTTCCAGCTCGATGCCATGAGCCAAGGAGCTGTGTTGGCCATCGATCTGATGGATGGTGGCGAGGAAAGCGAAGATGATGACAGTGACGATGAAGAGGACGACGAGGCAACGGCAGCAAGTCTTAACGCTTTAGTCAGCGGGCAAACCATTCAACCGCAATGAAAGTCGAATTGGTAACCTGATGGCTCCGTACTTCTTCGTGGAATCCGACGAGCCGCGATACCTCATGCCATTCATCTTGATGTTTGTCATGGCCGGGGTCTACGTCGCGTTTGCGCTTCTACTGAAATGGATAGCGCACGAACAAGGAACTTCTTCGTTACTCCCTGTAGCATGGAAGATTGTACAATCCCTTCTTGCAGTAGAAGATGAAACAGAAGTGAAGAGAGCATGATTAAAGCATCGAGTTCTCCGGAAGAACGTCTATTCCGCTCGTCTACTTACTCTGTCTAAACACTGCACTCTGGTTGACGTCCACTCTCGGAGACTCGGCTGGTCAAATTTCGTGAGTGTATATTTCTTGCTTGCTCAAATCCAGCTGTATGACTTCCAACTATTTGCTCTTCTTTTAAACTGAGCCTTAGCAGGCACCACTGTTCTAGGCGCTTAATTGTGCGCCTAATTCTGTCGCGCAAAGCCTTCCGCTATCGAACTCGGGTGGCTCACCAGCCAAGCGCACAATCATGCGATTGCTCGCTTCAGTTTCATGTGCACGCCGTGTTTAGGCGTTACAACGAACCCGAACGCTTGTTTGAGATTGTCTCCAGGGTTGGGCGCCTCTAAGCTACAGTAATGCTGCACCAATCTTGCGAAAACGTAAGACATTTGGGTCATGGAGATCTGCTGACCAATGCATAATCTTGCGCTAAACATGAATGGTCAGCATCGGCGAGGGTAAATGAGAAGAGGTGAAGGAAGCTAACCCTTGTCCAAAAGCTGCCCACTCAGCTCCGAATTTTCGTGCTTCCCATCGGCGCGGATCGAATGTCTTTGCGTTTTCACCCCAGTAGTCGTTCCGACGATGGATCAGGGACGTGAAGATTATCACCCCGGCGCCTTGAGGGACCGCAAGTGGAGCTTCACCATCAGGACCACCTCCGTGGGGCAACACAGTGTCACGCCGGGCTTGCCTTGCGATGACGGCTACAGGTCCATGAAGCCTCAGAGCCTCGAGGATGGACCATTGCAGCAGTTTACAGGACTTGAGTCTTTCCCAATTCATGACACCCTTTGGGTCGCATTCGGTCCCAAAGGTGTCGAGGACTTCCTCCCTTACATCGTTGAAGAGCTCTGGCTGTTGCTCTAGGCTTGCAACGAGAAAAGCCAAGACCGTACCGGATGCTTGCTCGCCTGCTACTAACATGTCCACAACAACATCTCGAATGCGCTGCGCGTCGGAAGTAGATTTTGCCAGGCCCGATATCAATGAGTTCTGTGCGACGTTCACAGTATCAACTTGATCCACGGACGCTGTGCGAGACCGTTCGAATGCTTGTCGAATGATTCCGTCCACTGAACGCTTGAAATTGCGACACGCCATGCGAAACTAGAATGGTTAGCTAGCCATGTTCATGATGTTCATCAAAAGTTGTAGATGAGCATACCTTCAACCCGTCACCGAGGAAGTTCCACTGTCCCATCTTCGATCGTCTTCCAAGCATCTGAAGTATGAAGGCTTTCTCGGCATTCATCTTCGCTTGACCGCCCATGGTAGCTTTAGGGCTGTCGAGTTTCTCGCCGATGTACTGGAGCTGGGTGTTGGCCCTGACACCAAGGAGCTGATGACTTATCATATCGCCTGTTGCGCGATGGAAGAGGTCCGCGAGATCAACACACTCGGACCATCCGTCCTCTCCGGCTTCCCCGATTGCTTCGAACAACATCTCGACATCCGCCTCGAGACTTTGTGCATTCCTCGCGCGCTTTGTGCCAAAGCCAACATTCCGAATGCCCAATTTCCTGTTGACAAGCCACTCATGGTTTTCTGCGAAGAAAATTCCACCTTTGGCGATGGGCTTGCTCACGGCCAAGCGATTTGGATGTATTTCCCAATCTTTCGACATTCCGTCAAGAATCGCAACCGAATTGCGTCTGTCCATCGTGTAAACCGTCCTTGGAACGCCCCTTGCTTGTTCCAGCACGTATGTTTGTCCATGTTGCCGAAATGATTCGCTGAAGTTATCAATTGCATTGCCGCTTTTAGGGAAAAGTAGCCGGTATTTGTGGATGATTCTCTGGATGAGGCTAGGTGCTGGAATGATAGGTCCTGGTTGACAGCTGTGTGCAATGGCGTGCGCTGCAAACTCGTGTTGGCGACAACGAGTTCGGTGCCACTTGAACACCAGTGTGCATAACACGATAGTAAGCACTTGAAGAACATGTCGATACTCCCATACGAATCTTAAGGGACCTCGGCTGTCGTAAATCCATGGTCCAGTAGCCGTAACCTCCCTTTCCCGTGGATATGCAAAGACGTTTGTAAAGTTGGACGAAAATGAGCAATCCTGCAGCCAGTATGGCATTGTTGCAACCAACACGGTATGGTCACAATCCATGGCAGCTTTAGGCTTGCGTTTCACAATAACAGGTAGAGAGGAATGGATGCGACTTGTGATATTCGAAGGCAGTGCGTGCCTTTAAATTAACAAAGTTGGATAAGTACCACCTTGCGTGGCTATACCCCTGCAGCCGTCGCCCTGTGGTTGATTAGCGATCGTGGCAGGCAAATGTCTGATCAGTATGACCTTATCATGGCCAATGCTTGCGGCATGCAATAGTATCTCACTCGAAGTTGATAAATGCTGGCATCGAAAGCTTAGCGTGCTTAAAGCCGAGACAAGGGTTTCACCCTATCAGAGATCTATGGAGCACTCCGCTATATCCAGAGAGCATAATCTATATTTCGAGCACGCCAATCACATTTCATACTTCGCCTGATAGTGATGGGAAGTACCCAATGAATAGCAAATATACAAAAGAAATTATCAAAGTAGCTGAGACGGTCAAGGAGCATTTCGGAACCTAATGGGACAAAGCTCTGGTTTTGATAGAGGCGCAAGAAAGGGACTATGAGAGACTTCAATGAGCTGGCCGCTTAATATTGGCATTGGTAAAGTGAGATGCGAGTCTCAACACAAGTCAGTTGTCCAAGCCGAAACTCGTCGCAACACTTCATTCGGTTTGTTCCGTTTCTGTCGACTACCAAAAGCGCTTTTGTAAGGCTCATTGTCAACCCGTAATCAGCACGCCTGGCATGGTGGAGTCTCGAGGGCCTTCGCGGCCTTGCTGAGGTAGCCTGCAAGCTTGCTCTTCCATTCGCAACGGCATTTCACTGCCTGAACAAAAGTCTGTGTGTTGAGTTTGGCGCCTTCAGGATTCGTGTGAGTGTTGTCTTCCGGAAAGTAAGCCTTCGACTTCGTCGGACCAAAGCTCTGGAACAATGCGACCGAGTAGCTAGTGTGATCGATGTATTCAACCCTCCTAGTATTTGCCACCTGTCTAGCATGGTTGCCCAACGCCCAGTCACTATGCAGCCTGTTGCCTGTCCAGTAGTTTCGAGGTACCATGCCGGAGAAGAGGGG
Organism: Cladosporium sp. MBC 237; assembly: GCA_030772445.1. Lineage (NCBI taxonomy): Eukaryota > Fungi > Ascomycota > Dothideomycetes > Cladosporiales > Cladosporiaceae > Cladosporium > Cladosporium sp. MBC 237. The sequence continues at coordinate 138,792 of JAPHCH010000063.1, forward strand.
CGTGGCTTTCTTAGCCTTGACGTCTGATATCATTTTGTTGAGGTACCGACCGAATGTATATACGGTCTCGTGGACACCAGCCTGGGTGAGCACGGCGACGGTCTCGCTGCCAATGCTAGATTAAGTGCCTCTTTCTTTCACGTCGGAGGTGGGATCGACGCTGTCCTTGTGGCCTATCGATGACCACGAAGTCACCTATTTCGGTAGAGTAAAAGAAAGATAACCAAAGACCTTTGTTAATGAAAGTTAGTATAGAGCGGCTGTTTCTAGCAAGATTATCAACTATTAGGGTTAGGGTTAGGGGTTCAT
>JAPHCH010000065.1:0-245460 GCA_030772445.1 Cladosporium sp. MBC 237
ACCCTAACCCTAACCCTAACCCTTGCGAGGAAGAATAGAGTTCCAGAGGGCGCCGCTGATAGTGGTGCCGATGTTGTGGCCCAGTCCTTGGGAGGAGAGGAAGACAGCAGTGGCAACGGGAACATGCTCCGGTCGCAAAACCGCCTGAAGAGATACCTGGAGGGGAATCTGGGCGCAGCTGCGTCCCACACCAAGCATAATCTTGACGACGACAAAGGCAGCCTCAGGAGCAATGCCCTCCCCATTGACGTTGGTCAGGTAAATCGGAAGGCCGTCTGCAAGGCAGATGAGAATGATACCAACGAAGATGAATGGCTTGGTGTTCTTGACGAACTTGAGCAAAACACCGGTAGTCAGGGCACCGACGTTGAAAGCGACACGCTGACTGTTTTCAATACGAGTGGCTTCTCCTGGACTGAAGAATCCGGCGACCTGAAGAAAGCTCGACGAGAAGGGCCGGTAGCAGCTGTCGGAGCAGGCAATGACGACACATGAGACACAGGCAACAATAACGTTGCGCTCGCGAATTGTGCCGTAGGGGACGATTGGGTTGGACGCAAACTTGCCATCCCAGATCAAGAAGCCAACAAAGGTGAAAGCTCCAACGATGATCAGAACGATGGAAGAAGGCTCCTTCCACTGGTCCGTGTTGTTTCGACCAGCAATGGTCATCGGGAGGAGAATCATGGAAAGACCACCAATGAGGAGAAGGGCGCCAATGATGTCGAGATGGATGCACACATGCCGAATCCTCCCAAGGACGCCGCTTCCAAGTTTAGCTCCGTGAAGGATGGAAACTTTTTCAATGTGAAGACCCATGCGCTTGGCCCGGCGCTGCATCCAGATCATGATAACAACGGTCGGGGTAACAGTGACCGGGAGAACGATAGCCCACATGCCGAAACCCCATCTCCAGGATGAGTTGACAAGGATATGCTCTCCAAGATAAGTACCGGCAAAAAGAGTAGGGATGGCTGCGATCGCCTCAGGAAAGGTAAACATGATGCCGCGGTTGACGAGATTGGTGACGTCGGCAAGGAAGATCTGCTGGGTAATGTTCCACCATGTATCTCCGAAAGAATCAAGAATACTACCGGCCTGGTTGGAAATCACTTGTAAGCAATTGCAAAAATTTGACTTCCACAGAGAGGGTGGGAACCTTCGTCTGACTTACAAGGTAGGTCTCGACATTGCGACAAGCAGCATACATGACGTGGCCCGTAGCCATGAACATTGCTGCGCCTGAGAAGCCGATAAAACGTCCGAAATGCTATTCTGATGTCAACGTCTGAAATATGAGGCTCAACTGGTGCCCGTCTACTCACGTCGGCAAGCTTTGCCAGCAAAGGATACGCCACGATGCGCACAAGACCAGTAATGATGGCACCGGTAGTGATCAGGGAATGGCCTTGGAAGTGGCTAGTGGCGTACGGGTCGTAGACATTGCCCGTGTACGCCGCGAAATTGATGGCGAAATTCATGATCACAAGGCTATCATTTTGCAAACCCATTGTCAGCTCTTAAAGCGTCTTCCACGTGAGCTTCAGAACGTTAAGGTTCATTGAGAAGAAACTCACCAAATAACGGTAAAAAGCAAGATTTTGCGCGACCACAGCATTCGCATGGCCTCAGCAACAGACTTGGGCATCTCGCTCTGGCCCTCAGGATCTGTTCCATCATGGGATCTGGTTGGTGCAAGCTCCTGGGCTTGGGGCTCCGTAGTGACTTTAGCAGACATGTTAACCGCCAATGTTGAGTATCCAACTCCGAATCTTCTGGCAGGAGAAGGTCAATTGATCAAGGTAAAACTACAACAGAAGTGTATGAAAGAAGAATGATCAGAAGTCATACAGGCCAGAAAGGGCTGAAGTCGTTGTTTTATGTACCTGGAATCCGATACCGGAATCCATAGACAGCATCCATAACCTCACTATCTAACTTAGATCTTCATCCAAGGATAACATCTCGTCCGAAAATTTTTCTTCCTTATGATACTATTTCTCTCTCGGCTAAGTGTGTGAGCCCAGTTGGGACTCCAAGCCACTCCAAGCCGCTAAAGCTCAAGCAGCTAGAGAACATCTCCACTTATCAGATTGTTGACTTCCCATCAGATAAACTTTACAAGGGTGCCAAGTAAGGGCATCATCGCTATGGTTGCCGCCAATCCCTGAAGCTGGAAGAGGGAAGCATGGCATGGAAATGACTTCTTCATTAGCTGTTCTAGCTAGTAGATGCCCCCACTTATTAGATTGATAACTACCTATTAGATAAACCCTAGAAAAGTACTAAGTAAAAGCATCACTCCTAGTGGCTACCAAGGAGTACTACGATACTATACGCAAAAAGCAAAAGCTATACTATTATGAGTTTCTAGTATATACCTTAGCACAACGCCGGATCACACAAAGGAGATCGTACAATCAGTCTGACCGGGTGTCACCATCAGTCTGATTGCGAGAAGGAGAAGTCTGATTGAAACCTGATTGACCCGCCTCTTGGGTTGCGCCAAGAATCATGCTTGGTGAGGTTCTGCGGCTACGCCCGCCGGAACCCTAGGCATCGGATCGTAACATGCGGCTGCTCGTTGTATGGTACGATTGAGAGGTATCCTACCGAGCGGCAAAGCTGTTGTAAGGCTTGTTGATGGCTAAATCCAGTTTGATGTTACTCAGGTCGCGTTCGTGCTGCTGGTTGCATTGGTGAGGCGTGTTGATCATAGGCCGGGTGTGCGGTCATTTCGATGTGCGTTTGGCTGTTGTCCCGTCCACGTCGATGTTGTTCACACCATGTTCAATTACCTGATTGGATTAGTGAAGTATCATGGTTGCTGAGAGGTCGTGTGGCGATCTGATGATGCGTTTGTTCATTGTCTCATCGAGCTGCGGGGCACGCTCGTCCTTCCGGGTGCATTGGTGAGAAGTGTGAGAGGATGGTTGACCCACTGCTCGACTCTCATGTTGCTGCTGTTGGTTTTCTCGTTCCTGCTCATTGCTCCCTGCTGGATTGGTGAGGCATGTTTCATGTCATTCATGTAAACAGCGAACGGAGCCACTGAACATCGTTTATTGGCGGGGGCTTGGGTCATATGAAAGATCCGGGATCACACCGGTGATGTTGACTGTAATTCGCCATTTGCTGCTGAATGCAGGAGCTGGGACCTCGAAGTCGAGCTTTACATCGTAATCGCCAGCCTTGATACCAGGAATGGCTTCGGGATTCACATCGTTCTCCCTCTTTTGTTTTGGCACACCAGCGATGAACTGCTGACGATGCGTGGTTGTATGGCGGCGTAGGAGTAGTGAAGCCGGTGGTGCTGATTGCAATTGGCGGTCCAAGGCAGGGCCCGAGACAGAAATGAACTGCCGGCGAGGCATCTCCGTACGATGGCGGAAAAGTAGACAAGCCGATGGTGTTGACTGGGCTTCGAACGCGAGCTGGCTTTCGTCATCGCCACATTTAGAGACGAGGCAGGCCCTTGGGCTTCACGTTGCTCTGCGCTTTTTGCGGTCTAGTGTCGGAATACCGACGAGACATGTTTGTAAGCCAGCGAATGCTCAGTCAAGCTGGTGATGTTGACTGAATTTGGCAGTGCGGTGAGAATCGAGACTTCGAGCATGAGCCGGTGGTCAGGATTGGCAGTCGTTGAGAACAAGGACGCGTCTGCTCTTCACACTGACATGTGTCTTTTGCATACCAGCGATGAGATGCTGGCGATGCATGGTCGTTGCTGATGGCGGAAGTACAGGCAAGCCGGTGATGTTGATTGCAATGAGCGGTGCGGCGAATGGCGAAAGCGAAGACTTCAAACATGATTGGCTGTCGTTGACTTGTCGCAAGCCTCAGAGACGAATGCTTGCTTCGCATCGGTCAGCGCCTTTTGTAGATCAGCGAGGACCGCGAAGCATGGTGGTAGGCAACAGAGCCATGGTCAAGCCAGTCAGTAGTAGACCTGACAGTGTCTGTAATTGCATAAACATTTAAAAACAGATTCATTTCTTAAATACATATATCGTATCACTTCATGCCGTGCCAGCAGCATTCTGCTTAAACATCTTCGCATCAGGCTTGTACTTTTTCGAGGCAAGGTGAACGTTGTACTCGACATCGAATACAGCACCCTTGGCCTCGTTCTCAGCTGGGTGGAAATCCAAGAGCAGATCGTCCTTGGTCGCGAAGACCGTGTCGGACTCGAGGTAAGGGTCGTCCCTAGGGTAGAGCTGTGCTGTCACGCCGATGTAGTCGTCGTGTGTGACCATCATGTGGATGTGTGCGGGTCTGTGGGCGTGACGGCCCATCATTCTGAGAACCTCCGCCGAAGGACCTGTCGTGTCGATGGAGTACTCCGTCGGCTTTAGACAGTAAAACCAGAAATCGCCTTGCTCGTTGGTGCGGAACTTTCCTCGGAGGTTGTTCTTTGTTTGGTGTTCGGGATCGTGAGCGTCGTACTTGCCGTTCGTGCTGGCCTGCCACATATCAAAGGTGGCATTGGGGATACCCTTGCCGGTATCTACGTCCTTGATCGTGCCGTGGAAAAAGGTGAGCTGTCCATCCTTGGGCATGTCCTGAATGACGCTGGCGCCGAGATCACGGTAAGGCGTATCGGGTGACCAGAATGGTCCGAGAATGGCAGACGAAGTCGGTGCCTGGCCCGCATCTGTGACGACTGTGTGGTTGATCTCGTCTACAAGCCTGAATCTCTGTTAGTACATTGCGCATTGCTGGTGATATAATTGCAATCTGTTTGACTTACGACTCAACTCCCAGGATGTCGCAAAGTCTCCATGTCTCGTTCCTGTTCTTCTGATATGATTGACCCAAAGAGTTGATGTAGTCGACGCCCAGCACCCATTCGTCTTGTGTAAGTTCGACTTCACGACAGAAGTCATGCACATGTCTGATGAGAGATGTGAGGATCTCCCTGTGGCGAGGCTTCGTCTCGGCGCTCATCAAGTCGATTACGCGCTGTGTGAAGTTGGGGTCGAACTTGCTTTCGGATGGGTTGTTGGTAGGCTGGGCCGGCTTCGCCGCGGAGGCGCTGGCCCTGCTCTCGTAGTCGATGCCGTTTGCACCCATGTTTTCGTTGCAATGCAGGTGGGGAAAGGGGAACGATATGTTGTGAACTTGATGATCAAATGGGTTGAGAGAGTAGTCACAGTAAAATTGTGAAAGTGAATCAGCAAGTGTCCTTTCTTTCAATTCGATCGAAGCAAGCAGCGAGACCTTGGACGTTAGTTATACTGCCGAAGCGGGTGAATCTTTATCCGCCAATTCTCCCCCACGCTTCAAGCGGCCTGCCACCCTCCACAGCCGGTTGCGGCGCATGACCGTCTCGGGCGAGCTGTCGGTAATGCGACGAGTTCCAGGTGCCGGCCTCTACATACATCCGTCAGTATTGCGTGCGAATTTTGCACTTTAACCTGAAACTCAATTTAGGAGTAGACAAGTTCATGTACCTATTCATCCCGAAGGCTCGTGCTTTTGGGGCGGCGTATATCATAGCCCTGTCGGCAGTCGAATCCGCGATTGTTGATTACCAACTTCGACCTCCGCAGCCCCTTGGTGTAACAATAGGCAGGACTCAACCTCCGTTGCAGCAAGATTGGACGAGTTTCTAGCCGGTGGCTTTGGTGTCATATTCTCTACTAATCATGATGTTCATACTATGATTCTCGAACCAGAAGCACATAAAATAATGTGGCCATGTAAAATAATTAAAAGCTAAGGTAGGTGACAAATGCGGGGGAAAGGAAGAGTTGGCCCGAAATTTGGAGGTCCTCTCCACAAGATTCCCTTGTACCTTGCGGTATTTACGATAAGCGCTGAGGGCTGCACACATCATCACATCACGAAATCATCATCTGCCATGAGTTCGTCTCATGCTGGACATCTCGCCTATTTTCCAGTGCAGCGGGTGGCCCAGGCCTGTCGTGCGTGTCGGTGCGTTGCATACCGGTCATGTCATCTGCGAAGAGCTGACCGCCGAGACCGTCAGGCGCAGGAAGTGTCGCTGCACCGGGGAGCACCCTGTATGCGAAGGATGCAGTCGGCGCGGCCTAGGTATGTCTACATCCATACTCTACCCTGGCAGCGAAGATGGCTGATACACGCTGTGTGTAGCTTGTGTCTACGACGAGCCGCAGACATCACGTAACGAAACTCAGCACCCGCGACAGGACATTGTCGCCCCTTCAAGTTCTTCAAGAGTAGGTTGCAGCATCGCCCGACCAAACAGCATCTGTTTCAGTGCCTGATCTTGACTTGCCAGAGCTCCGTTGAGCACAGGCTAGCCTTCCTGGAAGAAAAGATAAGTTCCATTGGGCCTCAGCTATGCCGGTGAGTGACCCCTTCAAGCACACAGCTCGCAGGACAATCCCTTGACAGATGAAATCTAGTATCGAGCAGTACCTGTCCGTCATTGCTAGTCGCGACCAGTCGCACACTTGTAATCCAGTCGCGCCCACTGCCGGCGCCGATTCGCACAGAGACGCCACTGTTAGTGGAAGCACAGCACAAGCCAAAGAACAGAACGACTCCGTTCAATTCCAGGCTCTAGATGTCTCCGACAATGTCTTGTTAGCACTCGTCGATACTTTCTTCGGTTACTGCCATAATCAGCCATATTCTTTCTTCCATGAAGGCATGTTTCGCCAACGTCTGGCCGAGAAAGTCCTTCCAACACACTTAATTCTAGCTGTCATGGCCAGTGCTGTGCGCTTTTGCAAACATCTACAGTTTCCCGGGAATTCCACCGAGACAGCCGTGACCTTTGCGGACCGCGCTTGGAGACTCATTCTGTCTGAAGGCTTGACAGGCGGAAGGGTGACTGAGGTTTCCGCCGTGCAGACTATCGCGCTACTGGGTTTATTCGATTTCACAGGTAGGTTCTCCCAGATTTGCTTGAATTTCGAGGCGCTAATTAAGCTCACATAGCTGGCAAATCGCGCCACGGATCAGCATGGGTCAAAGTGGGAATAGCTGTGAGAATTGCACAGGATTGCAGACTGATGCTGGACCCTCCCGCTGAGATTCCAGTCATAGAGCAAGAAGAAAGACGACGAGTCTTTTGGTCAGTTTATCTCCTTGACCGATTGGTGTCATGCGGGCGAGGGCGCCCACCAGCTATAGTCGACGCTTCTTGCCACCTGCAACTCCCTTGTGAGGATGATCTCTGGAAGCACGGGATATGGAAGAAGACCCTCTTGCTTGATCAAATGACAGATCGCACACTGGTCATGCCGGAGAGACAAGGCAAGTTTGCTCGCCTGATTGCCATGGCTCACATCATGGGTAGATGCGCGCAGTACACAATGCAGGAGTTCAACATCAGAAGTCCACATCCGCTTTGGGAATCGGGCTCCGATTTTGCCGCAATTGAATCCGACCTCTTGCATGCCGAGAACTTCCTGGAATTGCAGTCATCAATGGAGCACATGTTATCAGTGCATGTCACCCCGGAAGGTGCCGTGGATCATCAAGAGACAGGACCGATCATATATTCCAGGGCATTGTTTCATCTGTGTCACTGTTTACTGCACCACCCGTTCCTCCTCAGGCGCCGTCTCGAAGCATGCCTCAACCCAGCTCCAGCCAGTTTCCTTTCGCGCGCATTCATAACGAGTTGGCAGCATGCCCAACAAATGGTGCAGCTCATACGCGACACTCGAAGCTGCGGCGGACTCTTCAATTCTTCTTTCGGCGGCTATTGCCTTACCGTAGCTGGATCGGTTTTGGCTCTATGGGCATGTCGAGATCAAGCGCAAGAACATCTGTTAGCTTGTTCTCTTCTTCAGGAAAACATATCTTACGTCGAAGACATTGGCCACTACTGGCCAAATGTCAAAGTAATGGTATGTATCTCGAACTTGGATCGACTTCTGTGTGACACTTCTCTGACAACGGAACCATTAGGCATCATTGCTCCAACGCGTCGCAGACCAAAATCACCAGCTCGGCAATCTCTGCGACGCTCAGCAAGTAAGCGTGGTTCTTTCTCCATTCGAGGCCGAGATGATGTGGTCTATCGTCGATTATAGCACCATGTCTAACGATCCGTCCGCGGAACTGAGCCATCCGGGTCTCCCAATGGAAGATAATGTATGGCCAGATTCGTGGATCGCTCTCTTCGGCTTGGACCATGATCAAGATGCTATGAGATTCCCGGTCTAAATATACTTGCACATCACGAATTCGGTCGCAAGTGGATGAGAACTGAGAGCGGTCTCCCGCACGCTTCCGAATCCGTCAGCGCATCCAGTCTCAATACAAATACGGCACCGGGTGCGTGGATTAATCAAACAAGACCGTGGGATTACTATATGGACTCAATCCGATTTCGTTCGCTACCATACAGAATACATGAAGGCGCCATGCGAGTGTATCTCGGGTCGACCAGCTTCGAGCATATAAATGCTGCCAGAGCCAAAGAAAAACATCGTTGTGAAACCGCGAGTGCTACCACTCGACAAAACTGGTGCCTACCAGGTATAACATCTACTCCAAACTCGGCATGCTCATCGACGACTCCGAGAATGCCGCATCCTCCGACTTCCACAGAGACGTGACAGTCTTCCATTGCGTATAGAACCTAAGCCCATCCTTGCCGTAGAAGTTGAGCTGGCCGGTACCCGCAATAGATGCCTTGTTGCCAGTGAAAGAGAACATCGGAAGAGGGACAGGAATAGGTACGTTGATACCCAATTGTCCAGACTCTACTCTCTTCTGGAATTGCGAAGCGGCGGCGCCGGACTTTGTGAAGACAGCTGCACCGTTGCCATACTTGTTGTTGTTGATGAGCTCGATTGCTTGGTCGATTGTATCCACCTCCAGGCACACAAGGACAGGCCCGAAGATCTCCTCGGTGTAGCACTTCATGTGGGGCTTCACACCGGTGATGATTGTGGGACCGACCTATACACAATATTAGTGTCCCACACTCGATGAGCATGAATGCCACAACTCACCCAGTTTCCATCAGGATACTTAGCAGGCTTCTGGGCTCTCCCATCTAGAAGAATGGTAGCGCCTTCCTGCTCAGCGCTTGCGATAAGGTCCTCGACTCTCTTTTTGCTCTCAGGGCTGATGAGAGGGCCGAGATCAGCATCGGCTTCGAAGCCTCCATTGATCTTGAGAGCCTTGGCCTTGTCCACCAACTCGTTTACCCAATGCTTTGCGTCTCCCACTGACACCAAGGTGCTCAATGCCATACATCGCTGTCCTGCAGCCCCGAAGGCAGCCCCGGCGATACTGTTAAGAGCGTGCTGTTTATTGGCATCTGGCAAAAGAGCGGCATGGTTCTTCGCGCCAAGGTTTGCTTGCACTCTCTTTCCATTTTCAGAAGCGCGATTGTAGATGTATTCGCCAGTACGGTTAGACCCGACAAACGACAGCGCTTTGATCTTAGGCTCGTCGATAATGAAGTCCACTGCTTTAGGCCCTCCATGGATGATATTAACAACGCCCTCGGGGAAGTCGGCTTTTGCGCAGAGCTCAGCGATTATCATGGCGGCGCCGGGGTCTCTCTCTGAGGGCTTAACAATGATCGTATTTCCAGTAACGACCGCAATGGGAATCGACCATAGAGGGATCATGGCCGGGAAGTTGAAAGGACAGATCGCAGCAACCACGCCTAATGGCTCCCGGTACGAACGAGTCTCCATATCCTTGGCCACTTCTAGCACTTCACCGGGCATCTGAGTTGTAATTCCGCAGGCTGTCTCGACGACTTGTAGACCCCGGAGCACATCACCCTTAGCATCGGCAAAGGTTTTGCCCTGCTCGAGCACGATATTGGCAGCCAACCTATCCATGTTCTCGCGGATCAGACCGGTCAGTTTGAAGATGGCTTGTTGCCTGCTCATGATGCTTGTGCTCTTCCAACTCAAGAACGCCTTTTCAGCAGACTGCACCGCGGCTTTCATCTCCTCGGTGGTGCTTTGAGGCACTCTTGTCACCAGTCTGTTCGTGGCTGGGTCTTTCAGGTCGATCCATTCTGATGTGGTGGAACCGACGAATTCGTTGTCGAGGAAGTTTGTGATGTTCTTTGGGTTCTCAATTGCATCGTGGGACAAGTGGTATCCAAGGTCGACGCTGGGAGTCTTCCGTGCTGTGGTTGCGTGCATCATTCTGGTCATTGTGACTGGAATCGAGAATGCGGTTGAGCGTCGGATTGGTGATTGGCGCAACGAGGTTGCCCCGCTTGTTGCTTTGGAAAGTTGACTGGTAATGGTACGGCGACACACTTGACGAGGTGCGATCATGATGCGGTATTGTGTGGTTTATATGGAATGCGGATGGCAAGATACTCGAGCATGCGAAGTACAACACTATATAGCGAGGAGCGGATCTATTGCGCCGCATCCATCTTGACAGCCGGAGCGCCGGTTTCGAACAGCTCCAGCGGTGTTATCGCATGCAACAGTTCTTACATCATTGCGAATTGGTATGCCCTGAGAGAATTAGAGTGGAGACGGTCCGATCACTGACTCTAGCCGTGCATGGGGTCCCGCGTGGGGTCATGCGTTAGCTCCAACCAAAACACACGCCTCCGCCATGGAGAGTCGCCGGCACGCCGGGACCCTGACCGGACCGACAGCTCATGAGCTCGGTAACTTGTCATGCGTCTCATGCTCCGTCTGTGGTATAACTGCTCTGTTTTGAAGTCTTAATGTACAATCGATCGAAATCACTAATAATCCTCATTGCTCTATGCCACCGTCACAATGCGCAACACATTGTCTCCCTGTATTTTCCAGCTACCGCGCCTGTCGAGAACCATCCAACCTCAAGCGGTTAAAGCAACGAGAGCACTTCACAACCAGGCTTTCGCCGGGCCTTCAACTCGACTCCACCCAAAGATCCAGACTTCAAGGATCAAGAGAGATCAACGTTTAGCACACACAATGGCAACTTCTGACAGGACTCAGACCGTCGGCTTCATTGGCCTGGGTGCCATGGGAAATCACATGGTATCAGCTTCCATGGAATTATGTCTAAGTATATCGACACTAATCATATATCTGTGGTGTAGCTCAACAACTTGATCAACAGAACAATCGATTCCGGCAAGGCTAAATACAACTTTGCTATTTTCGATACCAATGCCGAGACAATGGACCGAGTCTTCAATCATCACCAATCGAAGAACCCGGAAACCAAGCTAGTTAAGTGCTCATGTAAGCAATACCATCCCTTCCAAATGACAGATGGAAGCTCACATCATCGCAGCGCCTGCCGAAATCGCCCAACAAGCTTCGACGATCATCAGCATGGTTCCAACTGGAAAGCACGTGCGGGACGTCTATCTGGGAGAGAACAGCGTCATGACCACTTTGAACACCCTTACTCAGGAAGAGCGCGCGCAGACTCTCTGTTTGGATCAATCGACGATCGAGCAAAGCATTAGCAAAGACGTAGCTCTAGCGATGAGGGCAGTCGGTGCTGACATGTTGGACGCACCAGTGTCTGGAGGTACTTACTACCCATGATCATCGATTTTCAGGGTCAACGATGGGGCAAGGCTAACACATTCACAGGCGTCGTGGGCGCAGAAAAAGGTACGCTGGCCATCATGGTCGGCGGTGGAGATTCATCATTCGAAAGGTCACTCGGCGTGCTTCAGCCGATGGCACGCGAGGTTACTCACTGCGGTGATCTCGGCACCGGACTAGCCGCAAAAATCGCCAATAAGTAAGTCCTCGTAATTGGTTATTCTCCTCACGATACTCACAATCCGAACAGCATGCTTCTCGGAATCACCATGGCCGGTCTTAGTGAGGCGATGTTGCTGGGAAAGCGTCTTGGTGTCGAGCCACAAATACTTGCAAACATCATCAACAAGTCAACAGGACGTTGCTGGTCTAGCGAGGTCAGTAACCAAACCAGACGATCCATCTTTGACAACACTAACAACTGATGGTAGATCAACATGCCGGTGCCCGAAGTCAAAGTCGGCGACGCCAGTCCCCCAGCACACCGTGGTTACAAGGGAGGGTTTGTGACTAAGCTTGCGCACAAGGACTTGGCACTTGCAGTCAACGCTGCTGATACATGTGGCTCTCCTCTCATAGTCGGAAGGTGTGTCGAAGAAACATACCGACCGCTATCGAAGGATGAAAACTGGGGCAGTCGTGACTTTAGTGTCATGTACGAGGCACTTGATAGCTCTTATTTCAAGGCATAGGCGATTAATAGTTGGTTCCAATGAGCATCTCAATATGTTATACACCATGGAACATTTGCACTGTGACTTGTTTGATCACACATGAGATTCATCCATGGCGTCGCGAATACCTGCTGATGTGACCACGGCTCTTGGAGTGCTCCCAGCTCTGGCGGTCTTGAAGCACTTCTATGACAATCAAGAGAGAACAGGAATGGATACCACTTTATCATCATGTACCACATATCAATCAGAAATGTGTATGATCTTCTTTATGAAAAAACTGTAGACCAGCTGGGACGACGTCGGAAAACACGATCACGCTTCACAAGCGAAAGATTTCGGCAGTGTAAAGCTTCGTGCCTCTAGCTATCATTGCAGCTCGCTCCAGCAGTAGCCAAAAGATTTCTCTGGTGGCGTGTAAAGGTATGATTGTATGAGAAAGGACTTGGGCCTGTGCATCATGTCTCGTTAACATCCAGGCATGGACGGATGATTGAAGTCCTCGACCGAGCGGCACTGGATCCTAATCTGTCCGTCCGCTACCATTTGTGACTATCATTCTCACATTGTTCTTGCCAAATACGCCAAGATGCCACAAGTTCAAAGCCAGGAGACTCATTGCATGCGAGCGGCGGAGACATGGAGCTGGATGATCACCATCCGTAGGGTAGGTTACGGCTCCATAGCGGATGCGCTGCCGTGACAATGCCTCTTGACAGTTAATGACCTCTAATCGCCGTCCCAGGGGACGAGACTGCAAACTGTCACCGCAAGTCTGATCGAAAACGTCACGTGAGACGATCATACGCGCCCGGATCGCCGGACCGGATCCACCTGTATAGTTCCCCAGTCTCACTTGACGCCACCATACGGGGTCGGGCGGCGGACCGTGAACAATGTCACTCTTGCCCCAGATTTCTTACCTCACGGCCTGTATCCAGCTCCTTATGACCAGATCCGAGGCTCAACTATAAGGTTCAAGGTCCCTGGCTATAGAAATGGCATTCCCGCACAAGGCTGTTCTTGCTGCAGCAAACAAGGACATTTTTTACAATCACCATACCTTTGCATCATGGTCAACATCATTTCCGCAAACGAAACCTACGGCCCCGGCTCGTGGATGGACACCGATGCACCTCCAGTGCCAGATGATTCTCGTCGAGTTTTCGAAATTTTGGCTGCAGCCACTCCTGGCTTCACCCATGATCGCAAAGTTCTCGATGCCGTCAAATTCGAGGGCTCATCAGAGACCATCGTTCCCGGGCCTCTGAAGTCTGGTGTGGTGGCCGCGGCTCTGCATGCCATGTGCGGTGTTGCTGCCAACGAGATCCTGGCTCTACGGGACGGCACTGCCCCGAATGCCGTTTCAGTAAACACAGATCACGCCTCCTTCTGGTTGGGCAGTGTGGGCATGCCTCAAAGGAACGGACGTGGCGTTCGTGAGATTGCCAAAGCAGGCGAGTTGGCCTCAATTTTCGACAAAGACCTAGAAAAAGACATCTTCGCCACCCCACTGAGACTCCGCGCCACCGCCAACTACCCTACGAAAGATCCCAAGGTCTGGTACCAGCTTCATGGATCTTTGAACGCAGATCCAGTGCTCCGCCTGATTGGTCTTGATCCCGAGCAACCGTGCTCGAGCAACGACGAGGCTTATCGCATCATCAGCGAACGCGTGCAACAATATGACGCCAACCAGCTGGAGATGATGCATGTTGCGAAGGGACTTTGCGGCAGCATCTGTTACACACCAGAGCAATGGTCACAGACACGAATGAGCCAAGATCTCTCTAGACATCCGTTGATCAACTACTCTCAAGAGACATATGCCGTGCCTACACCCGCTGTGCCTATTCCGAAGGCAATGTCGGACAAACGACCACTAGCAGGCATCAAAGTGGTGGAGTTGGTCCGAATCATTGCAGGGCCAGTCATCGGAACGACCCTCGCGGCTCTTGGTGCCGACGTGATACGCATCAACGGCAGCGCACTGCCTGACTTCAACGTAAGTGGATTCTCGATGGAAGCTGCAGAACTGACTCTGGTCACGAGCAGTTTGCCTTGAGCCAGTGAGCTAATCTTCTGCTATTCACAGTCCCTCCAACTATCCCTCAATGCCGGCGTCCGCACAGCTGATGCCGACCTTCGAAACCCAAATGACCTCGCCGACGTGCTGAAGCTCATCGACGAAGCCGACATCTTTGTCCAGGGTTACCGCCCCGGCGTACTCGCTCGCAAAGGCCTCAGTCTTCACGCTATCCTCGAGAGAGCGGCAAACAGAGGCAAGGGAATCGTATACGTGGAGGAGAACTGCTACGGCCCCGACGGACCCATGAACGAGCGCCCCGGATGGCAACAAGTCGCCGATGCTGCATCAGGTTGTTCCTATGTGAACGGTCGGGCGCTTGGATATAATGACGGTACGTCGATCTTGCCAGTCTTGCCTGTGCCCGATATGATGACTGGCATGATCGGGGCCATTGGTGCTATGCTTGCCATTCGCGACCGCGCACAAAAGGGAGGATCATACCATGTTCAAGCGTCTCTCATGGCGGCGGCAGCATACCTACTGCATAAGGATGTCGGCCTCTACTCTCCCGAAGCGGTCAAGCAGTGCGACGAGAAATTCCAGTGGGATCACTCGGGACCTGATCAATTCGTGCTGGAGCTTCTGGATATCGGTTTGAAAGGCTGGAAGAACGTCTTCCCAGAGAAGTTCGGAGCCGAGTCGCCTATCATCACCGAGATGACTGGTGACTGGGGCACATTCAGGCTTCTTAAGCCAGTCGTGCATTTGGTGGATGATGAGGTCTCTCCTCACTGGACAGCAGCTCCAGAGCCAAACTGCAAGCGGGAGATTGGGCAGATTTCTTGGGCTTGATGGAATTTACCAACACAAAATTCTTTCTTGCAGGCGCAGTACTTCCGATTTCTGTGATGTGGCTTCTTTATAGGGTAGGGTCTCCGAATGACAAGGCGTAAATGGAAGTGATTACGAATCCATATCTGTTTCCTCAGCTCGTTTGTCTGCATAGTGTGGCCGAAGAAAATAGCGGGCCTTGCTAGCTTGTAAAGTAATACCCTGTTTTCACGAGTGTGGCCTTGCGTTCAGCAGGTATAGGACGCTTGTTTGGTCTCCAGAAGTTCCTGGTATTTCCTGACAACCTTTTTCGTAGGTATGCAATCGATAAGCTTCAAGATCCGGTCGATGCTACTCGCTGCAACATCGCAGTAGGATCAATCTGTAGAGAAGTCTTTCTCTCTCACGTTCGACTGCCAGTCGTTGTACTTCAATGGTCAACGGCGACACCTACACCTCATCTGTTTCTTGGGCATCGACGATTGAGTTGCACATGTCGCGGCGTTGGGGCAGAGCAATGGCGCTCACCGGCACTTGTAAACCCTACTTCCAGGCTATGCCTACCATTAATGGCGCGAGCCTGATCAAGACCACCCTTGCAGCGTTCCTCCATTATCCATACGAGCCTCCGAGGCCTACGTTTTCGAGACCTCCACATAATCGATGCCACCCATAAGACGCTCTGACATCCCCTCAAGCAATCTCCTGTCAGCTACGTTGTAGGGTTTCCTCCACGTTAGCCTGACCCAGCCTTTCTTGAAACACTCCTCGGTTTCCTCCTTGAATGCTCTCTATGTCAAATCACGCAATCGACTCGGCAGGGCACTTCACTTGAAGAGTCTCCGAACACAGTGACTTTGATTCCCTTAGTCCAGATAGTTCCTGCCTGGGTTTTGGCTAATGTTGGCTTCGATGATCGGAGTACCTGCCGGATGCGGTTAGCGCAGATCTGCTCTCACTTACATCTCTTCGATCATGCTTAGTACGCCGAGAAAGTTGCGAATATCACATTATAGTGTGCTTTCACAAGCTTGACTTATCAATGAGAAGAGCGTACAGTACGTGGACACTGCTAGCCGGATGGTTGGCGCCCAGACGTATCTCTCTTCGATACCCTGAAAGTTGTTTGCGTCGGTGAGAACTCCCCTGGCAGTTGCCATCGGAGGGGCTCATGTGATGGTACAAGGAACTGTGGACATAGACTCAACCGGTCGAAAAACCGCCAGGATGCTGCTTATAAGACGCTGTACCTGGAATCAGAACTTATTGCGAGGGCATAGTGACGATGAGTTGACTGAATATGGCATTGAACATGTTGTACTAACGCTCGCGAGCTGCTCTCGCAATCACGTGCCAACAGTAGCATTCACTAAGCCGCACTGATCAAATGCAATTTCACTTCTTGATACGAGCTTCATGATTGCGATTTCCTCTCTTGACACGACCCACCTACATTCCACTCACCTTCCACTCACCTTCCACCCACCTTCCACCTCAACAACGCATCAACAACACCATGCACATTCACTCTATCGCTTAGTCAATAATGGATAGCAAAGCCAATTGCTCGCCAAGCGATTCTACAACTCCTTGCCGTAAGGCGAGCCATCGTGAGCCACCCCTTCTCATGGAGACTCGAAGTGAAGTGACGCACCAGGGCAGAAATTGACAAGTCACAGGTCTTGAAACCCCTATACACGAGACAAGCTCCTCTCAGGTAGGAGATTCCGCCGACCTTTCCACATCATCCGAGACTCCGCTGCCGGAGTTCGAGTCCCTTGACGAAGAGATCTCTGAGCCAGACGTTGGCCTGGCCAGATTCAACACAGATTTGCTGTCTCTTGACGGGAAGCTGCCGCTCGACACACGCCTCTTCTACCTCGACTGCTTCTTCGCCGAAGTCCGCAAGATCAAAGAGTCCCGCCTGAACGATGTTGTTTTCCCCTTTGCTCGCGAGAAGATGAGTGAAGAGCTTGAGGCCATCAAAAATTGCAAAGCATACATCGAGTCGATGAGGGGCAACTGGTACTTTGACCGCGAACTCGAACAATACAAGTCGAAAGTTCTGGAGGTCATTGCAGGTGTGCACGAGATGTCTTTGCAGCTCTTCGATCCGACCAATCCCCACTGGGAACTGGTTACCACGATGCACAACCGCCTAGGCGTCGAACCATTCTCTTAGGAGATCAGCCTTTCTCAAAACGCCAAACTGGAACTTGACAAGGACATGAGGGGAACATCAGGAGGTTTCAGGTGGTGAAAAGGTATCAACGGGAGGGGCCTCAGAATGTTCTTAGATAGAAGCCCGGTGTTATTAGCCATTCAATGATATGTTCTCAGCCGACTTCGCTCCATTTGTGGGTTTGCATCCAGCTCGTGCGATTGTGCCCCTCCCGAGTCTCTTGCTCCGTCGCACTTTCCTCTTTGAGCTACATGTGAATACATTTTGCCACCACGGCGCGCAAGCAGTTGAACAAACAGCTGCTCGCTCAGCGCGCTCCCGCCACCACAAACAAAAACATCCCACCGCCACCAACCGCGCGCCGTCAATTGACACTTTACTATACGCCGTCGGGCCATCTTGCACAAGCCGCCTCTCTGTGAGTAATCTAGCTTACCGCTCCCATTCTCCCTCCGGCCCCATCTTCTAACGTCACACAGACTTGACCAAACCACAAGCATCTGTCAAGATCCAGGACTGCCACCGCCGACAAGATGGGCAACGACACTGCTGAGCGCTGGCCTTCCACCGCCTTTAATATCTCCAGTCGATACGATGACCGTAGCGACACAGATGCCTTTGGAGCCAGGTTCCTGGCTTCACTGCGCAGGAGCGACGTAAGTCGCACTCTACCCCACGACCGCGCAAAGTGGTTTCATGATCCTCAAAACAGCGACAAGTTTCATCTGAGCAATTCCAGCTGTGGTCATTTTGGAAAATGACTCTGGGAAGAGAGCCTTCGGCACTTTCTGGTCTGGTTCGCCTTTCCGCTTCAGCCCAGTAATGATCTCCACCTTCCCGACCTTCAGCATCAACGTCCGAGAAAACCACCGCACAGAGCTGGACAATGGGAAATTCCCCAAGAGAGATACAAGAGCAGCAAGCCGGCTTGTTACGAGGCCTGGGTTTGATCGCAATCACATGAGTGACAATCATGTGGAGGATGATTTGGAATTCTATTTCGACGTCGCCGCTGACGGGCGCGTTAAGACATTCTCTGGCTCAGAACTACCTTCGCACACACAGAAAGTCCTCCTCGAACGCGGTGAGGTGGCAGAGTCGGAGCACTCCTTTGGTGTCTTGACGTACCATTCTCGGGATGAAGACCTTCCCGCTCGAAACTATGGTTACGTTGCCAAGTTCTCAAAGGGCAGCGAGCAAGACAAATTCTTCAAGCTCGTAACCGGACAGGCCACCGAATTCACTGTGGTGTGTCTTTTGAAGCCAGAGTCCCGATTCGACAAGCCAGCTATCTGGGAAAGCTACGAGTTCCTGACTCACTACGTTCGTAGCCTGTCTGTCGATGGCATTCCTCGCAATGATTGGTACTTGACATACAGCAAAGACTACGACCAGTACGGCGAAAACCCATTCGAGACATTTGTCAAGAGACAGAAACTTCCTCTACCGGCGCACAAGTGGCTGGTGCAAAAACCGTCCGACGGCGAGGAGACACGCATGCCCGTGTATCCCATGAACCAAAACCCCGAAGTGTCACTTGTCAGCCGCATGACCTTCGCCTCCGCCAAGCTCTACGTCACTCATATGATGTCGGCTCTCCTCTGGGAACGTGATGAGGATGTACGACAGGTCAACGTAATCTACAACGCGGACCGTGGACACAATGTCCAGATCCGTACGACACAGCTGGCAACAGACGCTGCTAAGGAGATCTGCTTTCTCGACGTTGTCATCAATATGAATGGGATACGCTGCAGCAAAGTAACTCCGTTCTTTGACACGTCGGTATCTGTCCGCCTCCCGGAGATTCTCAAATGGAGAAAAGAAGATCGCTACTTGGAAGGGAAAGTGACTAGCCGCCACGCCGACAACTTCGACTTTACGCTCAAGGCCGAGTTGTCAGTTGACCAGGCAAAGCGACTACAAGAGGGCAGTGACTACATTTGCGTCATCATCCCTGAGTACAACGACGGCGACATGACCCGCAAATTGCATGGCATCTCAGCGCTCCCGCAGGGAGGCTTACAGCCCAGGCAGGATCCCGCTATCTTGACCACGGTTCAAGGCAAAAAGCGTGGTCTCTTTGAGTTGAGACACCTAATCTTGGAGCAAAGCCTTGAGATTTTCTCCCCCGACATGCGACGCCACATTAACGAAAGCATTGCACAGCTTGGCAAATCACTGTTCTACAACCCCGAGTTGAACAGAGAACAGAGTCACTTCCTAGACACCAGCTTTGTCAAAGGCGCCGTCTCCAACACAGTGATTCTGGAAGGCCTTCCGGGGACTGGCAAACCTGGACTTTGTCAAACCTGATAGCCTTGCTCGCGATTTATGGGCGAAAGGTGATTGGCACTGCGCATTCATCCGGTGCCGTTGCAACTTTGACCGGTGCGGTCACCAATCTGGTCAAGAGCCAGGCAACCATCCACGAAGGCGAACCTGACAAAGCTCGCGCCTTTGCTGATATACTCGATGGGATAATTCGAGTGTACAGCCCTAAGCGCGAGGCTGACTACCTCGCGGCTCTGGAGGGGTCCGACATTCCTGTGTTGCTGGACGATGTCCCAGATGACTGCCTTTCACGTCGCATCCATGCGTACGTTCACCAAAATCCGAACGACCAAGACGTGAAGGATTGGAAAAGGCCAAAGGAATCGTCACGCACCCAGCAGAGCATCTTGAAAGACATCAAGCGCAAGGTCTTGTCAAAAGCCTTGATTGTTTTCTCTACCACATGGGTAGCCTCCACGTTGGTGGAGCTGGGATTTTATGGCGACGCATGCATCATTGATGAGGCTGCTCAACTCAGTGAGCCCGATGCAGTCATTGCTCTCCGTGAGCAAAATATGCTCAAGCTTGTCATATTTGCTGGCGACGAAATGCAGCTGTCTCCCGTCGTGAAGAGTGACCAGTCTGCCACCAATTCCCTCAGCGAGATGCTCACAACCTCGATGATGACTCGTCTGTTGATCGGCTACCCCAATATCACAAAAATATCTCTGATACGGAACTACCGCAGCCACCCAAGCCTCGTCCGGATGCCCTCCTACCTCTTCTACGCCGGTGATCTCATTGCTTCTCGAAGCATTGACGAGTGGCCGACAGACACAAATTTTCATGCGTCGATGCGTCAAGTCTTCCTCGCTAAGATCCCATGCGGCGAGGAGCATCTGGAAAGAGACAATAGGCAGCTCTTCTTCAATGTCAACAGCGTCCCGGAGTGCGAACCTGGTGACACTTCCTACTGCAACAGAGGAGGGATGGCCGCCATCGTCAAGTTCACCGGCATGCTCCTTGAAGCTGGTGTCGATGCCAGCGACATCTCGGTGATTAGCGCATACAGATACGACGCTGCGCTCCTGCAGCAGGAGATGCAAAATCGTCATCAAGAGATTGAATGCGCCACTGTTGACTCGTTCCAAGGTCGTCAAAAGCCCATCATGATCGTGCATTTCGTGGCGGCGTTCGAAAACAAGGAGTACCCTTTTGGCCACGTCGCGAAGACCAGGCGCCTTTGTGTCGCCACCACCCGCGCACAAGAATATCAGTTCCTTTTTGGCAATATACAATTCTGGGAGCAGATGAGGCATATGGCTAAGAAGAACCCACACAAGAAGATTTACCAGCTCGTTGACTGGGTGAATAATGAGCATCAGGTGATTGACTGGCGATCCGTTGGCCGGTAACAGTTTCTACGATTTTGGTGGTTTCATGGTCTAAGGGGCTGTCTTTGCTTGCAGTGTTTGGAGATCACAGCGCCACAGTCGCCTTTGCTTTTCGTTCAAGTAGTCTAGTCGACAGGAATCAAATCCAATTTCAACACGTTGTGATGGTTGTCTTTCCCATTTCAACCTCACACCGAAATCTCTCCTAGTCTCACGCCTTCGGCACTTCGGCCGACTTAGTTTCCCTCTCAATTATGCATCAACTGCCTCAGCAGTAGCTTTTTCATTTTATTTCTGCACTTGCTGCTCCATCTCGATCCGTGCAACATTGCGAGCCCTTTGCAGCATGCGCTCTTCTCCCGGTGCTACAAATTCTCCACGGCGCTTACTGAAAGCATCTGCATTTCAGGAAGCATCAACGCTGTCTTTTGACCGTAAGACACGCCATTACTGCACATCTGCTGTCACCAAACTTCTGCTGCTTGTCTCTTGACCTATCATCTGCTTGCTCGACACTCGCCACGTGTGAAAATGTCTCATTGGGCGAGGCTGAAGTGGATTGCTCCAAATGGTCTCAATTTCTTTAGATTCGGGCCATTAGTGATTCGAGTGACATTCTAGGAATAGTGTGCTTGACCGCCGGCATACATCGCGGGCTCGGGCTCTCGGCGACAATCAGAACAGCATGTGCCATCAAAAGGAACGGTTTGGCTTGTTCTGGCTTAGTAATTACTGGAGGGTGCCATGACACTGGCGCTGAGCAGCTCAAGCTGCTGATAGGAAACATCGTGTCTTCGCGGGTGACGGGAGGGAAGGAGATGGAGTGGGATGCATAAAATTTCATTAACAAGGCGTCTAAGCCGAGTCGCCTTGCTTCGGCAACACAACCTGTCGATACAACCGTACTACGCTTTGGCTGTACCACCTGCGACCCGATCGACTCGCAACACGCTCAGCCCGAAGAAATCTAGCAACCGAAAACAGCCGCCTGACAAACCCAGACACCTCGTCCTGCACCACCGAAACTACTCCTCTCGCATTGGGTCTTGAAGGTCCACTGGCCATGTGGCGCCTTATACTCAACTGCAAAACAACACCGTTAACTAAGAGTCACGCGATACACGGCTGCAAGAAGGTGGATGAACTTACCAACGTCGTCCTTGAATCTCAAACGAGCAGAGTAGCCTTTGTCACACTTCAAGTCTGTCCTTCGAATCAGTTTCTGGACACCATCTTCTCGATTCGAATCACCTTACTCCAGCCATTGGCATCGCCGTATGTGCTAGCCTTGCAGATGAGCTTGCCGTTATCTTTGAGAGTCATGGTCGCAAACTGGAAGTCGGTGATCGAAGCGCTGAAGTTCACGCACGCAGATGCGGCGCTGGAAAGAGACAAAAGAGTGAGGGCCTTTGTGATCTGCATGATGGCGGTACAATGTTCAAAGCGGTCTTCGGATCAGGAGCAGTGCGTACTTAAGATCGAAGATTGAATGTTTGACCAGGTGGAAGATGGTCGCAGAGTTGCGGGATATCTGCCTTAATATATACTTCGCCTTTCCTAGCAGCAAGATGCCAATTGCAAGCGATGCCCTCGCGATACTGCCGCCAAGAGACTATGAACGATCCTTCAGCATCGGTTACAACAAACCTCGGACGCCTGGACTCTCGGTTTGTATTGACAGGCAGTTTGTCACAATAATGGTGACTTGGGCTAGAATGAGAAAGATGTTGGTGGTCATTCAGATGGACTCTTAGCGCGCCAAGCTGGACAAGTGCATCCTTCGTGGATGGATATGCCCGAGATGCCCAACTACCGCCAGCGCGACCCATGCTAGTCGATCAAACCGTCCGCTCTACGCTACTGACACTTACCGATTGTCGAGATAGCTCGGTTTCCTATGGGCCTGGACTCAGTGTATCCGTACGCCACAGGCCAACACCTCTGCGGGAATTCAGTCCGGCATCCAGCACTGCCTCAAAGTGCATCTAGCGCCTGGTGAAAGCGATTTACCCCCATGGAGTCCCACAGCGTTTGTGAGGCCCCACGGGTGCGGTGTGTGGAGACACTTTGCCTCTGAGCGGACCTCCAGCGATTTGCACGACGAGCATGATGCCACAGAGAGCCGACAGATCCTCCAGGCAACCCCCGCCGACTAGGTTTCCCTCTTTTGCTGACTGGTAGGTCCAACAATAATAGAGAAAGACCAAGAGATAACTTTACGCTCCAGCGAGCAGTCGCACCTGCAGTGGGTGCCACCTATGCTGGCTGTGCTTTTCGCGCAAAAACGCCACAGAATTTGGAAAATGCCGCAATCCTCCCGCGAAGGCGACCCGAGACGTCCTAACACCAGCACTAATCTACCCTTCATCACTCGAATGCTGATTGGCGATATACATCGCCTCCTCCACCATTGATCCGACCGCACATTGTACTTCCATAATTCGTCCACCACCCATGGTTTCGGCGAAATACTGCTTCGCCATTTTCCATTCTCTTCTGTTGCGTAACAGCTATGATTCACAATGTTCAACGTCCAGCCAGTACGACGTCTTGGGCATGACGAGATGTTGAGATGAAGCCAGCATTCTGCCGCCTTGAGCCTGGTGAACAGTCGACATGAACGCTGGCAAAAGACCACATGGCGACGATGTTTTGGCGATTGTGTACGGATACGGCTGAAGGAAGACGTGAACAGGTAGGGGACAAGAAGCTTGTGGCCGCGACAAGCGATGGCATCATCAGTGAATACTGCAGAAAGAGGTTTATGCTGCTGTCATGTTGTCACATTTGCACCACCCAGAGGTCCAGCGTCCTTCCATGCGATCTTCATCCTGTTCATGACCGTTCCTGCTTTCAGGCCGCCGATGCGAGATCTGTGGGACCACCTGGTCAACTTCCGGAGGGGAAAGCGAATTGCGTATGTTGATGGCTTGAGGCAAGGGCTTCGCGCTTGGCAAGCACACATCGAATGCAATCTATTTGCTTGAGCGTCTTTCCTGCATGTGCGCTGCTTCAGATGCCACACCTTGGCAGAAGGGACGTTAGGATTGCACAGTAAGTCTCACCCAAATCAAATTAGTAAATGACGACGGAGAGCGCAAGATTTGCCTCAAAGGCTGAGACACTCAATCACAACACTCTAACCAGCAATACTTCAACTTACCAGAGAGCCAGGCGCTGAGCAGGTGGTCAACCATATGACCATCACGACGAAGTATGTTAAGTCATTTTGTTATGAGAAAGAAAGTACAAATTACGTAGTTATCATTAGAAATTATTTCTTGTCAAGAGCCAGGATCAGCTCGCTCGCCCGCTCAGCAACAGCAACAATACCAAACATCGGGTTGGTTGTAAACGCCTCTGTGATGGAAGAATCCACCACATGCAAGTTATCCATCCCCTTGACTTTCGTATTCGAATCCACGCAAGCCCCGATCTTGCAGCTGCCGCTCCAGTGGTTCACGTAGCCTCGTGTGTACTGGGAAGGCGTCGTGATGTATTTCAGAATGTCCTTCTTCGACGCGGTCGAAGGGATATTGAGAGATGTCAGTCCGCTGCCCGGGAGAGCCTTGAAAATCTTCGAGATCACAGTCGCAACGGCATCGGCATCGGCAGGATTGCTGAAGAGGAAGTCCGAAGCCGGGCCTGGGAGACCTTTCTTGTTGAGGACGATGCGAGATTTGGACTTGGCCCCTGATGTGGCGTAGACGTTGAGGGTGATGGTGTCCGCGCCGGTGTAGCCGAATGAGCCTGCAACGTTCACGGTCCCTTGTACAGCGATGTTAGAGTTGTCTGGCTGTTTCACGAGGTCCCAGAGAAGGCCGGTGGGGCCTGCAGTAGCGTAGGGACCACTGCGGGACTTGAGATACAGGTCCTTGTCCGCTGCGATGGGAGAGTTGTAATTAAAGTTGTATGACTTAACGCTTGGTCCAGAGAGGACGATGAACGTGTTTGGGTTGTCGTAGAGATGATCTCCAACGGCGGTGTTGTTTATCCACTGCGATGATGCCATGTTGAGCAGTTTGTTTGAGGTCAAGTTGGTCAATGAGGCTGGATCACCAATTCCAGACATCATGAGCAGCTGAGGGCTGAAGAAGGAACCGCCGCTGAGGATGACTCGTCCACCCTTGGACAGCTTGAACGTCTGAGTCTTGCCGTTGACAAGCGTCTCGACGGCAGTAGCTTTCTCGCCAGTGCGCTGTACACGCTTGACCTGGACACCGCTCTTAAGAGAGAAGTTTGACCGAGCGAGTGCTGATTTGAGGTAAGTCTTTCCTGGGCCGCTCCGTTGACCTTTCTCGTAGGCGTAGTTGGTTCTGCCAAACACGCCGTCCTTCTCGTTTGAGTTTCCATTGACAGCAACATTTTTAAGTCCAGCACCAGTCACCAACCACTTCTTCGCAGCCTCGTAACCGGATTCCAGATAACGTTTGCCGTCAGCGGATGGAGTGTTCGTGATGGGCTGCTTAGCCTTGACCTTTGCAATGGCGCTTTGCATGTCCTTTGCCTTCCAATTCTTCGGGTAAAAAGTGTCGAAGTCTGTTGCAGGTGGCTCGACGAAAAGCTCTGCGTTGATGGCACTGGAGCCGCCAATGGTACAACCTCCAAATCCACCATTTTGTTTATTCCTGCACAGAAGATCCGAGTCACCGCTGAAGATCGAGCTGTACAGCCCAGGTACATCCACGCGGGATAAGTTTGTATTCCCGAGCCAGTCTGGTCGCTCACGTCCGCCAGTGGAATAGTAGGAGCCTCCACCCTGTTCAAGAAGGAGTGTTCGCTTGCCGGCTTCACTCATTCGATCGGCTGTGACAATACCAGCTGGACCAGCTCCAACAATGATGACATCCCATTCGGCATCTTGTCGAGTTTCGAGGCTGGTTTCGAGTGGTCTCGCATAAGCGATGTCGAAGAGAGTCGTCAAGGCCACAAGAGCCGTCGATGAGAAAAGCATTGTGTTGGTAGTGAAATTCCTGGGCTGACAACACCAACAACTCCTGCCGGGTGACCCATCACCTCTTGTATTACCTCGTCAAGGCGCATCCAGCTCTCATCTCCGAAAACTTGCCACAGTTCGTCAAGCAAAGACCAAGCAAACGACGGTAAGCTTAGCATAGCGTGCATCCGTGTAGAGGCCTTATGCTAAATTTAGACGCAGGTTACAGCGCGGAGTGACCATGCTTACATGTTTGCCCGCATTTTGTATACCGCCACCGACATCATCGGTCATGTTTCGGCGTCCTTACTCATACACTCCGCTAGCCGGAACAGCCGGTGAAAATAGCATGGGGTTCCTTTATTTCGCACTATTCGTACGTAAAGTTTGCAACGAGGCCAATCTGGAACTTACTCGTACCGTATTCCAGCAAACTAGCCGTATGATTTGAGACAAAATCTAGCACTTAGGCTCCACCGTCGAATACGAACTTGAAGTACATATTGTTCCTGCCGTGAGCAGCCAAGGAAAACATGGACTGCGTATTTCCGAGACGACTAAGTTCCCAAGTCAAACGCTTTGATCAGTCAGGGTTCTTCAGGTTCTTGCTGTCGATCAAAGCTTGGCTATAATGTACTTATCGGCCACCGGTAACGGGAAATTGACACCATTGTTGTATCCTTGCACCGGACAGCAGCAAATTTCGTCGATACCGTTTGCGTGGATTTCGCGTGTGCACTACAGCATCTCGTAATTGCCAATCGGGTCAAGCTTGTCGTATATTGAGTGGGATTGGTAAAATCGAGCATGTTTATTACCACTGCGCTTCCAGAAATATGGCGTCGGCTTTCCAGTCTTCGCAAATCGGGGGATTTCTGTGATTGCAAGCTCGCTGAGAACAACCAGCTCGGTGGCAGAGCTACTCATTGCCATGAGTCGTTTGGTCTTGAATCGAAGGAATAGTTAACTAGGGCGACAGCTTAGTTGATGACCATGAAAACTGCAATACAAAGATATGAGCTACGTGAAACAAGTAAGTATGTTCATCCACAGATCCGACCGCAAAACAAATATGGAGAATGGTTCAAGACACCCGCTCAGGACTGGCAATTGCCAGAAGTGAGCCCCCCGCCAGTTGGCAGCCCTCCACGCCCGCGACGACTTGGACCTTCATTACGTCTGGCACCGCCGGCATTTCCATTTTCTCCTCCTTTGGCGGCGTAGAAGCTCGTCCAATAGTCCAGCCGATCAGAATCATCCTGATGGTACTTTCCGCAGCATCAGTCAACAGCTGCTCGGCCTCTTCGATCGCCATCTCCAGTGTCATAGGCCTCTGCACAATGCTAGCGTATGCATGGATGCCAGCATCGTAGTTGACTCCTGCGCCTTCACCGATTGTTCCTGCCAAGGCGACAACGGGTACATCATGCGCGCGCGCTCTGCGTGCGACTTCGCTCGGGATCTTTCCGCGAGGTGTCTGGCTGTCAAGCCCACCTTCCGCTGTGATGATCAGGTCACTGGAGGCAATCAGTGAGTCGATGTCGAGAAAACGCATGATGATGTCGTAGCGTGGGTACAGGCGCGCTCCCACAAGGCGTAGACCTGCACCTAGGCCTCCAGATGCTCCGCTGCCTGGGGCGAGAGAGATGTCTTCGCCGAGAATGATGCTCACAGCAGACGCAACGCGGTCCATGGCGCGGGTGAGAGAGTCAACTTCAGAAGGTGATGCTCCCTTTTGAGGCCCGAAGATGCGTGCGACGCCTTTCGATCCGCAAAGCACGTTGTGCCAATTTACGGCTGCGTCTATCATCGCGGTAGAGAGAAGAGGGTGCAGATGGGTGAGATCGACATGCGACAGGTCCGCCAGGGCTGCACCACCAGAAGCATTCTTTACGAGGCTGCCGTCGGCGTTGTAGAAGCGTGCTCCCAGCGCTTGAGCCATACCAACTCCCCCGTCGCAAGTTCCAGAATCGCCGCATCCAAGTAAGATGTGTTGAGCGCCAGCGTCGAGTGCTGCAGCGATGAGCTGTCCCACGCCGAAGGTCGTGGTGTACAGTGGGTTTCGTCGGTCTCTTGGGACCAGGCTGAGACCTGCGGCTGCGGCCATCTCGATCACGGCTGTCCCGGATTGCTCTCCGCCGAGAAATCCGAAGTAGGACTGGATAGTGTCGCCAACCGGACCAATGACCTGCACGTGGTGCAGAGTACCTCCCGTGGAAGCAACGAGAGCTTTGGTGAAGCCTTCACCTCCGTCGACGAGTGGCGCCTTGACTACTGAGGCATGAGGCATGACCCGATGGATGCCGGATACAATGCATTCAGCTGCCGTGTTGGGATCGAGTGATTCCTTGAAGCCTGAAGGGCAAACAAGAATCCTCGGTGCGTGGGAGCGGTTTTGGAAGGAGACGCGTCTGAATAAAGAGAACATGCTGGCGATGCAAGAGGCGTTGAGTTGGGATTAGGACTTTCGGCGTTGTCCTGTTGAGCGAGTGTTGCTTGTATTTCTCAGCGAGTGACTGGCAGACTTTGAACGTACTGCAAGCGAGTGACTGTCCTGGATTGAAGGGAATACTGGGTGAGGCATAGCTTTGTCGACGATGAGGTCGCTCACTTTTATACATGTGCATTTGCCCTTGCCAGCGGTGACAACCACAATGCCCGGCAAGAGTCCAAGACAGACAACGACGACGACGGTCGACAACGAGTTCGGCATTCTTGCGCCATAGATTATTGCACAGCCGGCGAGAAAGTAATCCAGTCGCTCATGACCGTAGCTTGATCATGAGCCCAAAATAGCTACATTGACCTTGAGACGAAGTAGTCGTCCACCTCTATCCCTCTCGGGATCGTGAAGGAAGTGCTGCAAGGTATGATGGTGTGGCTGCATGGGATACGGTCATGAAACATCACAGCGGACGCAGTGAGTACTGCGCCTCAGGTTTACAGGCAGATGTCAAGTCCAGCAGGTCTGGAAGAGAGACCAATCAGGAGTAGATGCCGTCCTACTGCCTAGGCAGCAGTATTACGCCGTGGAGTAGCAGGTGAAAAGAGAGACATCTTCGCCCACGATCCACAGTTCTGGTCATGAAGGTTGCAAACTGAGGCACAGCCCTCGTTGGTAGCCAAGCTTTGAGGACCTTCTCGAACAGTCAGATATTCTTCGCAAAGCTGTCAATCGACAAGCTAGCCCGGGAGATGTTCAAGACGCAGGGACAGGTACTGTGTCCTGTTACCAGGATCTCGTTGTTTTGGGGAATCAAGCACACGACACATGCCCTTGCAGATTGTGGGCTGTGCGCTGGGCGGATGTGATGTTGATCGAATGAGCGATTGACGGGACCTCAAGACGAAAAACCCTAAGTCTGGGACCAAGACCTACGCAATGCTGATACCGAGAAGGCTGTCATGCTGTATGTCCAATGAATGCAGCGGGAAGTCCAGCATAGGAAGGCGATTTCGCGGGCGATGCTTCAGCCGCGCCAGCCGTACTTGACATTCTGATCAATTGGTGCTTTTCTGTTTGCCATACCATTTGATGTTTGCTGTGCTCTCAGGCGGCATTGAAACTGATGAACGGTGATGAAAAAGGGAGATGAGAAAGAAGAGCATCCCATGAAATAGGGTTGCTCGGCAAATTGCTCGGCACTCGCTCCGCCACCCGCGCAATCCTCTCTTGGCTTCCACTTTGCATTCCCATCCATTATTCCCGACAAGAGAACTAAAAGATTATTTTTACGATTCCATCAACACATTGTGCGCGTGGCATTTGGCTCGAAGCAACCTCTCGGGGCGCAGTGCATACTTTCACTTCAGAGCTGAAGTCAAGCGCTCAAGACCGGTGTCATGGCTGAGGCATTACGCTACACGGCAAGCCACCACCGACTGAGGTCTATAGGCTTGGATGATGCATACCAGGACGACCTTCAGTGCAGTTGTCAAGACTGAGCTATGTTATCAGGATGTGTAGCCTTGTATATCATGTTGCCAACTCGCCATTGTCATCCTGCTTCCAATCGCTAGAACACAAACATTCGCTTGATCTCACAGTCGCTACTCCATCGCTAAATCACAGCATGCATCCAATACACGATCACGACAATGCGCGGGTCTTCCATCGCATCAGCTCTACAGTCGAGTCTCTTGACAACCAAGACTATATCCTTCCTGCGCTGGACTTCCCAAGCGAGCTCAGAGTTCAAGATGTGCTGCGACCTTCTGGCATCGAAGCATACATCGAGGATTCGGATGTCTCAAGCGAATCTACCTCTGACTATGGCTTTGAAGATGCCGTCAGCCACTTCAGCGAGGAACAGAGTCGCGAAGAGATGGACGATCCTGACACAATTCTCGACCCAATCTTTCCATCAGAGTGTCCAAACTCTTACGCCCAGCAAGCTCGCACTTCCTCGGACCCATTTCTTTCCACAGCAGACCCTAAACAGCAGTACCTATCTATGCCTTCGACCAGGTTTGCGCCCGCATGGGTCTCCAAGCCCAAGCATTCTCCAAGCCAACGATCAGTCAGAGACTCCAATCTGGTGACCTGGGAAAGTGCCGACGATCCCGAAAACCCTCACAACTGGCCCAAGCATCGCCGGTGGGCATCAACCATCCTCATAGCAATGTTCGCGTTCATCGCTCCCATGGCGTCCACAATGGTGGCACCCGCTCTGGACACGATCGCAGACGAGTTCGAAGTCCAGTCAGACATCGAGAAGTTTCTTGTCATGTCCATCTTCCTGCTGGCATTCGCAATCGGACCTTTTGTCTGGGGACCAATGAGTGAAGTCTTTGGCCGCGTCAGAGTAATGCAGTGCGCAAACCTGATCTTCCTCCTCTTCAATACGGTCTGCGGCTTCGCCAAAACAAAACAACAAATGATGGCATTTCGCTTCCTCAGCGGCATTGGAGGAAGCGCGCCGCAAGCAATCGGAGGCGGGATCTTGAGCGATTGCTTCCGAGCTGGAGACCGCGGCACTGCGACAGCAATCTACAGCTTGATGCCGTTTCTCTCGCCCGCCGTGGCACCCATCATGGGAGGATATCTTACTCAGTACACGACCTGGAGGTGGGTCTTTTGGGCAACCTCCATCTTTGATGCCATGGTACAGGTCGCATGTTTCTTCCTCTTGAAAGAAACGTTTGCACCAGCCATCCTTGCGAAGAAGGCTGCTCGTCTCCGCAAGCTGACCGGTAATCAAGACTTGCACACAAAGTGGCAGGGTGCTGAACATACGACGAAGAAGCTCATCATGAAGAGTCTAGTACGTCCTATGATCATGCTGGGAACCCAGCCTGCATTACAAGCCATGGCATTCTTCAGAGCGTATCAGTATGGCTTGATGTATCTGGTGCTGGCAACTTTCAACCGGGTGTTTGAGGGTGCATATGGTCAAAGTGTAGGACGCGCGAGTTTGAATTACTTGTCGCTCGGTGTTGGCTTTGTCATCGGACTGCAGATATCAGGTTTC
This sequence comes from Cladosporium sp. MBC 237, assembly GCA_030772445.1. Lineage (NCBI taxonomy): Eukaryota > Fungi > Ascomycota > Dothideomycetes > Cladosporiales > Cladosporiaceae > Cladosporium > Cladosporium sp. MBC 237. Next base: position 31,278 of record JAPHCH010000065.1, read on the forward strand.
ATGCAAGACAAGGTAGGTGAACGTCCTTGAAATCTTCCACCATGGGCAGCTTCGCAGTCTCCGCTGCACCCTAGCGGAGCCCTAATTTAAGCAATTGATCTCCTCCTATGACAGTGCGCTTACATCTTCCGCAGATATACACATGGTGCAAGACGCACCAGATCGACCCTTCTGCCCCCGTGTTCTCCGCATCAACCTGGCACCGGATCCGCATCTTGCACGGCGCCGAGAAACACAACGACCAGGAGAGCTCGCTACCTATCACCGACATCCATCAGACTTCGAGTTTTATGATCCCCCGAAAACCTCTGCCTCGCAAAGCAACTTCCCAAAGCCTCTCTCACGACCCCACCAAAGGCCTACCCGAGTATCGCCTCCCGCTGGTCCTCCCTTTCAGTCTGCTCATTCCTATCGGCCTCTTCGTCTACGGCTGGTCTGCTGAGCGTCAAGTCCACTGGTTTGTCCCAAACCTGGGCACATGCATCTTTGCAATCGGCCTCATTGTCTGCTTCAACTGTGCTCAAGCCTACGTTGTCGATACTTACACGACATACGCGGCCAGCGCAACTGGTGCAGCAGCTTTTGTGAGGACCATGGCGGGCTTCTCGTTCCCGCTCTTCGCGCCGAGAATGTACGATAAGCTTGGTGTCGGGTGGGGAAATAGCTTGCTTGGGTTTGTGAGCTTGGGCTTGGGTGTTGTTGCGCCTTTGGTTCTCTGGAGGTTTGGAGGTTGGTTGAGAAGCAAGAGTACTTACTGCACAGACTGATGGCTGGCGGTCCTGGAGATTCATCTTTGATGCCTTGCAGGCGCACCAAAACCCGAGGGGATATCTCAAAGACAGCACCATCCTTTGCTCGCCCAAAAGTTTCCCCAAAATTGACGTTGCACGAGCACTCACTGCGCAACGGCACTGCTCTCAACTAATCTGACTCACTCCGTACTGAACGTCAATAAGCTCGTGCCCCCTTGGTCGTCAATGACGGAGCGAAGCAGAGCGGCTTCCTCCCTGCCAACGCTCCTTGTCATCGCACGCGGCGTAATGGGATACCCTACAATCCACTAGACTCAAGATGGACCGAGATAGTCCTCACCGCCCTCCGTAGCGGAAACGGATAGACTCTCACCCTCGCTCCAACATTTCCATCTTCGCAACTTCGTTCCCGGCCTACGGCCGTGGCAAGACTTCCACTTAGGCTGCTGTCCTCTTTGCCATGCTCCAGCTGAGGCACGCTCGCTCTTGATTCTTCCTCGACAAGGGAGAACCGTCGGGCACGTGCAAGATCTCCATGGAGTCAACGACACTCTCTACACAGCCAGAAGCGTTCAAGCCGATCCTGGCTGACTCGAACTGCTCGGTGTAAAGGCTCAGTGCCAATGTTGCGCGTCGTTCCGTAGGATCCCGGGCAGCAAGATAACATACACCGATCATAGCAAGTATCTCAGATCTGGGCCAGGCAAACCATTCGACACGTGGTTCTATTACAACAGAAGCGGCAATCTTCGGCCGAGTGCTTGAGCTCCGATATTGCGACCGAGTATGTCCGCTGGAGGTGCAGGCCCCGCTCAGCTTATATATCTCTCTTGAGCTCTCAGAGCCTTCGCAGCAGGCATCAACCTTCACACTTCTACCAACAATGGATACCCTAGCAGTCGTCAGCCAAAGTGGTCAAAGCCTCAATCTTTTCGACCTCAAGACCGGACTCAGGACTGGTCAAGTCGACAATCTCATCGCGGAGCCCCACGAACTCTGCTACGACGACAGGACCAACCTTCTCTACATCAGTCATACCTACGAACACGGGTGGTACATCAGCCATGGAAATTTCGTCTCCCTGATCAGTGTCTTCGATTGTAAGACAAAAGCTGTGGTGGACACCATTGACATCAGCCCCTCTCTCGGGCCACATTATCTTCATATTGACAAGCAACGCAATCTTCTGTATGCTTCGGTCGAAGGCCGCATCTCCCTAGAAGACCCGAACGGCGGTGGTCTTGTGGGTATCGACCTCCAGTCACGGACGGTTGTGAAGCGTATCCCGAGCGGTCACAAATCGCACTGGTTCGTCATGACACCCGATGGCTCAAAGGCATATACTTGCAACAAAGAAGCCGGCTTCATTTCAGTCATCGATCTGCTTGCCAGCCAGTTTGTCACAAAAATCTTGCTGCCAGGGGGCTGTGAGCAGCCAGGCATTTCGCGAGATGGCTCAAGTGCTTTTTTCCCTTCGCCTGCTATGGGGCAGATGGGACATGAGCCATGTATCAAGGTGATCGATACGACATCAAACACCATCCAGCAATCCATTTCATTAGAAGCGGGAGCCCTGTCAGTACACGTGGATCCACAGGATCGGCTTTTGGCCGGATTGTATCGCGTTGAACTCGATAAAACCACTTCAAGGCCAATTCCTTCTTACGGAGGATTCACATGTTTCCAGGCCGCGGGGTCAGACTACGAACGACTTGGTACGGTGGAGACAGGCCTTTTGCCTCTAACAATTCTAGCCGATGCAGCAGGGAGCAAGGCATTCGTCTCGAATGTCCTTGACGGAACGGTGAGCGTTGTTGACCTGGCTGAGGTAAAAGTCGAAAGAACTCTCGAGATCGACACAGCGAAGCGACAGGACAAGGCAATGCATCAAGGGGCACATGGTCTCGCTTTGATATGAATGTGGATGTTGCCGTAATTGACAGCTCTCGCTGCGTATCGAACAGATTGTCTTCGTTTCCACCTTCTGTACCAACCTCCAAATCATTCAGCTCGCTCGGCTCCTCTCATTGCGAGGACTCTCCATTTCTAGCCATGTTTGAGATCTGACCGTCATGTCATGATGTGCAGTCTACCCTCCATGCCCACCGCATAGTATAGTGTCGTGGTAAGCCGGAATGGATTGGAACAACCCTGACTTCTTTGGTCCGAAACGGTGGAACAATCACATCAACTCCTCAATGAGAAATTCAGGTACTCCAAGAAAATGCACACTTAGTGATAAGTCACTTGTGTCAGGCATCGGGTGTGACAGCCCCGGCTACCCTTCTTAATCTTGTCGGTCAGACTAGAGAAAGTCTCTCGGAGAGTCCGAAGTACGAGATCATTGCGCCTCACTTCTTGGAAGCTGCATTCTTTGTGACGAGTAATCTTTCATCGATCTGAGGTCAATCTCAGCCTTAAGCTGACCGCAGCTTCGGGCGGACTCTGGGGCGGGCCTAAAGATGACGCAAATACCCTCAAAGACAGCTTCATGTTCTCAGCTACGAGCTGACAATCCTTCCCTTCCAATGCTTGTCCGGTGCACAGCACAATACAACGTGATTGGATTCCAGACTGTCAGCGCTCGACATTGCTGTTCTGGCTGACATTGTCACGATCTCGAGAACAATTACAGCCCTCGTGGTTTTCGAGGAGGCTATCTCATGAGCAGGTCGACTACGCTACTCGTCTGCTTTTTTTGAGATGCTGTAGAGCATTCATAGCAGCAGTCTTCTCATAGTCATGGCTACTAATACTCTGAGAGCTGATTATGCAACGTCCATTCAAAGCGCTCACCGCCGCTGGCCAGCAATTCGGGAAATGCTCCCCTGCGGGGCAAAGGGACTTGTGTGCCGCGTGGCCAGGGCTATTTTATACCTCGATCCGCCACATCTCCTGATATTGCTCTCTGATATCCTGATGCCATTGTGTATATATATTCGCACCGACGTGAAGCCATCGAAGCCTATTGGTTTGCCCTGACAGAGTGGCACGATCTTGCCACGACTGCATTCAGCACTGACAAGATATACACATCAGACCATCCGTCTTGCCTTGATACGGAGGCGATGTTCATGGCTTTCCATGACCAGCCCGGCATTTGCTGTTGAGTGACTTCCCTCGTGCTTGTATGGGCTGGGCTGATCAACTATTACGGCGACTTGAACTTTGCAGATCATGCATCACGCTTTCAACCCCTCAAACACGCATCAACCTAGTTTATCGGTTAATCCAGAAGAGAATATTGAATCGCGGTTGATAGGTTCTTAGCGCAGGGTCGAAGCTTCGCATGTGATATTGACATGCTTCTCTGTTCTAGATTTCCACGTACCGACTACATGATCGACTAGAGAAGCCTTGATGGGGCCACAGTAACCACCACGAGAGGTGTTTTAGTGGTGCTTTCCACCTCTTCACATGCTCGACAGCGCGCGTGTCTTTTCACGGTCTAGTCACTGTGGCTATTGTACAGCGTGGATATGTCACTAATCACACCGGCCCTGGGCCAGCTCTCGCCACCGAGCTACATACTACACGTTCAGATGACGGCCCATTATCTTGTATCCGCGCATCCACGGGCATATAAGAGCTGAAAGGTCCCCACGGCTGTTCTTGCTTCCTCTGTCCTACCTCTCGCAACCCAACGAATTGATCGCGCTTCAAGAGCATAACAACTCCTCTCGTATATTACGACCAACATTATACGATGTGCTTCAAAAGTCCAAACAGCAATGGCACAGGGTACTGTGCCATCATACCCCCGCACGTCCTGGAGCACGTATCTCGAGCTCCTGGGACAACCGAGAAGCAACGAGCGATAGCGCTCAACACCCTAAGAGCCATGGGTGGTGTTCACCGGGCGCGTGAGGCTGTGGGCCTCCCCACTAATGCCCTATCCGGGGCTTCATCTTTCCTTGGAGAAAGACGGCCAAGCGGACAGCAAGCATTGATCCCATCGTATGTGTATTCCGAGATCTCAAAGGCTGAGGATGTCTCCGAAAAGACGAAAGCACGCTTGAAGTTCAACATCGAGCAGATGAGCGACGTGCAAGAAGCAGCAAGACCCAGCCCACGGAAATTGCCGGCCCCTGGGCACCTCTTTAGATTGGTTCGTGACGCGCACCAAACTGACGACAAATCTGGCAAAATCATATTGAGAGATGCTAGCGAGCGACAAACATCAACAGATGAAGGTGCGAAACGGGTCTGGGACTTCCTTGGGCAGATCTTCTCGTTTTTCTCTCAGATCTACGGCCGTAATTCCATCGACGACAAAGGATTCCATCTGATCGCCACTGTGCACTGGGACGATGACGATGGTATTACGCCCGGGTACATGAACGCGTTCTGGGACCCTCGAACCGCAGAGTGGTATTTCGGAGATGGCGACGGTGCCATTTTCAACGATTTCACCAAGAATCTGGACATCGCAGGACACGAGTATTCGCATGCCGTGACACAGTTCACAGCCAATCTGCCGTACCAATGGCAATCAGGAGCTCTCAACGAACATTTTTCGGACGTTTTCGGCTCTCTGATCAAACAGTATTACAACTCCCAGACGGCCGCCGATGCTGACTGGCTGATTGGTCAAGGTATATTCTTGAACGAGAAAGCGCCCGCTTTGCGCAGCATGAAGGCCCCAGGCACAGCGTATGACTGGCCTGAGGTCATTGGGTCGGATCCTCAACCCGCTGACATGGACGGCTATCGCGAGCTTCCGATGAGTAGAGATAATGGCGGAGTACACATTTACTCGGGGATTCCCAATCGCGCTTTCTATCTTGTGGCAGTGGGCTTCGATGGGAATGCGTGGGAGAAGGCTGGAAGAATTTGGTACAACACACTTGTTGATCCTGATTTCAAGGCCATGTTCGATCCGGAAAATGTCAGCGAGCGCAACCTTGACAGGAATTGCAAGAATGCTTTCAAGCTCATGGCGGATTTTACGTGCCGCCATGCCGAGAGGCTCTTCGGGCAGGCTGGTCTTGATGTTGTTCGCAATGCTTGGACGACTGTGAAGGTTTTGCCTACTCGCGCTATGCTTTAGAATGTCCTTTCGCTTTGCAATTCACTGTCATGGATGCTTAGCCCCCCAGAATATTGGCCCCAGTAAATTCGCAATGAAAGCTTATCACAAAACGAACTTCCGGTAAAAGTAGAGCATGGTGAGCAAATTCACCAACTCATGCTCTCCTCGAAGACAGCAGGTGAACACAAAGGGGTGTCAGCGGATTACCTGGCCTTCGCTACAGGGACCTCTCCTTTCCACTGCGGTATAATATGTTGAGCTTCCGACGAAGATTATAATCATGAGTTTCGTGCGTTGACTCGAGAATGATGCGCTTCCCGAACGGAGAGGAAGAGCGTTTTCACCGGCTTAAAGGTAAATGGAAACTACCAAAAAGAAATTGGAAGCCACGCAGTGTTGATCTGTTGCGCACGAGTAAGATCAGGCGAAAAGCTTCAGCAATCGCCATCTTGGTGTGCGCTGGCGTGCTGCTCGGCCTGAACCGGGCACCGAAAATGCACCCTCTCACTTCCATCGATCGTGACACCCGCGAACCCAGCCAGACTTGATGCTGCCTTGCGATACATGGCCGGGAATATTTTCCATAGGTGTTTCGATTGATCATAGCTGTGCTCTGCAAAGTTACTCATCAGCAGGAGTCATCTTGTTTTGCTGACTACAAACAGTACGTCCAACCCCTCACATATGTACGTACCCAGCTCACCGTTGTCAGCAGATTACAAACGACATCTACCTCGAGATATGGAGAGACAATCTATCTGTTCTGGGGCGCAATATCCTAAAATGCCGTTCTCTGACTACTTATAACTTGCAAGTCCTCGTTTACGCACATTGTCAAGATCCAAGACACGTTACTTGCAGCGCTCACTTCTACGATGTCCAAAATCGACGTTCATCACCATGTTTATTCACCTGTATTCACAGAAGGTGCAGGACTCCACTCACGACCTGCTTGGTTTGACATGGCTAACGAGCAATAAAAGCGCTTTATCAAGCAGGCGGAGATCCATCAGGCTGGTACATACCATCCTGGACCTTGGAAAGTGATCGTGAACTATGCAGAAGCATTGGTATCCAAACCGCCATTTTGAGCCACACTGCACCTGGCCCTGAGGTGAAGATCGATCCTGTTCAAGCAGCATCCCTCGCCCGCGAGCTGAACTTGTTCTCCGCCAAAATTCGCGACGACGACCCAGAGCATTATGGCTTCTTTGCAAGCGTGCCATCCATGCTCGACACCCAACGCTGCATTGCTGAGATTCGATATGCTTTGGAAGAGCTACGAGCCGACGGCATTGTTCTCATGACCCGATATGGATCTGGCAATCATTACCTCGGACACCCGGATCTGATACCAATTTGGGAGGAGCTCAATAGGCACAAAGCTATCGTTTTTGTCCACCCGACTCACCCTGTCGATACCAATCTGGTCAACGCCTCGCTGCCACAGCCTATGGCTGATTATCCCCACGAGACTGCTCGCGCGGCGATTGACCTCATCACTATGAACACGTTGAGGAGGCATGCAAAAGACTGTAAAATCATTCTTTCCCACGGCGGAGGCACCCTCCCTATGCTCATCGGAAGACTTGTCGGTCTGCAGGCGTCGTCAGGTTTCGGCAGCAAGAATGCCGAGCAAATCCGTGAGGAGGTTGGATGGTTTTACTTTGACACCGCTCTGTGCAGTGCCCCGGAGCAGTTGCTGGCTCTACAGGCACTCGCGACTCCTGGTCACATCCTGTTCGGGAGCGACTTTCCAAATGCGCCCGTTACAGCCATACGCCACTTCACTAATCAGCTTGACCGCAGTGAGGAGTTGGACCAAGCTACTGTGGAAAGCATCAATGGCAGGGCTGGAAAGATTCTGTTTCCACGGTTGGCCATCTCGCGCCCTAAGGATTAGGAGCACAAAGACAATCCAGCGAATGGCAGAAGCCAACAGGGAAGGCGAGTCGGAAAAGGAGCCGAAAGGATGCAGAAACAGACTGGTCCGTTAGACTTGGCAATTGCTCCCTTCCAAGGCCAAGCCGAGCTTTCGTCTTTTAGATTCTTCAGCCGCACAGCACCGGATCCATGATTGAGAATCAGCGGAAGCGGTGCAGATACAGACCAAAAAGAAGCATGTGAGGGATGTTTTCTATCTAGCCAAGTGTAGCTGCCGCCAATTCGAGCTTAGGTTACTCATATTAGTATCAGCCCAGCGAAGCTCCAGACTTCAGCCTCACGGCATGCGTGTGGTAAGCGAAGCCAACGAGTTGGCGCTTGCAATATGGCGCCTATCAACAACGAGGAATGCTAATGCTGAAGCGCTGAATGCAACATTGGGACCGCACAACGATGAATCTGGACACCATGAGGCATGTTGTCACAGCATCCTTCACACAATCATCTTCTCAGCCGCAATCATTTCAAGTAAGGCTGTACACTGCCGAAAGGATGTACGCTTCAAAAAAGAAACTTGGCGAGCAGTATATGAAGAGTGAGACGAGCAGCATTGTTTCCCTCTGCTCCAATCCATACCCAACGCTACTGTACCAGATCCATCATATCTTCCATTCCAACGATAACATACCAAATCGCCAAACACATCTCCAAGCCTTCACGATGTTCATCAAAGACTTCGCAGCCATGGCCCTCATTGCAACCGCCTTCCTGGCAGACCCAGTTTTCTGCAAGTTCAAGACCCTGCAATGGACATCGACAACAACCTGCGCCGACAGCGGCGGACCATGGAGACACTACCACGAGAACGAGTGTCGAACGCTCTACAATACCGACCACGGTGTTAGAATCTGGAGTACTAGCCCTGACTGTTATTGTGAGTATTTGAATACCAGTTTCATGATTATCTATCGACATTGACTTTGCAATAGTGTACTCTTATGAGAGTAACAACTGCTCAGGTAATCGCCAGAAGTTGAACAACCACTCTGGTGGGAATAAGGGTAAATGCAATTCTTTGCAGGGGAAGTGGTCTGTCAAAGTGATCTGCTAGGCTCAGTTGGCCTGATTTTCTTCAAGGCTGTTGGAGAGAGAGCTAGTAGCCATGATGAGACAGACAAAGAAAGCAAGCCTTCTCCAGATGCAGTGATTGGGCTCAGAGTGTGACGTGAGAAAAAGGCTTGAAAAAAGAAAGCATGTGTTTTGAAGTGTCTTGCATAAGGAACTGTATACCAAACGCAATACGTGATGCCAAAGGATCACTCAACATTATGTGAAAGTCAATGTGGAATCACACGCAAACTACTCATCGCTTATTCCACACCACCAGTATTGTTGCGGCATAACCCATGCATGCTTGTCCTGGGAAAGCTGCTCCATAATCCAACTTTTTTTCAGTGTTTTGAAGTTTTCCTCTTTTTTTTTCTGTTTTTTTTTTTTTTTTCTTGTGCCAGTTTTTGGTTGCGAGTGACCACCGCGTGAGTCGTGTTTGAAGGTGGCCGACTTGCTCATGGAATTTTGTCCTCCACGCGTGCAACAAGGCAAGGAGCCACGGCAGTCGTGTGTAGTCTCTCACTTTGGAAGTGACAGAGCTCTTCGGAAGAAATGGTTGATCTCAAATTGATTCATCGCGCTGACGCTTCCGAGAACGCGACGCCTCGAGGGCTTTGTCGACTTGTAAATTCTTGTCGTCGCCTCATTTAGCGAAGTACGCCAATGTTGGTCTGGTGACATCTGAGGGTGGGGTGTCTTGCAGGAAGGCGTCGACGAAGCGCTGCATGTTGACAGGGATTGAATCCGCATTGAGGTCAAAGAGACTGTCGTTTGATTCCTCGGTCGCACCAATGGCGTGCTTCAGGTTGTTACCCTTCATAATCGGTTTCAGCCTTTCAACTAAATCGGTCGCATTCGAGCATTAGCTAGAAAACCTTGAAGCAAAGACTTCGTGTGAATTTGCAGCCTGAGAGTGATCTCGCGAGCCGCGCTCGAAAATGAGCCATGCTGCGACTGTTAGATACAGTATCAGATGGATCGATCTCGTTCCTAAATGGCGAGTGTCTCCTGTAAGATGGCAACGATCTGTAGTGCAAGCGCAGACAGCTTCTACGTCCGAGTACAGCCGCTGATCGGTACAGCTCCCGTAATTCCAGGAATCTGATCAAGACAATGGGGCTCGCATTCTTGTCTCGAACATATCTCCAGGTCAATAGAGGGGAGGCAAAGTTGCAAAAGTGCTGCTTTATCACGCATTGCAATTAAAACCAAGTGTTTCGTTGGCGTAGAGATCCGGCAAAGGCTGACTTCGTCTTGTATCAATCGCAGTTGCTTGTTGTTCGCCCGGCAGGGAAGTTACAAACAAGCTCGTCTTTAGAGACAAGACACAAAGGAATAAACGACGGAGATTAGTTTAGATCGATCCTCCGTGTTTAATCTACCATGAGCGAACTGTTTCTCCGCGCCGAATTGGAGAAAACTTGGTAGAGAAACGCTTATCGTCTTGATACGGCTTTTACCCCCGAAGCAAGGCAGCGAAATGCCCCGAACGTTGCACCTTGTTACTTGGCATGTGCATTAGCCAAATGCACCGACATCCTCCATTACTGAACAGGAAGATCTGCGCGTAAAACTGGTAACAAAAGCTCAAAGCGTTGCTCCGTCCTCTGTCAATTTTCTCAATCTATTTACTGCAGTCCTCGGAACATCAACTTATTTCTTCTGAACACGATGACCTCGTCTCTCACGTCAATAAACGCTACCGCCACAAACAACACGACCTTGCCTTGCGATGGTCTCCGGAATGTGGACACCAAAGGTCTCAACGGGACAATTTGCGCAGCTTTGATCGAACCCCGTCGGTTCAATATCTCATCATGCTGCGAGAGCGAAGTCCGCTTGCCCGACAGCAACTGCTCCCAGCATTGCGGCAGTAACAGCGACGACTTCAGCGACTGCGTCAATGATCTATGGAATGGAACCCACATAAGTACTACCTGCCAATGGTCAGACGGGTCCAGAGACGAAAGTGGCACAACCAGTGCTTCTGCCGGAGAGGCAACAGATACGGACACGCCATCCGAGTCAAAAGGTACGGGTAAGTTGTGCAGAAGTCTTCATTTGGATCAATTGGGATTCACTAGCATCAGAGCGCTAACGGTTCCGACAGCATCTTCGGCCACAGCCATGAGTCACGCCGTTTTCTTCCTTGCAGTATCTTCAATCATCTTGAACATATTTGCAATCTTGTAACGTAGATGACGGATTATCAACGCAGTACGACCTTTACGTTGCTATGGAAATGAGAATCACAGTACCGCCTTTCTCATCAATACTCAAGCCATCTTCATACCTCTACCTCTGTCAAGATTACTTATCGGGGTCGAGAGTCGATAATCTACTTGATCACTTCACTTCAAGTCTGATATTTTATTTCTAACCCTAGGAGATTTAGACAATGCGGTGAGATACAAGATGTGCGGATAATCTTTGAACAGAGCGTCAGCGGAGTGAACAGCAAGAATAACGCTTTTCCAGATGGAACGATCAAAGTCGCGGGTAATCCTCCACCTCTCCCGATTTCAAGCAATCTTGTACGCCTTATTATCCTGCTCACGGCTTGCAGCTCTCATCTTCTCGTGAACGTAGCCCCATAAGAGATACCCAAGAAAAAAGAGCACAGTAGCTCCAAAGACCACACCAAAAGTCATCCAGCAGTGACGAGCGACTGGAGCGGTATTTGGGTCTGAAATCTCTTGGATGTTCATCCCGAAGATTCCCGTCACCAGTGTCAATGGAAGATAGATGGCGGCCAGTAACGTCAAGACTGTTGCTCGTCGTCCCTGCCGTTTCATGTCTGCGGAGTCCTGGTCGCTAGAAGTCAGTGTCTCAGGACTCCGGCATCTTTCTGAGTTCGAGAGCTTACCTCAATGTTCACCGAAGCGACAATTAGCGGGACTTCATGATCCAAAGACAGGGCCAGATTGCGAGCTCGCTGGGTAAGCGTAGCATACATTTCCTCGAATGTTCCAAGCTGTTGGGCAATTGGCGCTTGAAGATAGCGAAGAGAGCTTCGTTGGTGATCTCCGATACTGTCTCTAGTACGGAGTATAGCATGCTGTAGATCAGATATATTCTTTCGCAGAAGCATCAGTCGAGCGAAGGTGGTCCTGCTCGGATCTGCTACTGCAATGTGTCGAAGTGAATCCAATCGGCCTTCAAGATATGTGATGTTGCGGTGCCAAATGGAAACTGTCAATAGGGCAGGAAGTGATTGTTGAATTGCCTCGGACCAAGACTCCCAACTAGAAGTTGATCGTGAAACAAACAGAACACGGGCCACGTTGTCTCCACCACTCGTTTCGTGGGAGCTCATTCGTAGGTTACTCGTTGACAGCAAGTCCCCAAGGCGAATCCACAGGGAATGGGGGAGTATCGTCATTTCGCGCAAACATAACGGGATATTAGGGGGGTAGCCACACCCAAGCCATGATTTAGGGAAAAAGGGCTCGACGCCTTTTTGTACCGAGCTGAAAGGCGATGAGCCTGTGAAAATGATCCCTACAATTTCGATGAAGTCCAGCAAAAGGTTTCGAGGCTAGCAGCGCAAACCTTACATTGACCCAATGCGACCTCGTAGCAAGTCACGGGGAGTCCAATTGTGGGGGATGACTGGAGCTTTTCTTGGCTGAGCCGGCCATATCTATGGTTTGCCCATTTCAGTATTTCTTTGAATTGCTGGTGATAGACCGTGCGACGGAATAGGAATGTGAGATTCAATTGCCTTGGGAATGACGCCTCGTATAGCTCCTGTTGGTCATTGGTGTTATTGTGAGGACCTTGTCCGTCTTTCGAAGCGTCCTTAAAAGCCGCGTCCAACCTTCTTAATCCGTCATCGAGTGCTTCTCCTGACCAGGGGTCAGGATTCAAATATAGCTTAACACAGCTCGGAGGGATGTTCCAGAAAGGACCTATCGCCTGTATAAGTTCCTCATTGATATCTTCAATGATCAAGATGTGAGGTTTCCCTTCCTCGCGATTGGGCAATGCCATGATCTCAAGGATTGTAGAAAGGGTGGCAGGTACGGTCTCATCGATGATCATTGCCCGCGACTCCTCGATGATCATCGCTCGTGACACCCTCGAAGTGACACTGTCCTTGAAGAGGTCTTCGTAGAGTCCTGGGCGAATAGCCTCAGCTAAAGCTTTCACGCGAGCCAGATAATCGTACGGTCGATGGCTGGGAGGCGAGGCTGGTCTCTCGGGTTGAGGCGGCGCCTGGGTCATGCTGTCTCCTGGAGCTGGGGCTAAATGCGTAAGGTGTTGCCCCAGACCTTCCATTTCCTCTTCCATTATTTGGTTTGGCTCTTTGCACAGCGCCGGTGGTCAGGTCAGTCGTGAGAGACGAGCATATTACCAGCTGAGATGGCGAGAAACGAGGCTGAGCGGCAGTGTGGTGGCATATCAGCAAGGCTGAAGGACAGCGCATCTTTGTCACACGTACAAGCTCCCCTGCTCTCCTGTCGTGGTCAATCATGCCACCGCAGGGTGCATGAGGCTTGCACAAAGCTCTGAATCCAGAATATGCAGTTCGCCGCGGTCAACTTCCATATACTCAATAGACAGCCACTTGATGTATGGGTATCTGAACGTTATGCATTCGGTATAGTACAGCGCGCTACGGAAACCTGAGACGTTAACCTCGTCACTCCACCCGAAACCTCACAGCTCAGTGCCAGGAAATGTTGCTTTGGGATGTGCAATTAGCGAAGGGCAGTTGCATGGGCTTGTCGCTTTGGAGACTGGGATTTGGTAATTGGGCTGTTGCAGTAGGCAAGTCGCATTGGAAGAGATCCAAGGAGAAAAAGCTGCTGCAGTCGGGATGTCGCATTGGAAAAAAGGGTCCGAGAGCAAAGAATGGCCGCAACCTGATCCGAGAAGTCGCAAAAGAGATGGGAAAGACTTTTGATTAGCGCGGAGGGGCATCCGGGAATAGAGCGTCGCGTTGGAGGGCGTCCATGTCGTGGTCGTCGCCTTGGGCATGTTTAGGAAGGTTGGTTTCCTTTTCTTTTTCTTGCGCAGAGTCAGACTGAGAAGCCGACTCCATGCCATCAGCGATCTCGGCCTCGTTGGTGTCACGTAGCACACAGGGCGCAGTGGGTTGCTTCCAGTCGTCACGGCGCTCTTCGAGGATAAAAATGTCAAGCCAACGGGGCATCACGAAGCCAACGACACACCAGATGAGCAAGAAATGGCCAATAATGAAACCCATGACGTGCAGGGGATCATTGTTGAGGCCCTCAAAAGCGGGATACGCCAAGCTGAGGATGATGGCGAGGACGGGGCCGGAGAAGTAACGAAGGAGGGGGGCCCAGACGGCGGGAAGGGACCAGTTACCGGGGCCGCCGATGATGGAGTTGAGGTCGTGGCGGAGTTGGTTGCCCTGTTCAGCTGTCAGCATACAACACACAGTCGAGGAGGTCACGTCGAAAACTTACGGAGTAGAAGGCGAGGTAGTAGATTTTTGCGAGAAGGGCGCCCTTGTTGAACACGCGAACATTGGGTGTCACATCAGGTGTCTTGGCCATTATGACTGAAACGATTGATCCGACCACGAACACGCCGAAGCCAACACCAGCACCAGCAGCAGTACTGACGCTGTGGCCGACGATCAAACTGAGAAGCTGAGCGCCAAAGAAGCAAGTGTTGTAGGTGGCGAAAGCAGGCATGCCGACTTGACTGATCACGTCCTCGAAGCGGTAGATGGTGGTGGCGCTGACGCACTCAGCCCAGACGACGAATACCAGGCCGACGTTGTTGATCCACTGGTCAATACCTTCCAAATAGAAGTATCCAAATCGGGTGCAGTTGGGCAGAGACAGAAGGAAGACAACAGTGACAAGAACTGTGCAAACCCAGGCGCGAGACCAACGGTGGCGCCTGGAGAATGCAGAGTCCATGATCAGCGTCACAACGGCGTCGAGCATGACGAAAGTGGAGCTGACGCCAACGACAGCGAGTGTCAGGAAGAAAAGAGCAGACCAGAAGTTAGAGCCCGGCATTTGAGCGAAAGCCTCGGGATAGGTCATGAATCCCAGGCCGTAACTTCCCATGGGGCTCTCTGGATCAGGACGCATGTCCATGAAGCCCACAATACCAAACGCGGCAAACGCAAGAGCCGCTTCCAGGAAGGCATTGGTGAAGCAGAGAAGGACAGCATCTTGGGGAGCGTTGGCATGTTGGTGGTTGTAAGAGGCGTACGCGGTGTAGAAACCAAAACCAACGCCAGTGGAGTAGAAGACCTGACCAACAGCGTCCTGCCAGATCTTGGTTTGAGAAAGGGTTTCGCTTCTCCAAGTTGCGAAGTACATTTTGATACCACGGCCTGCATTCGGGAGCGACGCACCGCGTCCGATGAGGATGATCATAACGATGATAGGCATGCCCATGGTGAAGTAAACAATGCGGCCGGTCCAGCCAGTGCCCTTGAACATGCAGAGCCAGACAAAGAAGAAGAGAAGAGCGTTCCAGCCGACGAGACGACCGTCGAGAGCGGTTCCAGGATAGTCGACCCAGCTGCCGGATTCATCGCGGTCTACGGCGTTGACAACTTCATACATGAAGTAGTTGGGAACATCGCCGGCCCATTGGCCATCAGCATCGCTTGACCAGGGAAGCGGGCTCACGAATGACTTCTGGAAGAAGACCATTCCCCAGGCGATAATAGGGATGAAGTAGATACTGACAACGAGGCCAACGTAGTTCAAGGCGAATCCGGTACCTCTCATTCGTCGACTGATCTTGTTGAAGGCTGTGACGGTTCCTCCACGGTAAGCGTTGCCAGCGGCCAGTTCGAGGGCCAATGCAGGAACGGCCAGCAAGCAGAGTGCCAGAAGATAAGGAATGAACCATTGCAAGCCGTGGTTATTGAAGACTGTTGAAGGGTATCGGAGAAAGTTGCCCATGCCGATAACACCGCTGAGAGAGGCCAGGATGAAGGCTGTACGTGAAGCCCATTGATCGCGACCGTCTGGCGCCTTGGCCGGCGGCGGCGCGATCTTGTTGACGATCTTCTTTAGGGTGTCCATGATGGTGACGGACAACTAGAGGGGTTTGTGTTCAGAGATGTAGTCAACGCAATGCGCTGGGAGAAATATAAGGGGAGACAAAACGCGGATTGAGGCAGTGAAACTGGGGACAGGCAGACCAGGGTGGATGAGGGATTTCGCTTGAAAGAGGAATAGGTCCATGTGACGGGTGGGCGATTACTCTGAGTAATGTAGCCCAGGCTTTGACGAAGTTGATCCACTTATTCATTCTCTTGGGTCTTGGAAGCCCAGACTTGATGACCGCGATTGACTTAGCTCTTCACTTACGGGATCTCCTCACAACGAGGAGGCATGGTCGTTCCGCAACGCCTCGTAGAAGTATCATGCCAGACGGCGCCAGACATGAGAAAGAGATAGACCGTTGCTAGATGACAGTCAGCCCTATCAACCCCAGAAGGGGGAAGGTTGGAGTCTCAGGGCAAAAAGGCTGAAGGCTGTGTCTCCGATGATCTACCATGCGGCGGTGGTGGACGGCTCGTAAGGCTGGAGTGGCTGTCTCCAGGCTCCCAGGGTCCGCCGAGTGCCAGTAGTGGAGAGCGCAATTACAGCCGTTCGCGCGGTATCATGGTATTCAAGGACCATGTGGCATAAGTGGCGCCCCCTCCACTGTTCGCATGCCTGCTTGGCGACTCGTCGACATCGTACAGATCAATTCGATCAAGACTCTTCCCACCATAGAGTTCAGAATGCACAGCGGTGCATGTATCCCAAGGCCCAAAAACCTGCGGTCCAAGTGTGTGGGATTCGCTTGAGATTGTTATACCAAGCCACTAAACTGTGTCGCGACGTAGGTGGAGAAACGTGCGAAGTGCCAAGCTACGGAGGTACCGCCACATCCGCGTGAGATAGGGAGAGCCGAGAGGGCCTCTAAGCCTAGCGCACGCCTTGAGCTCGGCACATATCATAAGGCATGCCGGCGGCGAGAGCGCCCGCCTATCTCAACCGCGTTCCTGCCTGTCCAACCAAGACATCTGGAGGACGGATTACCCAAGTGCGGGAAATGAAGTCGGCCTCGAACAGTCTGGAAGAAGCGGGTCTGAGACGATGGGCTGCAGACAAGATAGATCGCGTCGACGCGTTCCAGCACGAAGCCTGGCCAGGATGGCGCGAGCATCGCTGGCGATGAGGCCGAGCAGATCGAGGAGACCAAGACGCCGCCCAAGCACATATGGGAGAAGGATGGCTTGTGGCTGCAACCACTACATGGATTTTGCCGTTCGTTGTGTGCGGACTGGGTTACTGCGCGACTTCACAGAATTGGTGATCTGTCAATGGTGGATGCTGAGATTGTGAACTACAGCAGAGGTAGGGGTCATCAGCTTGGATCAATGGTTGACCAGGGACAGCGAAATAGCAGAAGCAACTACATCCTAGGACGAACTGAGGACTCAGCACGTATTCGGACCCTCGTTATTTACCCTTAACACATCGACCTCAGCCCGAGCCAAAGTCCGAGCCCGGCGCTGCAACTGTTGCCCGCGGCCGCACGCATGGCTGTTTGGAGATGTCAGCCCGGGACAGGGGAACATGATCAGCCGCTACTTCAACCACGGCGCGCTGCTGTGCGCAATGGACGTTTCAAAGAGCAAAGCCGGGATGAATACACTGTTCAGGCAATACGGTCCATGAACGCGCCATCGGACGAGCAAGAGATAAGAGATAAGAGAACGAGCCCTGTCAGGGCTCTAGGCACTGGACACATAGGCCTCTGGGGTGATCACAAAGGTGAGTGAGTGGCGAGCTGGGACTGCAGGTAAGGTAGGTCGGGACAGACAAGGCTTGTGAAGATGGGTCCCTTCTGCTCTACCTGGAGTGAAGACAGATTGCGGCCCTCTTGCAACACACGAAAGTCGTTGTTCCTGGGCATAGACTGATCCAGACGCACGAGCATGGGGTTGATCAGACTGGGGTAAGACAGAGAGGCTTCGCCGCTTGGCTTCTTGATCTTGGAGTTGATCTCATCCACAATCTGCACAACATACCCGCAATCAAGTTTCAAGCTTCCATCGAGTGAGATCTGTCATGCTTTCCATGTCGAGCGATAGCTCTTGACCTTGCTTGAACGGAATGATTCTCGTTGTCCGGCATCCTCGCTGTCTAGCTGGAAAGCCGTTCCGATCTTGAGGACGTACAACACTCAGCATCCCAACCCACTGTCACCAATGGCAACATACACTTCAGCGAATGTGCTACGTTCTGCTCACGGCGGCTCATGAATAGGTTACCGGCTGCCGTAATGATCTGGAATACATCAACAACCGTCGCTGGAAATCTACCAACCTAGGTAACTATATTGGCACTTCCGTCTTTACGCCCGCTCTCGCCTGGAATATTCTTCGCCACCATTGTCGTCTCCTCCTGTCCCAATCCACCAGGCTCCTTAATAGCAAACCACATATCCACGCCCATTCACATGCAAAAAGCCAAACAGAAAGCCGTACTCGCAGCAATGATCGAGGAGCGCCAACCATCATTCTTATCTACGTACCAAACGACAATTCCAACCAAGAAAGACAGGATCGACCAGTCCAAGAGTATGAGCGGCGACCATGCGATTGCCAGCTCTTTGTGGCTGGCATTCTCACGACCCTAAAATCGGAACAACAGCATCGTGCCCAACATGGCTGCGATGACTGCCGTGGATGCGGATGAGACTAGGAAGCCTTCTGCAAGACGCTGCAAGGCGGTCTCGGTAGGATGGAACTACGAGTGATAAGTCTCAGAATCGTCGATCACCTCAAGGGTGCTTGTTGGCAACACACCTCATCGAACGTCAAGATACCAGCAGATAGCGCTGCAATGAGTGCGGCGAGCACTGTGAAGGTGTTGTAGAACTCGCGAAGGCGCACAAACACGATGAACGAGCCCGAGCCCACCTGGGCATTCCACCCTGCCTGTGTTAGGAAATGTATTGGAACTTCCATAATGTAGACTTGTCACGACTTACAAGAGTACATTTGAGCAAGAATTGAGATTCGACAGTCGTACGTAGCAAAATGTGATAGACTACAATGTACAGATAAGCAATGAAGTAATCTGGAAGACAATAGACCTAGCCGCGCGAAAATGTAGTTGGACTGCGAGTCATCTGGTGCGGCTGGACGCTCAGTTTGCTGAACTGTTCGTGACGCAGGAGGCTTGCGGCTTGCAGCCTTACAAAACGTTCACGGAGACAATTCATCGCCAAAGGCTGCCTTACTGCACGTGAAGATCACAGGAATGGTCTATTACGAAGTCTTTGTTCAGGCACAGTGATGCGGAATGGCCAAATTGTGCGACATAACTCTATCTCAGATCTCCACCATCCGCAGAACCTCAAAGTCGGGAGCCCTTCCGAGAATCCACTCGTCGTTCCCGACGGTAACTCGCAAATGACAGGACACTCGGTAGCATTGCCGTTGAAGCAATGGTATATTAATATTCAATGACTATTCCACTGAAGTATCCTTTTCCCTCGCTCTTAACCATATCATACCCAAACATTTTACAGCCCGCTCAAAAGTAGGGTCCTCGATTCTCAAAACGGCCGCTTCGACGGCATGGCGATCAACCCAAGCCACGATCAACGAGCTAATAGACTACAGTGTCCAACAACATCGTCCCTCTCACGATCGTCAAAGGCGCCGGCCACGAATTCATTCCTCTCCCCCAAGGCGAAAACGGCACGACAGCAGACTTCCACTCCATCCGCACAAAAACAGGCGACTCGCCCACCCACATTACATCCGGCTTCTACAAGATCGTCGCCGGACCCGCGAGACCAGCAGCATACACTTTCGAAGAGACAAAGTATGTCTTGAGTGGTCAGGTCGATGTTCTGGTAAGTCATTGAACACTGGAGATGCGGTCTTTCTCTCGCGGGAGTCTTCAAGCATTGTCGAAGAGGAACAGCATACTGACCACACTGATCGTTTTCTAGGATGAGGCAACTGGCATCACCCACCATTTAGTCCCTGGCGACTTTGCTTTCTTCCACGTCGGCTCGAAAGTCAAGTTTTCCACCAAGTCCGAGGGCTTTGCCTTTTACGCGGTCACTCGCCCCACGAGGACTCCTCACCCTAATCTCCAGAATCGCGAGGAGAAGGTCCCCGGCCAATCCCGCCTCTGAGGAAGGCTGCGAAATAATTCAAAGTTGGATCTGAATGGCATGATGATGACGCATATGCAAACGAATAGAACTTGATTTTGAACAGACAGGTATTCAAGCAAGCACATATCATACCAATGTTTTCCTGTGCCGTCGTGGCCGTACTCGTGAAATTATCGTTACTACATTAAAGGTCAATCTACCCATCTTAAAGCAAACCCTCCTTGGGTGGTGTGTAGCTATCGTATCTTCACGAGTATGTTGTCAGCGGAAGGTTCGTCAATATTTGCATCGGACTTAAACTTACTTCTTCGAGTATCCAGGGAATTGGTCAAATTGACCCTTGTCCACGTTGTTCAGCTTCGGGCACCCGAGCGAATTGGTTGCGGCGTTGAGCGCTGAGCCAAGCTTGTCGACCGCGGCGTTGACATCGGTGAAGAGCCCGGAAATGATATCTGGCACACCCTGGACTGTAAGCTGCATGGCGTAGCAGAAGAGGTTGTTCTTTTCCGTGAGAGTCTTGGCATTGAAAACACCCCCAGTGACATCGTTGGGGTCGAGTCCGACGAAAGAATCCACGGTGCCGGTGTTGCCACCGATGCTGGCGAACTCGGGGTGTTGAAGAAGCATGTTTGTTGCGTCGAGGCTGAGGTAGGGAATGGTGTAGGCATCGATCGCATTGCGGGTGTACCAGTTGTCTGGGATGCGCTCGTGGCCACGGGTGTACTTGAAGTCGCCGTCCTCGCCGGTGATGGCGAAGAATGACTTCAAGACTTCACCGTCAAGTCTGCCGGTGGGATACTCTTCGCTCTTGTTTGCCATGAAGCGGTAGATGAACGACCACGCAGCAGGTTGGGCTGGGTATGTCAGTGTTGTTCTGGTCCATCTCATAATAAATGACATTACTTACCGATCACCCCAGAAAAGGGAGCATTGAAGAAGTAAGGGTTCTCGTGGATGCTCGCTTGAAATTGCGTATGACGTTGATCCGTGAGCAGTTGCAGGTCATACTCGTCCTTCGCCTTACCAAGATCGTACAAATCTTGGAAACGGCTCAAGACAAGATCGTAGTCGTTTCCAGTGACGTAGAGGTCGCCTCGTGTCGGAGAGGCGTCTCCCTCATATTTGTTGTGCGAGCCAGAGATACCTTGCGGCTGACCGAGTAGGTTGAGGGGGATGGACACACGGCTGTCGGGTCCGCCGATGGACCAGCTCACCAGATTTCCGTCGACAGCAGCGCCGTAGACGGCCAAGAATGTTGCGAGATCCACGCCCATACCGAAGACTACATCATATCAGTAACATTCAACGGCATCCACTTTACAGTCAGATGCTAACCTTTGCCAGTGCCCGTGATGAATTGATCAATGGTGGCGATGCCGTTGTGCGGCAAGTATCCATGATTGGCCATGGCATTGAGCCCAGGACAAGGCCCTCTTTGGTCAGTGGGACCTGGAGCCTTGAAAGCATGCGATCCGGTTGTGTCGATGTATTGTGATTTGGCATCGAATGGTGGTGTAGTAATAGGCGTCTGCCTCTTAGCATGTCTGGCGGTTGAGCCAACTTCGTCAAGGTGTTGCAGGATACTTGGGTAGGCGGTAGCCAATCCTGACAGAGCAAGGCAGACAACTGATGTAGACTTCATGATGAACAAAAGACCTTTGGGAATTGTTTGAAACCTGCTTCAGTCACGGCAGGACAGAGCGATCACCTTATACCCGCTCACATCTTCTCTCATTCCAAGGCTTCCATGGAACAGACCTACCGTTGTGCTGGCAAGCGTTGCACCAGCGTCAACGGCAACGGCAACGGTGTTGGGTCTCATTCCAAATACAGGCTCATTCATTGGTTCTTCAAAAAGAGGCTAATAATGAAGCATTGCGGAGAAATCAACTTGAGGATTCCCAAATAGGGAGGAGACGCAGTGTGATGGCGTTTGTTCTGAGCTAATCAAGCCATAGCCTTGTGATCTGCAGCGCCCGTTGTCTAGATGCGGGATGGACAAGCTTCTTCAAGCCGCAACTAAGAACTCTCTCGGAGATGCAGCTTTCTTCATACAGGAGTGTAGAGAAGATCGACTGACTTTGGATAGTCAGCGAATACAGAGGGAGATAGCGTAGCAGATCAGGTAACAACCTTTAAAGTACTTGGACAATGTCCAACTCGCCTTGGTTCTCATCAGTGTTGCCTCGGTCCAGCTTGCGATCGACTAGAATGGCGCTTTGGTGGTGATTTTTTGGGGCCATGCATCGCCCTACTGCATGAAAGGGAAATATCACAACGCGTGCGCATGGAAAACTCTGGAGCATACAGCCCAACCATTTTTGATGACGGTCTGGTCGCAACCGGTGGCATCGCGGCCGTGATCGCAGACGTCCACCGGTTCTCTGTCAGGAAAACGCAGAGAGCGATGCCTCGGCAATATGTTGTGGCGTGAAGATCTCCAATTTAGGCGCCTGTATTAGAGATGTCACCCTCCTGAATTGAGTTGTGTGGTTGTCGATCAATCTTTAGGATGCAGGACGATGTTGCAGCACCAGTCGCAAGACTAGCGATTCTTCTCGGTCATCAGACCTGATTCGAGTGACCCTCTTGCGGATAGATGGCACTCGATCTATATGGTGTAGGGATCGAGGGTGTTGAAGACGGCACAAAGATCAGCAAGGTGAGGAGGCATCGTGTCAAAGTCGCGTGCAAGCAGCAGAGAGCGGCAGACTCGCTTGAGGCCTTCGCGGAGACAGTCATGATGTTTCTGCATTCTAGATGAGGACAGATACAATCGATTCATAGATGAGAGAGTGAACAGCCATGTCCGAAGTAGAGACAGCAGTGAAAACACCCAGCCGCACCAGTTGTTGTACTCGCCCTTCCTTCCTGAGGCTGCATTCGCTTTTTCTCAGGCCCTCCATTTGAAGGGTCACGTGCCCGCTGCTCGTGCTTGGCCTAGAAGGCAGCAAGACATGACTGTTGCAGACGTGTGTGGCGTCAGCATCCCAGACAAATAGCCTCAAACAATCGAATGTCGAGCGTAGCGCCATCATCGACGCCAGTACCAGCAACTCTGCCCAGGCGTAAAACGCGGTTGTCGATAGCCTGCGAAGCTTGCCGCTTCAAACACTTCCGATGCGATGGCCGAAAACCCGTCTGCTCGCGATGCTCCATCAGCAGTAAGCAATGTGTATATCCTGCTTCACGAAGAGGCAACGTGAAAGATCGAACCGCACACAATCCAGCCCCAATATCAGAGAACACAAGTGACCATGGAAACACCAACCACGGCGAGATTTTTCGCAACGGAGATGTCACTGCCACGTCTGGCCCTTCATCAAACCAGAGTTTCAATCTAAGCCCAGGCAACTCAGCCATCGAAGGCATCCCGGAAACCGATCTCTTGGATCTCTACTATGAGTTCTTTCACTCAGCCCACCCATGTGCTCTTCCTCGGCGGCATCTGCTGCCTCGACTTCTTGACGACCAACTCTATCTCCTAGTCAAGGTGATGTACTATATCGGATCTTTATTTGCTCCTCCCGCACGATCAGAAGGACGACAAGACCCCATCGAGTCCGCGCTTCATGACTTCAGGTGCGGTGTGAAAGTGCCGAATGGATTCGACGTCCAGGCAATTCTGCTCTACTCTGTCGCTGTCTACTGGCGGAACGAGCCAAGTGCTGGCACTGCATTGCTGGAAGAATCCATCCGCATGGCAACGACATTGGGCATGAACCAAAAAAGATTTGCAGCACGGAACAGTCAAGGAGATGCGGTTCTAGAGGAGAGCTGGCGTCGAACATGGTGGCAGATCTTCATTGCCGACGCACACATTGCCGGCAGCGCACACTCATTCTCTTTTCGCACGACTGGTGTTGATATGCATGTCGATCTTCCGTGTGAAGAGCACGAGTATGAAGCTGGCGTATGTCATCTCCGGAAAATATTGTTTGTAAATCTGAAGCTGACTACATTAGGTGATTCCTCCTCCAAAAAGCCTCCAGGAATACGACATGCGAGAATTCTTTCCCAGCGAGGAAGTGCAATTTTCGTCCTATGCAGAGCTCATTGGCTTAACCAGAGGCTTGTACTTGGCTCTCTCCTGCATTGACAAGCCACTACCCGGACAAGAAGCATCAATATGCGCCAATGTCGACATCAGCATGACGGCTTGGTTTTCATTGCTCCCTTCAGCCAAGCAGTGTGCTCTCCAGGCCGACGGATCACTCGACGAAACGATGTTCAAGGCTCAATTCATCATGCACACGTAAGAGGATTTCTTCAGCTGATTAATGCTCCAATTACTGATCCTCGCAGTTGCACTGTTGAGTTTCACCGACGCCTGTCATCCCTTAGAGCCAGCCCGATCGAATGCGTATCAAGGTGTGCACCCTTAGCTCCGAGCGAACAGCTATCACCCTGCAGTCATTCCGGAACCACTGTGCATACCGTCAAATGCATACAAGCGATCCGCAAAATCGACGAGCTCCTCATTCTACCAACCAGAGTGACCACGCATTCGCCTTTCTTGATCTGCATGATCGCCAATGTTACCATCGCGAACCTGTCTGCGTGCCGACTCATTCTACAGGGGAAAGATCTGGCGCAACACCGCGAAAGGATTCGGCTGACCCTAGGCACACTAAAAAGCCTCGGTCAGTATTGGCCTCTAGGAAAAAGGACGTACGAAGAGATTGGGATGATCGCACGGGACTCATTTCTTTCTGTCGGCCAAAGTTCTTCGTCTACAACGACCGCCGTCAGTTCCACGCAAACATGCGCAGTGCCAATACAGCCATCAGACGACTACTCACTGGACACAGCCTTGAATTTCGATTCTTTTCTGGACGATGCTTTGACTCTCGAATACTTCGGTGGTGTTCAGGAGCCGATAGCTATGACTTGACTCCATGTTTCGGTGTGCAGCCCACGAAAACCGACACGCCAATCGCACAATCCAGCCTTGAACGTTCTTCATTACAATATTATGCGGCTTGCACTGCCTCCTCCACATCCCCACCAACCAATGCGGTCAAGTCATCTATACTCCTCATCGATCTGGAGTAAAGCCGCCATACCATTCTTCTCATAATCCTCCGTGTCTACGACCATATTTGCTAGCAGAGTAGCGGGCTCGGTCGCACTGGCATTGTTGCTGATGCGGTGGTGGCAACCAGGCGCTTCATACCACGTGCCACCCTCCTGAATGGTCTTCATCGGGTCGGTGTTCATTTTATTGAGCAAAGTCCCTTTGAAGACATAAGCGGAAACGGCAGCGGTCCCGTGACGGTGTGGAGGTGTCATGGCATTCGGAGGGAAGTCGACACGTAGACCGACAATGCTTTTGCCAGGGCAGTTGCCGAGTCTGTATGAGTAGACCAGGCTGATGTCCGGCATTGGGCGGCTGCATTGTTGTCAGTCTTGATGTGGTGCGATTTACATCTCGGATGTTGCGATTTACCTTGGGTCGTACTTCGGCTCTTCCATCTTGACGTTGAAGCTAGCTTGATGAGCGTGAGGGTTTGCGCTTGTGAATGTGCTTGATGATCTGAGTTTAACTGAGATGAGGCACATCAAATGAGGGTATATATACCATGAGAAACAGGCTCCCACGTGGTCTGATTTTCACTATTACCAACCCTGGGTACCAAACAGAATGCGCAAGCGAGTGCTTGATAGCCTATTCGGACTGCGGAACCTTCTACATTTCGGCCGAAACCCCTTCAGAACGTCAGCGCCGAGGGGAGCCGTACCCACATAGCCGAACTTTATATCGGCTATTAGATAGCCTATTGATCTTCCGATGCAAACCAGGAGTTTGAAGCTTGATCTGCATCAACATACCAGAGCAGAAGAAGCAGTATGACTGCGCCTGACTAACAAGGCCCGAGACAATAGGCGACCTCAAAATTGCCGCCATGTCGTTGTCATTATCTCGCGTTCCAGTACTCAAGTCTCGACCAGCACTGGCTTTCATAAAATGGCATCCGACAACAGCCGCTTCCTCAATTCAACGACCAAGGACTCTCTGGACCCAACCCTGAACAACTTTCACAATGATGCCGGAGAAGACACAGTTTGCACTCATCATGCAGGGAAAAGGCAATGCTGTCCTGCAACACGACCTCGCAATTCCTTCTGCAGAGCCAGGCCAAGTCCTCATACGCACCCATGCCGTTGCTTTGAACCCGTCCGACTGGATGTCATTGGAACTCTTCTACCGAACAGGTGCTGGAATGGGGTTTGACTTTGCTGGCACCGTTGTGGAGCTTGGGTCCAATACAAACCACCTCTGGGCTGTTGGTGACCGTGTTGCTGGCTTGGTGCATGGATGTGGGTTGCCTTCCAAGTACGACAAGTATGAGAGAATATGGCTGACTGGTACCTAGCCCACGCAGCAAACTATGCCCAGGGCTCATTCCGAGAGTACATCTTGGCCGATGCTGACCTGGTCATTTCCATACCACCTCATCTATCATTCGCCGAAGCATCCACTGTTGGAATGGGCATCAGCACAGCAAGCCAAGCCTTGTATCAATCGCTCTCACTTCCTCTTCCAGACATCGAGCCAAAATCGACGGATCAAACGATTCTCATCTACGGCGGAAGCACTTCAACTGGTAGTCTTGCCATCCAACTGGCCAAGCTGTACGTACGCTCCACGCTGACTGCTGGGCATTTCTTCTGACAAACTTGACTCCTAGGTCCGGTTACCGCGTCATAACGACCTGCTCCGCACACAACATGGCTTGGCTCCGCTCATTGAACGCAGACGAAGTCATCGACTACAGCGATCCGGATGCCGTCGCACAGATACGTGGGCTCATCCCCGCAGCAGGACTCACCGTGATCCTCGACTGCATAGCCAAGGATGACACGGCAGCATTCTGCTACAATTGTTTCACGCAACCCATTAACCCGGCAGCCGCGCAAGCGACATATACATACGCCTCACTGATGGAAGTGAAGAACTTGCCTACAGCTCCCTTGCATCTCCCCGCAAACTCCACAATCATGCACAAGATGAATGTGGTCTACACGTGCTTTGGGAGGCGTTTCAATCTCCTTGGCAAGACGTGGGAGCCTTGCTCTTCGGATCGGGAGTTTATGGTCGATTTCTATCGGAGAGTAGGGAGCTTGCTGATCAATGGGAAGCTGCGTCTGATACCTTTCAAGGTAATAGAGGGTTGGTTAGCCGGTATACCAGAAGGCATCTCCGATGTTCAACACGGAAAAGTGCGCGGTAAGAAGTTGGTGTATCTCACAGAAGACACGAAGAGCGGATTGATGCAATTCACTTGACAAAGAACAAGATGTATACTCTATCTTTCATTTGCGCATCATCTATCTTTAGAGCTTAGCCTTCGCAGTCTTCGACATTTCGCCCAGCCACGAAGCCACAAGTTCAGCACATTCCTCAACACGCTCGAAAGGCAGCTGATGTGTTGTTTTCGGCACCCAAGTCAACCGTGTCTTTTGAGGAAACTTGGCCAAATCCTCCTCGAACATCTTCGCAGGCACCGCAAATGGCCTTCCAGGCATGATGGCATTTAGCGGCAGCCTCAAGTCATGCAGACGCTCGTAGCAATGTGTTGGCGTTCCATCTTCGTAGTAGTAAAGTGCCCACTCCAGCCGAGGATGAGCAGTCAACTGCAAGCCGCCATGGGCACTGGGAATCGTGTTATATTCGACAAAGAGCTCCCTGATTCGGGGGTCCCATGAACGTGTTCTCTTGTTGGATTCGAGTTGCGACATCAAAGAAGCCCGACTTTCGTGTTGGAAGTCGATACCCTTGCAAAATGCCTCCGTCGGTATCGAGGCGAATTTGTCTTGCACATTTCCAGCAGGGATTATCGCCGGATCGAAAACTGTAAGGCTGGCAAAGAGCTCGGGAGCATGAGTGGCGATGAGCATTGCCGCTTGCGCTCCCATACTGTGCGCAACTACATGAATGTCTGGACGCACAAGTTGTAGGTCGTCATCGCTCGGCAGTCGAGCAATCAATTCGGAAGGGAGATCTTGCTCAGTCTTTACGGGCAGATACGCAGTAGCAAATAGCATGAGATCGCGTGCGATGTCCTTCTCGTTTGCTGTTGTAATCGTCAGCAACACAGCTCCGAACAAGCGTCCAGCAGCTCTCAAGGTTTCCACTGACCATACAGGTAGCCAGGCGGATTCACCAAAGCAGTCTCGCCAGACATGGGCATATCAATGGACCAAATCTCAGCAACAGAAAATTCTTTATATTGCTGCTCAGCCAAGATGGCTTCAATCATGGGCTCGAAGACCTGATACCTCCAATCAGCCATTGCGACCATACAATCACGAGAAAAATCGCACCTCCTTTGGTAAACTCATGCCCGGAAGCATCAAAAGCGTCAATCCAGGTGTAGACTTCTGACGCCCATCTGGACTCTGCTTTGGCAAGTATCGCTTGGCGACTAATCGAGGAGGTGGAGGGCCATGCGCTGGATTCTCAACCACCGACGATTTCACATCTCCGTATAAGCGATAAACGGCATTTCCTCCGGTGTTGTCGCCAGTATCTGGATCGGAATGAGTTTTCTCAGGTTTCGCATTGCGGGGTATGTCTGCTGGATCTTGGTCGAACTTGCTCGGTGGCCATGACGATGAAGATAACCGATTTGACGTCCCAACAAATGTATGCGTAGTTGATGTCCACGAAGATGCGGCGGTTGGCGCGCTGTCACGGACACAATCACTGCTGTTTGCATGGGCGGGCGGGCATGTTGGGATGTTAATGGGCTCTAGTATTGAGCGCCCGTATTTTCGACTTGTAGAGAAAGACATGCTGGTGAGACCTGTTGTGGTTTATCCCACGCCCATGCGCAAAAATAATTGCAGCTCCATTGATAGAATAATATCGACTGAACGGCTGCTTATCGGGCATGTACATCATTCACCGTAAGACCAGCGAGTCAACTTCAGGGGAAAGCCGGCGATCATAGCGGTAAGAAGTATTGTTGGGCGTTGAAACGGCAGACGAGTGAACGTCAAAAGCCCCGATTCGTTGGTCACAATTGTTGGCGATGAGATCAAGCCATTGTTTGGCTACCATAATGAGAAAATGCACACGTTTGATGTGGGTCTGATCGACTCGCGAATCTAGATCTGCCCAAAGCTTGAATCGCTAGCACCACAGCGACCCTCGACATATTACATCATCGGCGATTTCATCACAAAAGTAAAGCCGGAGCAACGTGTGCAGCAGACTGATAGATGAAACCGGAGTTGACCACGTTCGGTCAGAGAACGATTTCAGTGTCGTGAAAGAAAGTACCTCCTAGATGCTGCAACTCCATGGGACACTCAATCGTAAGCTCAACAAAAACAAAACCAGTCGTTTTGGCAACGCGATGCCGACTCATCATATCGCGTTCCAGTGTTCAGATGTGAGGGATGTACGCTGCCCAATTCGGGATGATATAGGTCGAGGGCGGGGAGTTGGGCAAGGCTTTGAAGCTCTCGACGACTAGGAATGCTCGTGCAACAATGTTCACGAGCGCAAGGAACGCTCCAAGCAACTTCAGACAACAACCAGCACAGTCCAAGGCCTCTGCTCTATACTCCAGTTTCTCGCCAACGATAAATCCCAGCAGTATCAATCCGGTTGTAGCAGTCATGACCGATGCAATCTTCCATAGGACGTTCTCGAAATCTGTGCTGAAATTGTACTGCCATGCAAGTAAATGCAGGCCCCCATACGCCCCAAACGTGGCGGCTAATACGAGAGGCACCACGAGGCCGTCTTCGCCTTTCGTGATCAACTGGGCTAGGTTCTCATCCACGTTGGAACGTCGAGATCCAAGCCAGGTGTCGCAATAACCATGCACAATCGAAACCGCAGGTACAGGAGCCCCTAGCTCCACCCACTTCCGCCAGGTTTTCTGCCAGTATGCAACCTCGTGCCGGTCCATATGAAGATCACCGTAGCTCACCTCTTGGTGAGACTTCATATAGAAGCCAGTACCAGGAATCGATGCAATGCAGCCTCTCGTCTTGACTAGATCGCAGTCAACGCTGATCAAACTAGGCGATTCAGACGTGGTACTGTAGCGGCACCCGAAAAAAATACGATTACCAGCTTGATCATAAACAGAAAATTCACCGACTGATGGAACTGATGCCTCTTGGGTACGCGAATGCGGACCCGATGAGGCGACGTCTTTGGTCATAAAAACTGTTGGACAGCGTCGCCAGCGTCCTTCCGACGCATGGCTGGCGACGAAATGGGCCAGGTCTATGAAGGCGCTCTCAAGCCCAATGTGTGACTCGACCTCATACGGTTTATCCCACCAGAACATGTAGATGAGGAGAGCACTTATGCAGTGCGCGAATGTGTTGAGCTCAAGCAATGACACCGCCAGGTCTTGGGTTAGACGTGCGACGCACTGAGAGCAAAACCAATGTGCCTGGATGCATGTGGCAGCTTTGGCAATCCCATTGGCTTTGCCCGGGTTCTGTAGGGCCGCTCTTTGGAGTGGTAGTAGACATTGTGGATCGCATGAAGCCAGCGCCGCGATACCACTTCGGGTCAAAACTTGTCGTGCGCCGTTTTCGTGGCGATAGACACAGCCACCAGCAGAGGCGTAGAATGCCATGGTCATGGTCCACGTCAAGTTGGCGTTGTCTTGTCGGATTTGAGCTTCGGTCCTTTGAATGGATTCCTGTTCTTCGGCGTAATCGCGCATTGTAGAGATACTGAATCCACGCGCAAGCAGCCAATCGAGGCAACGGACTGGTGCAAAGCAAGCAAAGGCGGCACGATTCATGCAATGGCGGGAGAAACTCTCTTTCAGTGGTCGCCTTGAATTGACTATGCGCATCAATTCCTTGGCGTCTCGGTATTGCAGCCTGCGGAACGATTAGATGTTGCCAGGGAGAGCCACGGGTGAGACGTGCCATGCGTTAAGCGCCATCAACTCAGGAGCAATGATCGTGAGAACACACCAACCGACTCTGCGCCAAATTTGGACGGAAGGTTTTTCTCCAGGTTCGGGCACATTGAGATGAATTGTCGTCCAGACGCATAGGAAGATGGTGATGACGCAGGTTTGGTAAATGGCCCACGTTCCACGTACTGTCGGGTTCGGGTGCCACACAGGCTCGGCCGTGCTGTTTTCGCTGTGAACGATGACCATGGCGGCTGCTGGAGAAGGGTTGTCGGTGATTAATGAGATAGGATGGGGGAGTATGATCGAATATCAAGCGGACGATGAGCGAAGGCAAGCACATTTTCGTCATTATATCAGGCTGAGGCAAGTGCGGCTGAGCACATGGTACTGTACCAGACGGTGTCACACTGGCGGAGTGCATGCAGCGGACGCCGAATGTCATGCCACGAAGTCATGACAGAGAAGACACCGTGGCTGTGTAGAGACACCCAGAAAGAAAATATCAGTCGAGGACATTAATCTTGGAATAATCACCTGGCAATCTTTCATGGCGACCATGACCTCGATACCAAAGCCGATTGCATCCGACGAGGCGAGGGTCCAGCCGACTGCGGTAAGCGATCCTCGCCAGTGTCATTTCAGGGATTGTCGCTCCACGGGAACATATGTAGACAATCCAGTAAACGAATTGTAGGATTGGTCTCGAAAATGCCAGTAGTGAAGTGTTGCTCGTAAGGTTAAGGGAGGCCGAGGACTCTAATGGGATACCTTGACTTAATTAAACTCTCGATCAACCCCACCTCCCAGCACCCCGCCAAAATTTTTGACAAGACAAACGACTTCAAGAAACACATGTCACACCTCTCACAAACCCAACACCCAAACTATCACCAACCTCCACACCACCCCAATACCACCCTACCAAACCACCAAAATGGCCTCCCTCCCGACCTGGAAATCCGACCTCATCTCCCTCTGCCTCTCCTCCAACGTCCTCTCCTTCGGCACCTTCAAGCTGAAATCCAACCGCACATCGCCCTACTTCTTCAACTGCGGCCTGTTCTCCAACGCGCGCCTGATCCGCGCAATCTCCCTCGCCTACGCGCAAGCGCTCAACACGCACGCCATCGAGAACCCGGGCTGGGGTTTCGACGTTCTCTTCGGGCCCGCGTACAAGGGAATCCCGCTCGCTGCTACTACCGTCGAGAAGCTCGGTGGTTTGGATGAGGAGCACTGGGGGAATGTGGGATATTCGTTCAACAGGAAGGAGGTCAAGGATCATGGCGAGGGAGGATTGATGGTTGGCGAGAGTTTGAAGGGAAAGAGAGTCGTGATCATCGACGACGTGATGACTGCTGGCACGGCGATTCGCGAGAGCATTGAGATGATCAAGGCGCAGGGTGGCACTCTTGTGGGAATCATTGTTGCTGTCAACAGGCAGGAGAAGATGCCTAGCCAGAGCGAGAAGGATGGCAAGGGCGATGATGGAAGTGTGAGGGGAAGTGCTATTGGTGAGGTGAGGAGGGAGACCGGCGTGCCTGTTATGTCTGTTCTTTCTCTGGGAGATTTGATCGAGGCTATCAAGGGAATGGGCAAGAAGGAGGAGGTCGAGAAGATGGAGGAATACTACAGGCAGTATGGCACTCAGGACTAGATCTGGTGGGAAGCTGCAGGTTTGGCAAGTCGCGGCTTGACGTAAAGAACATAAACGAAGAAAATGATACCCAAGTGAAGCTATGTCGCCGACATGACCTGGAAAGACAGAAAAATAAGAGTGGGTTTCGCAAAAGGCTGTGCGCATATTCGCAGTATTCGTACAACATAGCTATATTACCGTGCTCATCGTCCGCGAAGCAAGGCAGCGATGCTGCTCCCAATCAAGCCATTACATGACAGCCACGCAGCAGCATCCGCGACCCTAACAACCGCAGCACAACCGCGATCAAGCAGCTCTCCTGGTCCTCGCAGTCGTGCGCCTAGGCTTCACAACCTCGCTATCACTGGCCTCGTCTTCGTCTTCATCTTCATCTTCATCTTCGTCACCAAGACCTTGACTGCTGAAGTACGGGCTTTTCACCGGCGTGGCCTTGCGATTGCTGCGTCTTCCCGTCGAAGCTCGACCGTTTCCCTTCCGCGGCGTGATTACCACTTCAGGCGAGGGAGCTTTACGTTCCGGCGAGCCGGCGAAATCGCCAATATCTGACGATACATCTGAAAGGCCTGACATCGACTCTTCGTCTTCGGTGGCAGAGGGACTTGGAACAGGTGGTTTCCGCTTCGGACCGCTTTGGCGTTTGGGAGTTGCTTCCGTCTTCGCTTTCGGCGTTGGTTTGGTGGCTTTGCGAGGTGGAGGATCATCATCTTCTTCTTCTTCCTTGACATCGTCGTCTTCATCGTCCATAGCGCCATCAGTCGCTTTGTGCAGCATCTGAAGAGAGACTGGTGTGATGGGCACCTTGGATGCCGCCGAGTCATCAACATCCTCCATCATGAAGCCACCACCTTGTTCATCCACGCCGTCTTCAACCAAAAACCCGCCGCCGCCATCATCTTGACCTTGTTGCTTCTCCTCTTCATCTTCCGCAAAGAAACCACCATCTTCAGCATCCTCGTCCCTCTTCAAACGACTCTGCGGGGCTTCTTCCTCTTCATGCCCGGGCCTGAAGAACCCACCTTCCATATCCTCGCCTCCGGCAAGTCCATCATCAAAGACAGTCTCGCGTCTACCTTCTCGTAAAGCCTTGTTGACGAAAGGGTTGACCTCATCCCCCTCGCCACCCGCATCGGCATACTCTTGCTGCATGCGTTGCACGATCCTCAGACCAAACAACATTTTCCGCCACCACTGTAGCGCAAGCCCAGTGCGCTTGGTATCTTCTTTCCTTTTCTGCTCTGCTTGTTCGGCGCGCCAGGCATCTCGGACGAGGCTCTCGTTCTCTTTGGCGACAACAACGCCTGTCAGGACAGGTACCGCACGCTGCTTGCCAAACTCGAAGCCAGTACATGCCTCTGCAAAGTCAATCTGGAGGCGTTTGCAGAGCTTGGCTGAACCTTTGAGAGGCAGATGGACAGCTCCCTTGGGCACCATGGTTGGCACGTATACGTCCATATTTCCGTAGGCGTTCTTGGGAATGACTCCATTTTCGAGAGGTGGTGGAATGATCCAGTCGGTCTGCTCCTGGGCATACAAGCCTTGCTTGAGTTTCTCGCCTGTCTCTTTCAACGCATCCTCCATTTCTCGCTTGCGGACGAGAGTTACGGCGCGCATTGGAACATGCTTCATTGGCTGTTCGCCTTCCTTGATGGCTCTACCTTCCTTGTGCCAGGACTCCACCGTCTTGCATACGGCCACATCTTCGCGAAGGTAAACCGGGAATTCCTTCTCCTTGTCGCCTTTGCCTGTTTTGAACATCTTGACAGGCTCCGCGCCGGGGACGATGGCCTCTTCACGGCGTAGATGTTGCTCAAGCACATACTCGGCGGACTGCTTGTACCACTGTAGACTCTCCTTCTCAGCTTCCTTGACTTCCTTGCCTGGCTTGAAAGGCTTCAAGTCTGTCTGTTCTTCCAGATCGTCCGCTTTCGTGCGCTTGTTTTCCGGCTTATCGTAGACACTCATTAGTGTGCGAAACCAGTCGTATTCCTCGTATCTGCGGACTTTGCCTTTACGATTGTAGATCGGGACCTTCTCGACGGGCATTCGCGTACCCTTTGTCTTGCCCGGAAGTTGATGCTTCTTGAGGTATCGCACGGTGACATCTTTTGCTGTCCCGTCAGCCGCGTAGCCAATGGTGTAGCACATGACTTGCTTCGCGACTTCAGCCTTCTTGCCACGAGGCTCGAAAGTTTGAAGAAGTTCGTCTGTGGAGGCAATCGTTGACAACACAATCGGATCGACAGGTATAAATTTGTTGGAAGCTGGTGAAAGGACCTCTGTCCAGTAATTCGGGAAAGCTAAGGATCGGTCGTACTTTTTGTTGCTCTTCTTCTTGGGTACAGATGGCGTGACATCAACGACCGATAGATCGTCGTCGTCTTCATCGTGCTTTTTGTCCTCATCATATTCGTCCTCTGACGGTGCAGATGACAGAGGACTGTCGGAATCATCCAGACTGATGGGGTCTCCTTTGTTGCCACGAAGTGACGTTCGAGTGGGCTTCTCTTCCTTCGCAGCCTTCTTGGATTGCTTCGGCGTCAAAGCGTTCTTCAGTTTGGGAGGAGCGAGGTTCTTCGGTTTCGATTCATCCTCAGATTCATCCTTTACCTCATCAGCCTTTGCCGACGCATTCTTAGCGCGCTTGACATCAGCCTCTTCTGCTTTGCTCCAACCGAAGCCTGCAGGTTGGAGGTTTGCAACCATCCGAGTTTCCAGGCCGATACCTCGAAGCAAGGCGACGAACAGTTGTCCTCCCACATCACGCGAACCCTCGCACTCCTTCGCAGCTTTGCGGAAGTCCTTGATCGTTTCAATCCTTTCACCATGGCCTTCAGCATCGTTG
This sequence comes from Cladosporium sp. MBC 237, assembly GCA_030772445.1. NCBI lineage: Eukaryota > Fungi > Ascomycota > Dothideomycetes > Cladosporiales > Cladosporiaceae > Cladosporium > Cladosporium sp. MBC 237. The sequence continues at coordinate 66,598 of JAPHCH010000065.1, forward strand.
TGATTCTTCTCCCAATCCTTGATCTCATCACGCAACCTGCGTAAAGGCTTGTATCCTTCCTTGCGAAGCCCGGGCGCAGTGACGGCGAATCGCTTCCGCCAATATGCCGTCAGCATTCTTAGTAGCCTCAGAAGAGGATCTCCATGGCTGAGATCTGGCACGCCCTGCTCCAGATGCGAAGCATTGTAACTCCAGTCCCTTCCGACAGCGGTATCCTTGCCCTTTTTGCCCTTGCCGCGCCTATTCTTTGCCGCCGCGGCCTTCTTCTTCGCTTCCAGCTCTTCCTTGGTCAACATGCCCATTGCTTCCCTCCAACGTGTGATCTCACGCTTGACACCTTCGGGAAGCGTGTCAACGAGCGTCTTCTGCACCTCTTTGTCGTTGAGCCAGGAATTGCGCACGGTATTGTGCCACATCAAAGCTTGAACATGAAGGCAGTGCGTTTGTATCCTGATTTGACGTTCTCTTTTCGAAGGGCCCTTCTTGACTCCGGTCGTGGTGATTTCTGGGATGTAACTCCCATCCTCATTAACAGACACGGAAACGTCGCCAATCTCCGGCTCAATGTCTGCCGCTGCGGCAGGCGTGCTTGCCGAGTCGCCTTGTTGCTGAAAAGCATCCTCCCAGTCCATGCCATCATCTTCATCCTCATCGTCATCTCCATTCCCATCAATCTTCCGCCGTTTCGTGGGAACATCCTCAAAGTCGTCGCTGTCGGCTTCACTCAAAGACGATTCGTCGTCGTCCAGACCTTCGAGGAATTTTTTCGCTTTCTCTGAAGAAGCCTGACGTTTTCCCAGTTCATCTGCAGCATCGAACAGCGTTTTCTTTTCTTGCTTGGCCTTGGATTTTGCTACTGCTTGTTTCTTTATTGGCGGGTCGGGCTGAGCTGGCGAGGCCGAGCGTGAGCGCTTGCGTGAGACGTAGGGCGGCATTGGGCGTTGAATGAATGCGCAAACTGCGCCTGGTCCTCTGGGTATCTTACATCCGTCTATTGGCCAAGGAGGGAGAGAGGCGATGATAGCGCATGTACGTACTTTCGGAATAAAATCGACAGAGACGCGCCTGGCCAATCTACGCGCGAATGCGATGCAAAAGGTGCCTAAGTGGTGACGTCACTCTCGCGGCCGATTCAAAGACCGAAAGACACGACAGAGAGATCGCCAAAGGTTTCACATCTACTAACAGATACATGTATGTCGTTCACTTGCATCCGCCTCATTCAAATGCGTCCAGTAGGTAAATGCATATGATGCTTTTTTGTGATACAGCGGCGATTTCGGTGGGATTTCGTGTATCTGAGAAACACGTTCAGGTCGATTAAAACAATCGCTAGCATTTATATACCATTATATCACAAGGAAGAGATTTTATCTCACAAGACTCAAGATCGACGAATTAACAAGCAAAATTCCAGATCAGTTAGTCCTGCTCAGAAAACAAAGACCTCCGAAGCGTCACTAAGTCTTCACATGAGATGGTCTGAGACAGCCGGGTCGGTCTTCTTGCAATGGTCATGGAATATGATGCCTGATAGCCATGAATCGGTTGTACTTGGATACATTTATACGAACCGGCCTGACCAGGTCCATCAGCCACCAAACAGAACGGTGAAGCACTTCTCAATGGCATTCCTAGACAGCAACATTAGCAATTACTCCACCATCCAAGCCTCAAAATCCACTTACCTAGGCGGCGTCGGCACGAAATTCTTAGTATACTCATTGATCTCCTCAACCTCACCCTTAAGATCCACCTCAACCGGCTTGCGAACCTTTGTCTTCTTGAAAAACTTCCACCCAAAAAAGAGCACCGGAAACAACCCGATCATGAAATAACTAAAAAGGAAAGTCGCAACGTTCCAATTCCCAGGTAAGAAAACCGTATACCCACCAACAAAAGCCATGACAAGCGTGCAAATCATGCCGACGTAAGCGGCGTAGGGTTGGCAGATGGAAATGTACGGGAGGGATTTGAGGCTGATGTTTTGCGCTTTGAGGGCTTTGCGCCAGCGAAGAAAGGTGAAGCATACGACGCTGTAGTTGATGAGTTGCGCCGCGGTGATGAGGTTGACGAACCAGTTGAGGACGGTGGCGGAGCCGCTGGAGACTTGGAGGAAGGCGATGAGGGAGATGACGAGGACGGCGAGGACGCAGTAGATTGGGACACCGTTGCGGGTTGTTCTGGGTTTGGTCAGTGGTGCTGCTTTGCGGGATTCGTTTGGGATGAGAAGACTTGCCTTGTCAAGATCTTAGGCGCCTTACCCTCCAGCGCCAGACCGAAGAGTGAACGTGTGGCGCAGTACATGTAGCTGTTACCCGCAGAGAAAGCCGAAGCGAGCAAGAGAGCATTGACGATATCCGGCAGGACCTGAATGCGCAGACGGTTCATGGAGACGACATAAGGCGAAGCAGCCGCTCCGGGCTCCTCATTCTCGAACGCACCGATAAGCTCGGGATCGTTGTAAGGCACATTGATACCAACGCACAAGCTGCCCAGAACGAAGAAAGCAGTCAGACGATAGAAGACGGCGTTGAAAGCTTTCGGCATCACCACACGAGGATTCTCTGCTTCTCCAGCTGCCATGGCGACATAGTCAGGTCCAGAAATGCTGAAAGAGGCTAAGATCAAGCACTGCAGGAAACCCAAGAAACGACCAAGTTGTCCCTCGCGATACAACTCGGCGAATGACCCGGGATTGTTCCAGTATCGGAAACCGTATCTGTCGCCTAAGGGGTTTCCTCCTATTTAAGTCGCATGAGCTACGGTCACAGTACACAATCACGACCACAAGCAACATACCTAGCATGGTGACCAATGTGTAAAGAATCAAGCCAATGATCAACACAATCTTACCCAACGCGGCCCAGAATTCAGTCTCACCATACCATCTTACGGCCATCATGTTGATCAACGCATACAGCACAAGCACGATCGCGATAATGGCACCAGTAGGTACAGCGTCGGTCCAGTACCGAATGATGACATTGCACGCGGTCATTTCGAATGGCACCAGAATGGCTTCGAAGATAAAGAAGTTCCAGCCCGTGGCAAACCCGAACGCTTCGTCAACATAACGACCAGCGAAACGGATGAAAGGCGAGGAAATGGGCAAGTAGGTCACCATCTCGGCCATCGAGACGGTGATGGCGAGGACGACGAAACACCAAAGCGAGAAAGCAGTGAACAGACTGCCAGGACCGCCATTGAGGAGACCGCGGCCGATTTGGACGAAGAGGACGGTGCCAATGGTGCCGCCGATACTAAATTCCATGAGCTACTGCGGTCATCATGGCAATGTTGCCATCCTACGAGGAACGAGAGGAAGACGAACCCAATGAGCTGAATATGCCTTGCCTTCAGTTTGCGGTGGGTATTATCGCGCATGCCACTGAGGTTCGCCGTTTCGGAACCCTGCCGTTCGGCATCATCGTATGTCGGGAGATCGAGGTCGGCAACATTCCCGGAGCGTTGCTTCTCTCCACTGTCTTTGACGCCGCCACGATTGAACCCTGACGTCTGGGTCGCGACGCCGGAGTCCTTGTCGGAAGCCATGAAGGTTCGCGTGGGTAAGGGTTCGGGGAGGGGCACGATCAAGTAGGTAAGAATAGCATGAAAGGCCTGCAATTGGTAAAGTCAAAACAATAAAGATGTTCCGATACGTGTCGCGTATACAGTCTTAGTCAGGAAGAACAACGAGACAGGAAAGAGGGGCGAGTAAAGAAGATGGAGGGGCATGCCAAAAAAGAAACCAAAAAAAAAAATATCCCACCATCTACCCGAGTTCGGCAGACACGAGAACACCTTACCATGACTCCGAGATAACCGGGCCATCTCGCAACGCACACTGGGCGAGAGCAAAAAGCAAGCCAGCCTCCAAGCAAGAGTAGGAGAATCCACAGTCGAGGCCATTCCAGACAAGGTGGGGATGTGCGGGCTGAGAGCTGTTTGTGGCATCACAGCCAAGGCACGATTTAGGAGTGTAGGCGTTCACATTGGATGGGAGAAGGAGCCTTGAGACGCTTCTTTGTGCTTGATTAGACGCGATGCATGCCGGCGGCTGCGTATGCGTCGTCTATCAACTCCCTGACAGGGTAAGTAGGCGTTGAACACGTGAGATGTTGCTGATAATTGTTGTGTTGACAGCAAGTTGTTGGGCAGATAGCCTCGGCTGTGCAGATGCAAAGTGCGCTTGTCGCCTGTTGAAGCTCTTGGCGAATGCACAGTAGCCGGCGCTAATGATCAGTGACATGGGAAAGAAGCCGAGATTGTTCTTTGTGATGCGCTTTGGAGATGGAAGTTCGAGATGATGCCAAGATCAGGGTGGGACGAGCTGCATTTTGGTTGCTCAGCGTGGGGCGAGGGTCCATTATTGAGGAGTGGTCCCGTGGGACGAACGATGAGGTATGGAGCAGGTGGGGGTAATTTGGTTGGGAGGAGGCAAGAGATATCTTTGTGTATGTTGTTCTTCATTATTGTCATGATGGTCTAATCGTTCCTGGACGTATCCAAAGCCCTTCTCTTCAAAGCATCAAGAATGCATAATCTCAATTGTATCCTCCAACACTCGCATCCCTCCTGTACAAAGGTGTGGTGCCGGTGAAATTTCCACTCTGCGTCGAGAAAGGACCAACATCACTCAGAGACTTGACGCGGCCCAGCAGAACCTCCAGAGTTCTGTACGCAGCTCCAGGTGTATACCCAGGAAGCTCATGGCCCGCGAGCTGGACTTGGTAGAAAGTCAAGCCACGTTCGTGACCCCAAGAGCCGAGGTAGCCAGCACCGGCCAGAGCGCCGCCGTTGTATTCGGGGTGGTAGGGTGTGTAGAATGGAGTGTCGGGGTATGACTGAAGACCGCGGAGGCCGTTCCACTGTTTGATGTTAGCCTTTGAACAAATACGTCATGTGCTGAGACGCAAGACTTACCGTCATGTTCTGGATGGCGAGCAAAGTGCCGTTGGTGTTGAGCAGCATGTCCAAGTTACCGGAGCCGATGAGAGTGTTGTTGGTGTACTCGATCACGCGCTGCAAAACGCCGTTCTGTGCAGGACCGACGCTGCCATCGCTGACAGTCTTGTTGGTAGCATCATCACGGAAAACGCCATTCTTGCACTGTGCCCAATCGGTCGGAGGAACATTGAGCACAGCCTGGACATCAGAGCGGTTGAAGTAGATTTGAGCGCCAGGGGGAGTGTAGTCGCCCTCGTTGACTTCGCCGAGCACCGAGTAAGGATGCGGGCATGTCTCTGTGATGTGGTAGATGTTAAAGCAAGGGTTGACTTCCAGGATGGCCTCGTACGCGCTTTCGAACTGGTCACAGGTGTAGTTGGTAGTAGAGTCAACCACAGGGAGGAGAGGGAATGGCTCTTGTGGAGGCGGGAAAGTCAGGTATTTGTTCAAGTGTTCGGTGTAGCCGCACTCGTCATTGCGCTCCCAGAATCGGTCCAGGAAAGACTGGTTGAGGAAAAGAAGGTTGTTCCAGTATTCAAGGTACGGCGCAATGACAACTTCCTGCTGCGTGGTGTCGTCTCCAATGATCGGATCGTTGATGTTGATACCCTTCAGCGGCATGTCTGGGTCATCCGCGGTGATGAAGGCGTCCGCAATGTATGGGACATAGTATCCGGCGTAACTCTCACCGGTCAGGTAGAGGTCCCATCCTTGAACACCGAAAGTCTCAACAAACTGCTTGTAGAAGCCGACAAATTGCAGGCCAAGCTCAACTTCATCGGTGATGTTGGGTGTGCCTTGAGTGAAGCCAACGCCAATAGGCTGCTCCACCCATATCATGTTGGTCAGGTTGACCCAAGTGTAAGGATTCTGAACAGGCGCAAGGGTGCCAGCCTCCCAAGTGAAAGGGCCATTCTCGGTGAGCAATCCACTGAGAGAGCTGCAGCCGGGTCCTCCGTTGAACCAGATGGTGATCTCTTCTTGAGGATCGGAGTTGGTAGTAGGGAAGAACCAGAAGAACAGCTCGCGAGTCTCATCGGGATCGCCAGAGATGGGTAAAAGACCGGCGTAAGATTCGCCAATGTCGAAGTCTACATCTGGAATAGCCGTGCCATTAACCACATACTTCTCCGTGGCGTTGTTCAGGTAGTTGAAGGCGCGCTTTTGCAGGCGTTGGTTTTGGAAGGGCTCATTGGCAACTCTCTTCTCGATGACAGGTTTGGGTCGCTGGGCCTTCTTGAAAGCCTTCTCTGCTGGGTTGAGTGCCGACGCAGTGCAGGAAAGGCCAAGGACAGCCAAAAGGCTAGAAGAGATAAGCATGGTCAAGAGTCCAGCCACCGGGATAGAAATGCGAATCACAAGGATGAATGCGTCGGGAAGGCGCAGGACAAGCCTTTAAGTGCTGCCATACTAGCGAGCTTGAGCGTTGACCTAATGCCAGTATTTGTCTGAGATGCCCTTTCCTTGTGGGATGAAATCAGGGCAGCATGCCTGTTGGCGACTACCACCTACCTGTTGGCGTATAGCGGCCGCGGCGATGCGGCTACAATTGGCAGGTCACTCTGGTCATCTGGCGGGAGCGAGCCATAGTACGAACAAGGGTTCGTGGTGCCTGGTGGTTGGAAGATAACCAATTCTACATCTTCCCCCATAAGGCAGGTGTCGCCATTTGAGGTGGAGTTTCCCCCGTGCAGCTTTGAAGTGTCTCTGCCGAGAACCGACGATGATGATGACTTGCTGCGAACGTTGACTGGAGCGCGTGTGATCGGCGACACCGCGCGGACATGATCCTGTCATCCTGCCATATCTTGTGATGAGTGGTTATCTACTAGTGGGTGAAAGCACAACATGGAAGTATCTCGACATGCGCTGTGTCATATTTACGTTCTCTCAAACATCCATGTCTGATACTCCTCTACTGGCGGCTACGGTATAGCCAAACAAAACGCCTTATCCGCAAGAACGACAACTCCCGGGTCCTGCAGACACCGCCACTGACGTCGATCACACACTGACCGCCTGTCAGCCTGCGTCTTTTCCATCAATACGAAACCTACTTGATCCTGCGCTCACTCATGATCTGGTTCGCTTCGCAGGCGAGCTGTGCGAGCATCTTTCGCCTTACTCAACATTAATCACATCATCACGCGGTGCATGGCTCAAGGAAAGCAAACGCCATGTCTTTGCCAATACTACCACCCGCCTAAACTCCCAGCTCTTTGCGATATATCGCCTCCATCTCCCGCCGCACTGCCACGGCCTGAGACTTTTCGCTCCATTCAACATCCCGCCAACTCAGTCCCTCCCCTCGCTTGATATCAGTCTTTAACACCAAACCATGCGCCAGACCAATCGGCAGACCTTCAATCGCCAGCGAATCGCGAGCAGGCATCAGCTTGCCGTAAACCATGAAACCACCCTCTCCGTCCAGCTTCTCGCCAGGTTTTAGATCGCGTTTCGCAGTCGCAACCACGTCACCAGCAAATGTCTTGCAAGAGCCGGTGGGCTCGCCTCTGCACATGATTGTTGCCACGCTGACTCCAAGCTCGAGCCCGATCAGATGATACGGTTTACTCTGCGCTGCATAGCGGCCAGTGGAGTCTGTCTTCATGCCGTATTGCGCAAAGCACTCCCTTTGATACTCGCCAGGAGCCTCAAACACGACGTAGACACCCCATCTCAGGTCATTGAACACCGGCCGGCCATCATGCTCCAAACACGAGACGACTTCCACTGTCCCTTTGGAGTCTAGCTGGCCGCCATCTCCAGCAGGCTTCAACACCTGAGGCAAGTCATGAATTCCACATGGTGGAAATCGCAATCCATTTTTCGGCGGCGTGAGATCGCAAGCATTCGCCACGGCAGCCATCTCGAGCGCGCTCTTCGTGCCGTCGAGGAAAGAGTTGAACATCTGCGGGTTGAGGTCCTTTGTCTGCTCTTCAGTGAGTCCATAGTATGACCAGACCGTATCCGGCGTCGACGCGTGGTACGCAGGCAAGTGTTTCGTTCCTTTGCCTGCACATACGACATCAAAGCCCGCCGTGCGCGCCCAGTCGACGAGTTCCGCAATCAGAGCCGGCTGGTCGCCATACGCCATACTGTAGATGATGCCTGCTTCCCGGGCTTTGCGAGCGAGCAACGGACCGGCCAGCACGTCGGCTTCGACATTTATCATGACGATGTGTTTCTTGTGCTCGCAACATAGCAATGTGTGGCGCACGCCCGCTGCAGGGCTTCCTGTGACTTCCAGAATGACATCCACACCAGGGGCTGCTATCAGCTCGGCCGAATCCGTTGTAATCGCAGTCCTGTTTTCTGAGATACCCCGTGCGACTGACAAAGATGCTTGCGAGTCGTATTTCTCTTCTGGAAATCCAGTCCGTTTGAGAGCTGCCAGTGCTCGGTCTTTCGACAAGTCCGCAATACCGGCTAGGCGCATGCCGGGCGATCGATGGACTTGTGATACGACTACAGAATGTCAGTCTCTACAATACACGACTGTGTTAGCATTACGGGCAACTCACACATCGACCCAAACTTGCCAGCACCGATCAGCCCAATCTGAATGGGCTTCCCGTTGGCTTCGCGCTCGGCGAGCTTGGTTGATAGGCTTGTCATTTTGCGGGAGTCTGCCTCTATGTACCAACGCAGGAATGCGATTTGACCCTCTCCAGTTGAGAAGAAAATCAGAAGGTAAGTAAAGATATGTATGTAGGTGTTTGGCGCAAGTACCTTTGTTCCGAAATCGGTCGTCAAGATCAACACCCCGCATCGAACTCTCTCGGTAAAGGATGGAGATCAACATGTGGCACTCCGGTAATAAGACTTGAAGTCAGTTCCGTTTCTGGGTCTTCATGAGCAGAGTCGTCGGTCTATTCTTGGGCTGCAGCAGATCTATCGAAAATGCGGCTCGTCAGTTCGACTGGACTCGAAAATAAGAACAGAAAAGCAATGTCAGGACACCACCAGAGCATTGGCCTGTAGAGATCTGCCACCATATAAAGATTCGTTACATCGTCACGAAGCTATCTGGAGCCCAGATACCCAAGCTATCCTCTTCGCAGCAAAAATTGACTTTGCATCTAATTCTTGACACCAAGCCTTACCATCAGGACCACACAACTATCAGCTCAACCGTTCCTCCAGCAATCCACCCGAATAAACAAAATCTCGCAGGTCAATCCTCATTACATCGCAAACACCATTGCTCCAACAATCGCCGCAGCAGCAGCCATTACTGGGGCATCGTTCAGCACTCCCACGTTCGCAGTCTGCTCCACCGGTGCACTGGTTGTAGTGACCGAGCCGTTCCCAGTCGCATTGGAAGCGCTCGAAGCTCCCGTGACCAGAGCAGCAGCAACGAAGCTCGTGGTCTGAGCCACTTCACTGAAGATCGACGTCTCAGGCTGAACGCCAGAGGTGAATGGCACGAACATCGCCAGAGTGGTTGAAGCGGTGTTGGGACCCTCACTGGGTTCAGCGTCTGCGTTGGCAGGATTCAGGACTTCGTCAATCACGTGCAAGATGCCGTTTTCGATCAGGATGTCGGAGTTGATGACGCGGGCGTTGTTGACGAAGACAGCACCCTCGGGAGAGATGGTGATCTTAATGTCTTCCCCAGCCAGCGTGGTCAGGCTGGTGTTGCTCAAGGTGGTGCTGTATCCGACGGTACCTTGGACGACGTGATACTGGAGGATTTCTGCAAGCTGCTCATCTGTGATGTTTCCGGCTGCGGCGGCGATCTTCTGGAAGGCATCGTTGTTTGGGGCGAAAATGGTGATATCCGACAAGTCTTCAAGCGGACCAACAAGATCGACCTGGGTGGCTGCTCCGGCCAGGGCAGTGAAGTTGCCGGATATGAGAGTCTGCGACACGCTCAACGGGATGATCAAGAGCTTGTCGATTATATGGACGACTCCGTTGTCGAATTCGAGATCCTGTGATGGTTAGCTCACAGTTTCATCCATTAACTCATGAAGGCATGGACCTACAGGAACAACAACTTTGCTCGTCGACTTCAGACCACTGGTCACGATTGCATTACCATCTTCGTCCAAGCTCACAGAAACGACTTGACCGCCAGTCACGTTGCTTCCGCTGACCTCACCATCGAGCACAATCCCAGAGTAATTGAGGTAACCCGGGACAAACTCAGGAATCTCAGTGATATCTTCCGCCTTGATAACGCCGTGGTAAAGGTGATACCTGAGGATCTGCTCAATGAGTCCAGGATCAACGGAGGCTTCGTCGATGCTGAAGATTCCGCCCTGCTCCAAGATCGCCGCAAGAGCATCATCGCTCGGCGCGAAGAGCGTGACGTTCTCCTGGGATGCGAGGAAGTTGGTCGTGTTGGAAACTTGACCGAGCAGGTTGACGAGCTTCGAGAGAGTCGGTTGACCGGCGAGAACTGTTCCCAGGTCTTGTCCTTTGACAATCGTAGCCAATGAGGCTGCGAAGAAAAGGGCGTTGGCGCGCATTTCGTTCGATTGATGGATCGTTGATTATTTGGGTCGGCTGATTGCAGGTAAGTCTGAGTGCGAGTGTTCGATGTCTGTTGTATTTTCTTCTCATCGACCGTCCACCGACAGACTTTATAACATTCGCATCGCGACTGTTCATCTTCACAACAAACCATTGTCGTGATGCTGGACAAAAGTCAATGACATCAGTATCTGCTCTTTTGGGTTCTAAACTGCCTCCCAGAAACTGCGAATACGAGATGTATTAAGAAAGTAGCAGTTGACAGTGGCAGTGCAAAAAGCCCGCCAAGGTGGTTGTTTGGGGCGTTCGCTTAAGCACATCCAGCTCCCAAGCTCTCAAATATCATTGCATGAAGGATCAGCTAAACCCATCTGGGGCATATCATGGGGTGTACATTCTATACCTTCCCTTGTTCTGGCACAGCGTCAACGTATGGATCCCGCAGACAGACTGTGGTCAACAAGTCGTATATTACGGCCCAAGGAACAAGCGTTTAACGGCCGCATATGTGACACCTCGCGGCCAACTCTCTGATCATTGACTCCATTGGCCAATACTCCGATTCTTGTGTGAACAGCATGTTGCTTCATAAGCAGACTGTATGCGCCGTCCGCAGTGCATGCGTGCGCGGGATTCTCCATTCCTTCCATTTTGCGTTTGAAGGTGCAAACACGAGTCTATACGGAAATGAAGCCATGTAAACAAGCAAAGATTGGACATCATATTCACCATGCGTCGTATCGAGCATCACGTCAACGACCAAGCAATCTTTCACTTGAAGCATTATTGGACTGCGCAGCCATGAATGCGACGAATCACGGGAAGCGGTCAGATGGCAATGGTCTGGAGCCCAGGCTGTGCACACCATGTGCGTGACTACGAGTCGTTGACGAAATGCGACGCGAGACTCATGCAAAGTGTGCTCCTCTGCAACGGTGTTTGCATGACTGCACTGCACTGGCCAGAGCCCGCCTCGAAACCCCTTCTCGGATGGTCACCCATGGGCTAAACGTCACGCAGAACGCACTTTCGATCGCTGCTAGTGTCAGGAAAGATCTGAAACTATCAGACCATCCAGTTATGCTCTGGAATGATCACGAAGTGTGGAGCGATGATTTGAGGACTGTTATCATTTACATCAGGGCAGGTCACGATGTTGGTATAAGAGAGAGCCAATACACTGGACAACGAAATCGATACAAATGAGCTACGGGATATGTCGGACCTAACGAATCTCGGGCCTTCTGGTCATGACTGTGGTCATCGCACACTGTGCTTCGAGCAAAGCAAAAATTCTTTCATGCCATCCTGTCGCGCGTCAGCTCACTCAGGACTTCTACGAGCGAGTCAGGTCTCTGCATACTCAAGTCATACGCTGTGAGCGATCAATCACATTACCAGCCGAGCTTGACAGGTCTGCTACAGAGTTGCCTCCACTTTCGGCCAGCTTGTTTCCTCCGCCGCCGATAGCACTGTTGGCGCCGCCTGCGGTCCCTGAGAGTACATCACCGGCACCATTCTGCAATATAACAATCAGCGGGGAAGCAGTGCGACTTCGAGCATGGACTAAGGGCTTACTTCGATTTGAGGTGTGGGCAGCGCGAAAGCACTTGCAAGTAAGGAGATGATGATCCACTGAATCTGCATGGTTTCGGGAAAGAAGTGAAAAAAGGTAGGACGGGGATGTTGTGTTGACTAGAGGCCTGGTAGAAATGAGGTGGTTTGGCTGGATGTTAGAGTTTCGGAAGAAGGCAATGAGAGAGAAAGGCTGTGTTGCCTCGACTTTATGTTTGTTGACGCACTGTTGTTGAATCTTGATCCCATCACATCTGAGCACGCAAATTAATCACTGCGAGGCAATGCATGGCTTCGATTCGACTGTGCGATGCCGGCGTGCATGTGTTGCAGAAATAATCTCTTGTTGTCGTCTCACAGATTGAGTATGTCTCGAACACCTTCTTGCGGGATTTCTGAAGCGGGTAAAGCAACCAGCATTATTATTGGACATTTTTGTGTTTGCGACCCACAAACCATCCATTGTTGTCCATGCTATCTTGATGAGAACTCAGAGTTATATCACGCTTCGCATATACAGTGTTTTCTTATCCTCAAAGGTGGATTCCACGTGGTGCGGACCCGGGCAAAAGGGGCGTGGGGGCCCGAAAGTGCCGACTTCTCGCCCAAGCTCGCTCTTGGAATCACACTCAACCAACGTCTATACATGATCCGAAATTGACGACATGATAGCACCGACTCGATGCTGCTGCGCAAAAGCTTATGTTTCGCCAGCATGTGATCTTTCACGAAGCTTGATATCGTCTGCCTCTCTGCCTAAGACGCCACGCCTGCACGGATTGGCGCCATGCGCTGACTACTCCTTTTCCCGCGAGACTGGATCACATACCACTGATAAGGATCCCAGTCATTCTAGACTGAAGCAATGGCCTTCAATCCTTCGCTGGGGGAAGCTTCGCAGAGGAATTGTCGACGGCGAGTGTCGACCGGTCTCACTCATCCGCATGTAGTAAATGCCCTCTTCGCAATGGCGTTATCTCTCCTACGCCAGACGAATGATACATAGGCACTGGACTGCATCGACAACGTGTTGTGAATATTTGCCAGCAGCTATGATCGACAGAGTTGCACTCTATACTGTGTTGACAAAGTGCTGACAACGGAGATGCCTGGGTTGCTCGGTCGGCGTGACTGCACGCCATCGATCTAGAAGGGGACATATGGATGCACCACGTATACGCACAATCACAGCCGTCGGAAGGGCTATAAAGGTAGGGACTGCAGCTTCTGTTCGGAAACTGGCACGAAAGGCATCCATCCAAGGTTTCTCTCATTACACCAGAATGGCAGCGTTCAAGTCATGCCTGTGGTTGGCAATGCCGCCTACTGCTTTTCTTAGTCTCGCTTCATTGCTTACTTATCTTGTCTTTCGCCTCTACTATCTTTCAACTGCCAAACCGGCCGAGGTCGATCCCTCAAACGATGCGCTCGCCGCACCCCGACTCCGAACTGTCGCCTTGCCGTGGATCTTCTTTGGTCTTGAGTTCATCATCTTACGTATGCTTATCATCCAAATTCTTGTTGCGGGCATGAACTAATGTCAACAGTTCCGAACGCCATCCCGTACCTTCTTCGACTAATCGCCGTTAAGCCTGCAAAGCGGGAGCAGCAACGCCTGGTTGGAGACGATGTTCCGAACGTTGACGTTCTTATCACGACTTGCAACGAGGATGTCCAGGTGGTCATGGATACTGTGAAAGCTGCTTGTGTCCTTGATTACCCGAAAGACAAGTATCGGATCTTCGTCTGCGATGACGGTGCGTCCACGCAGCTGAGAACCGCTGTCGAAGACCACTCTGTTCAACACCCGCACCTGCACTACAACGCCCGAATTAAAGGCCCGATCAAAGACTACAAAGCAGGCAACCTCAACGCGGGCTTACACTTCTCCGGCTCGTTGCATCCTTTGACTTTCTCTTGGCCTGTATCGCAAGAAACATTGGCTGCACAAGAGGCACAGGAGAAGAGTTCCGTAACCCCGAAATCACCTGCTGTCGCTGAATACAGTGTAGACAGTAGTACGATTGACTTGGGCATCGAACATGGTGTGCCCGTCTGTACGAAACTCGCACCTTGGGGCCAGTATGTCGCTGGCCTGGACGCAGATATGATTCCGGAGCCGCACTGGCTGCGTGCTCTGGTCCCTCATATCGACTCCGACCCGCAGTGCGCGATGGTGTGCCCGCCGCAGGTAAGGATGATACCTCTTCAAACGAACATTTGTTGGCATGCTAAGCTAACAAATGTTGCTCAGACGTTCTACGATATTCCTCTCGACGACCCTCTCACTCAGACCATGTCCCATTTCGCCGGAATGACAGAAGTCATCAACGACGCCTTGGGCCACGCGGACTGCCTTGGATCTGGATATGTCATGCGCCGAACAGCACTGGAGGCCATTGGAGGATTCCCGACTGAGTCGCTTTCCGAAGATGTCTGCTGTTCTGCCACCTTGCTTGGTGCCGGATGGAAGACTGGATTCGTGCCCGAAGCTGTGCAGTATGGATCTGTACCAGAATCCTACCTCGGTCACGTCAAACAGCGCACTCGCTGGGTGAGATCACGCTTTCAAAAGAAAGTTGCGAAGAAGAAGTACTAACGAATCCATAGTGGATCGGCCACATTCAAACTGCCATGCTCTTCAAACTCCGCATGGGATCTCGAGCGAAGCATCTCAATCTCAGACAACGACTCACCGGCTTTGCTTTCGACCTACGCCAGCTCGTTCAGATTCCAATTGCTCTCAGCTACATCATCATTCCTTTCGTTCTCCTCTCCGGTAGCCCGCTGGTCTTCTGGGGTACTGGACCTCAGCTGAAGATGCTTATTCGTCTTGTGTCAATCTGGAGTGCTTGTCATTGGCTTCACAATGGTGTCATGGGCGCTATTGCCGGAACAGGTAATGACTTCACAGCGTATGACATCCGCATGGCTTCCTACGACTCTGAGATGGAACAGTGGTTGAGCCCTTGTAAGTTGCAAATTCGCAACCTCGACAGCATGCCCTAGTCGGTCATTCGCTAACTCCTCCAGACTACTTCGTCGCGTTCTTGCGCTCTTTCGTTCTCCCCAAAGCTTTAGGCGGCGCTGCAGTAGGCTTCAAAGCCTCCGGGAGCATCTCAAGCGACCTCCAAGAGCGCTCAGCAAGCAATCGTGCGTCCCTCATTCGCCGACTGAAAGTCACTCTCTTCCACCACCACGCCATCATCCACGTAATCTTCGTCTCTGCCTGCGTTGCCGGTGTCGCTTTGAACTTCGCTCGCACTTTCAGTCCCACGAACATTCCTAATCTGTGGGATACCACACCACTGGTCTCCACGACACAGAAGCTTACATTTCTTGTTACTCGCATGGGATGGCCGCCGCTTTTCTGGTTGCAGTTCATCGCTTCGGCTCTCACGCCTATCACTTACACTCTTTGGCCGCCTACGCTGCCGGATCGTGAGGAGCTGCTTGACCGGGACGAGAAGACTGGTCTCGCTTATCCGAAGCCGGAGGCGAAGATGCCCAAGAGGACAGTACTGGGTGGCTGGAGATATGGACGGGCCACCTTCTCTATGGTCTACACGATGGTTCTCTTTGTTGCTAATGAGGTGGTGTAATTTCTAATGTTGAGGGAGGAGGAGATCATTCCTGTTGACATGATTCGGTGTTTCTTGGGGTTCGTTTGGACGTATCGGTACGCCTTAATGTTTATTATATAGAGCCATCTAGCTCCTGTCTCGAGGTAAACTTACATAATGTACGAGTAACAGAGGAATTAGCCTGCACCTGAACAGCTTAAGACTCCTGAATTTCTCTCCTGAGTCGGGTCGTTTTTGTGAGGAGTTACGATGCCTTTGAGCCAATCGATACAAATTTCCTTCCACGACTTTGTGTTCGGCGCTCGTTTACAACGCCGGTTCATAGGGTATCTGAAATAAGGCTGTGCTACATGTGGCGCCACCCTAGCTGAGTCGTCAGCCGTGCAGCAATCCTGTAGGTAGAGCGCTCTGCTTCTGCACCATAATCAAATCCCCACACATCAAGCACTCAGTTATTCTCCTGACTTACTTATATTTCCTTCGTTCCCAGTAACATCCGCAAACACGCGTTTCGAGTGACAAGATTTGCAAAACCATCATACGATTCCTCAACCATGGCCGACGGCATGTGTGTCACTTCAACTCAAGGAGCGGCCATGCCAGGCACGAACGAGTACCCTGGAAGGCATATGCCCAAACGCTCCAGCGAGGTCCTAGACAACAAGGACTGCAATGAAATGAAGCCAAGAAAGAGAAGGCGTGAGGATTATGGCGCTACCCTGGAAGCTACCAAAGTCGTCTTCAGCGATGAGAGCTTCGAGGTTGGAGCCAGTGTTGGAAAGGTTCTTGGTCGTGGACATTCGTACGAGGAACTTCAGATGTCCGGTAACTCGCGAATGCATGCTGGGGACACTCACAATGGGATCAACATCAGCGGATCAGTTACCAATCTACGGGTTTGCTACGGTGCAGCAATCGAGAGCAAACATGAGTGGGACGTTGCGGATCAAGTTATGAGCGACCTCAGGCTTGAATGTAAAAAGACGGCCCTGGAATTTCTCAGAATGCTACAACGCCTCTTCTCCCGAGTGGCATTGCCAAAGCAGGTTGCACGTCAAGTCGCATACCTTGAAGACGCCCTTGGCAATTTCCACGAAATTGATGCTGGTTTGATGGACTGGACAAGCTTGCACTGTCGGATTGCAAGTACTTTCAGCGGAAAATCAGGCCATCTACGAGTCGCTCGAGAGAGTTACCGCCTTTTTGACCGTTCTCGAAACATGGATCTGATCGATCCCAAAGATCCTCCTACTTTTGCCGACGTCTTCCAGTCAGGGCGGCATATCCGCATGAGCATGCATTTTGAGCTGTGCGAGTTTGCTTTCAAACGGTTTTCGAATTACAGTTTGGCACAAGGACGAAGTGATGGTTCCAAACCCATATGCATATGTCGCAATGTTAGCTATCAAGGCTGCACTGGAAATAACGGCCAAAGTCACTGCATGGCCGTGTCATGGACCAAAAAGCATTCTGGTAGATCTGACACTATGTCAGAACACCTTTTCCTACTTCCCCCGCAACAAGACCAAGACAATCTGAGCCATTTCCAGCGCATCAGCATTTCAGGAAAGAAGTTCGTAAATGGAGTCTCCACATACCATTCCCGAGAAATACCAAAGATTCTCGCACCGCAAGAGCTTGAATTGGTCATGGAACGTTTGTCACAAAGACCTCCTTATATGCCTCGTGGCATGAGCGAACATTTATGGCGTTTGGCCACCGAGAAACTCGCACGGACAAAGAAACCATAACTGCCAAGTTGCATTTGTCGCTCGACGACGGCTACTTACATCTTACAGCCTTTACAAAGTGAAAAGAGGGAAAGTAAAACAGACCGGAAGTTAATGCTGTTAATCGCTTCTATTAGAGTAGCCTTCGGTGTATGTAACTTACGGCCAATGAAGCTGTTGAGAAGTCCTTGTTTTGATCTCCGATTGTGTCGGTCAAAATTACCTTGGCGTGAAAGAGACACACAAGCGATTTGGCAGCTACGGTGGTGAACGTGTAGAGACATGAAGCGTGAGCAGATACCATAGGCAAATGCTGATCGGCGCAATTATGATCTGCTCAGCGTGTAATCCATCGTAGTGTTCTCGCCTTTCTGATAAGGCAGGACTCCCTTCCCGGACGCGATCGCTACTAAGCTGAGCGCAGCGCTCAGCCCGTCTCATTTCGTTCATTTTCTCCTCAGTCTCCAGTGTCAATCTCCAGATCCAGCTGCACACCCGAACTGACACCATAATCCGCCAGCGTCAGAATATCCTTGAACGGTCTCTCACCCTGTCTCTTCAACATGATTTCATGCGGTTGACGCCCAACATGCGCCGCCACGATCGCCTTGAAAGCCTTGACACTGTCGGAAGCAAGGCAAGGGATTGCGGCTTTAGTTCCAAGACGGTCGTTGACGTTGACGATAATCATGGGCTCTGAAGGAGCGGCGGGTTTGGGCGCTTTCTTCGGCTTGTCCTTCCTCTCTGGTTTGTCTGATGACGGCGCTGGACGATCGCGTTTGCTCGAGGAGACGCGGTCTAGAGGGTCGTCGTTCTTGCGGGCTTCGTCGCGCGATGGACGGTAGCTGTCGCCGCCGTTGTCTCTGTCTCTGCGCCTAGGCGAGCGGTCGAGGTTGCGGTTGCGGTCGTCTTCTCTTTCTCTGTCTCTTTGGCTGTAGTTGTCGCGACGGGGCGATCGGTCTCTGTATCCTCTCCTCAAGCTCCTGTCATCGCTGCTTGCCTTGTCTGCTTGAATGTCTGCGACTGGGCGCTTCTCTTTCCACTTGAAGCCGCCGCTTTTGGGCTTTTTGGGTCCTGAATCATCGCGTCGTGGTGAGCGCGAGCGCTGCCGCCGCTCTGTGTCTGACATTGTGGTGTGTGCTGTGTTGTTGGACAGGTGAGATGGCGTTGGAAGTTTGCTCGGTGAGGCGGCGCGCAAAGTCGTGGCTGGTGACGTCGGTTCGCGACTTCTCACTCTTCCAGTCGCTATCACTTCATGTCCTCACTCTGTTAACATCCATCTCTTAAGCGGTATCGGGCTTTACACGATCGGGACATGTATACATGGCGATTCGAGCATATTGGCATGCACTGTAAAAGGATCAGGTACTCAAAGATACGCAAATGTTCATGATCTCTTGGCGACGATCTATCCGAGTACCGAACACCCGCCTCGCGTGCCCTGTGTGGAGACGCATCATGGAGACCTCGTCTTATTCCCATGGCATATCCGGAGTATATATTCATGACCTCGGAGTCGACTTGCCCTCCTTGTGATATCGCATTGCTCATTGATATATAAACGAGTCTCGAAATTCTTTCAAAAACCTCCCTCACTACTTAACTTGCCCACAACTCTTTCTCTCTTGCCTTCGTTCAAGGCAATTGCCCAAGATGTCCAAGAGACTCGCTTCTTCACTAATCACAGCCTCACGGCTGGCCAGAACAACACCAACTCGAAGACCATGCCTTAACCCAGCAACGACTAAACTTACACCAAGCTCTGTTCGTTCGTTCTCGGTAACAGCTGCCCGCAGACTCATGGAAACATCTGGCTTTAGCGAAGAACAAATGACCGTCCGCGACGCCATTCTAAAGATATGCTCCAACTTCGATGACGACTACTGGATGGAACATGATCAAACCGAGACCTACCCACACGAACTACACGCTGCCCTAGCCAAGGATGGCTGGATAGGCATTGCATTACCCGAGGATCTCGGGGGTGCTGGTCTCGGAATCTCAGAAGCAACCATGATGATGCAAAGTATTGCTGAAAGTGGCGCTGGACTTGCAGGCGCCCAGAGCATACACGCCAATGTTTACGCTACGCAGCCAGTGTCCAAGTTCGCAACACCTGATCAGCGAGAGCGGTTCCTGAAGAAAATCATTTCTGGCGAATGGAGGACTTGCTTTGGCGTTACCGAGCCTAACACCGGTCTTGAGACGTTGAAACTTACGACTACAGCGAAGAAGGATGGTGATGGTTATTCGGTCAGCGGACAGAAGATCTGGATCTCAAGCGCACAGGTGGCGACGAAGATGGTATTGCTGGCGAGGACGACACCTTTAGAGGAAGTGACCAAGCCCTCCGAAGGTCTTTCGATGTTTTACATTGACTTTGATTTGGACCAACCCGGTCTTGAAGCGAAGAAGATCAGAAAGATGGGTGGTCGTGCGGTCGACGCTAATCAGGTTTTCTTTGACAATTACAAGATTCCTCAAGATGCTCTCATCGGCAAAGAAGGCCAGGGCTTCAAGATTGTACGTCCCAGGAGAGTCACCCACCATGAGAAATTAATACTAATGAGTATAGATCCTCCACGGCATGAACGCAGAACGCTGCCTCCTGGCCGGCGAAGCTCTCGGACTCGGATACGCAGCCCTGCAAAAGTCCGTCAAATACCTACCCACCCAGCACAAACAAACCCCACTAACAAAACATCCAGATCGACCGACTACGCCCGCGAACGCATCGTCTTCTCCCGCCCCATAGGCCAAAACCAAGCAATCCAACACCCGCTCGCCGACGCCTACATGCACCTGGAAGCAGCCAAACTAGCCACCTACCACGCAGCGTCACTCTACGACCGCTCCTCTCCCAACCATCCCAAGTACGACTCGAGCATTAACACCCACGCCGTCGGGGTGGCTTGCAACAGCGCCAAGTACCTCGCGGCCGAAGCGGCGTTTACGGCTTGCGAGCGTAGCGTGATGAGTATGGGCGGCATGGGATATGCGGCGGAGTATCACGTTGAGAGGTATTTGCGCGAGTGCTTTGTGCCGAGGATTGCGCCTGTTAGTAGGGTGAGTTCTTCGATTTCTTGTTTGAAGTTGGACTTTTTGTGATCGATTTGCTAACGATTTGTATAGGAGATGATCATGAACTTCGTCGGTGAGAAAGTGTTGAAGCTGCCGCGGAGCTATTAGATATCGTAGCACTAGTTTCCCACGATTCATATCTGTCAACGCTAGACCAAATTGCCCATATCACTTCCATTCGCGAGTGTTGTTTCGAGTGAATTGTAAACGTAAAGCGACAGAATTAGATTGGACTGTAGCTCGCCAGCAAACGCCGGCGCTTTTGACGCTCTTTCGCAAGAAAGAAATTCCAGAGCGCTGAAAGCAAGCGCTACATAAAACCTAACATGTCTCACCAAATTCACAGAAATAGAGTTAAACCCAAAAGATGACCCACCTCCAAAGACCGCATGTCAGCTGGCACTACTGCAAGCCCAGAGCTGAACTCGGATCCTTGCGGAGTAGTCTTCTGTACCATCCTACGGTGCTGATTCTCATCCAGATCTCAGCCGCAAACAACGTGGAGGATAAACGAGCAGTTTGATTTGTCAAACGATCCGTTGCCCATTCCGTTGATCGACATTGAAGGGTTTGGGGGAGTATATAAACCCCTTAGGTCGTTGCAACTGCCGGGGAGACGTATTTTACCCACGTTAACAACAGTACATAAAACTCAAGGACAACAATTTTTTCCCATCAACGACCAAATCAAAATAGCAACTCACAACAATGTCCGACAAAACCGAAGCTCTACAAACCCTCCTCTCCCCCTCCGAAATCCACCACCCAAACACCCCCTCCTACCAAACACAAAGCCTCCCCTGGTCCCGCCACGGCGAACGCCACCCAAAACTCGTAATAACCCCAAGCAGCCTCCCCACGCTCCAAAAAGTCGTTCAGCAACTCTACGCCGACACCTCTCTAGACTTCGCCGTCCGCAACACGGGGACCGGCAACGCGAGCGCGCGCGATGTGATTCTTAGCATGCATGGGTTTAAGAGTTTCAATTTTGACGCGGAAGAGGAGACGGCGACACTGGGAGCTGGGTTGGATTGGAGTGAAGCGGAGGAGTTGATGGCGAGGCATGCGCCTGGGTGGGCTCTGGTGGGCGCGAGGTGCGGTTGGGTTGGAGTGGCGGGTGGTGCTCTTGTTGGAGGATACTCATGGTTAAGCCATGAGTACGGATTGATCTCTGATCCGCAGAATCTGCTCGATGTGCAAATTGTGTTGGGAGATGGGCGGGTGGTGTGGGCTGGGGAGGAGGATCCGGAGCTTCTTTGGGGGATGAGGGGCGGGGGAGGGAATTTTGGCGTGGTGGTTGCATTGAAAATGAGAGCGAGGAGGTATGTGAGTGAGATTTTTGCGGGATTGGTGTTTTTGCCTTATGAGAAGTTGGGAGAGGTTGGGAAGTGGACGGCGAGGATGGTGGGTAAGAAGCCGGATCCGAAGGTGGCTTTTGCTGTTACGAATCAAGGTCCGGGTGTTGGAGTGCCGCATCAGGGGAGGAAACCCGGGGTTGCGGTGATTTTGTTTGATGCTCATGGGGAGGAGCATGCGAGGTCGAAAAAGGAGGGTTTTGGTGAGTTGTTTGAGATCGAAGGGCTGCATGAGGTGGCTTGTGGGATGTGTCCTTTGAGCGGCATGACGAAGTTGTCGGACACTTATCGAACTTATCAGGGTGTTAATACGTTTTGGGGAAGTGCGCCGTTAGTGAAGGAGGTGGATGATAGGTTGATTCAGAGGTCTTGGGAGTGGTATGAGAAGAGTCTTGAGGCGGCTGAGGATCTGGAGCAGGGGTCGACGGTGCTCTTTGAGTTCATGCAAGAGGTTTGTTGTGCTGCTGTGTCCTGCGATGCTGCATTTTGAAACTCATAGAGTCACAGGGATTCTTCAACTCGTCCGGCTCGCACAACGCATCAGCATGGCCGCATTCTGGCAGAAACCATATCATGCAAGTGGTGCTTGGGTGCAATGCCGATAAGGCGCCAGCGGATCTTGAGGCTATTGTGCAGCAGCGTCTCTCGCAGGTTGAGAACGAGATTATTGGATCTGACAAGGCGACTGGACGATTCCACGCGGGTTTCCTGCACGAATGGAACGATTTTAGCCTTGTGTTTGGTGAGAATCTCGGAAGGCTCAAAACGTTGAAGCAGAAGTATGACCCGCAGAATCGATTCGACAAGAGTGTTGATTTGTTTGGCGAGGGGAAACGACAGGACAAAGTGCTGTGAGAGATTTAATGCTCAAGTCAGATGGTATCGTTGAGTATTCATGAAATTCGCTCATCTCTCAGCCCAGAATCCTCCCTTTCAGGCCCTCCAATTGATACCACAAAAGAGTGGCCCATTCTTGTCTTACATTCCCTGTTGCCGTGACTCCGACGCTTTTGTTAGCAAAATCATGCTTGCGTTCTGCAATTTCGACGAATGCACCACCGAGGTCAGCATAGTTGACTCCAGCACTGACCTCACCCTTATCTCCAGCAACAAACACGCGATGGCCGGTTCTATCTGTCCCTTCAGCATCGAAAAGTGCAGGTGGGTCGACGAAGACATAATCCATCAATTTCGGATTGGCCAGGACAGCGGTTTCGTAGATCTTGGAAGCCTTCTCGTGGTCCGAGTAACAGTAGTAGAGGACGAACCAGAGCCATCGTAGGACAAGTGCAGGCACGTGGGAGTCAAATTCGGGATTGAGAGTCGTGGCACGAATGATCAAGACGCTGGGTTTTGTGTATTCGGCAGGATGGGCTGCTTGAAGTTCTCTAAGAGCGCTCACCACCGCAACAGCAGCGTCTTGAGCGATGCTGCAACCTGGCTTGGAACTGTTGGCAGCAAGACACATGTGGATGACGTCCGCACCACGGAAGCATTCTTGGAGTGTTTTGTTGTCGGTCATTGGCGCCTCGAAGATGTTGATCTTGAATGTGGAGGTAGACTCCAAGGCAGGGAAGGCCTTGAGAAGCTTTGGTTTGGAGCGGACGTAGATGTTGAGGATGAGATCCTTTGGTGGTGAGTCCAGCAGGCAGCGCAGAATGGCAGAGCCAGTGGCCCCTGTGGCACCTAGGAGGGCGTGTGTAGGCATTGTTTTAGTGGAAAGCTGCTTGACTGTCTAGTGGTGCAGATTCGTCCACACAGTGGCGACAGTAGGATCAATTGTAGGTTTGATGTGTATTGGCAGATGATGTATCAAGGCACTGAATGGCAAGAATCACAGTGAAGTCAAAAGGGGACTTTACCTATCTTTTGAGACGTCTTTCCCAGGTGCAATTTATATATTTGCTTTGCGTCACTGTCAATGCCAGGTTCAAGCCAAGCGGAACAGCTCTCAGCCGTGATCCGAAAGGCTCTCTCGAGGCTCTCCAACCATTTGATGGCGCGGAGATCAACCTGAGGGAGAGCTGCGAGAGCTGCGAGAGACGAGAGAGCGTGTATGATGACATGAGGCGATATCCTTCGTGCATGCGTGATTGCAGTCTTGACTCGTATCGCTCCTTTGCCGTCTATCGGCGGTGCCTTGCGAGGCGAATAATGTCTTCCGGGAGTATTGAGTTCCGCCTTCCGGTGGGAGTGCTGGAATTGACCATGATCATATCTTCGAAATATATCAGATCACTGGTAGAGGATGTTCCAAGATGTCTCAAAGATGTCAAAGTCATAGATACCTTATGCTCGACACCTTAGGCACGCAGGCACTTCTCCCGCCTTCGACAAGTCTTTGGAGGAGACCCTTTCATCTATCATCACAGTCCTTTCCCAGACTTGCCCCAATCTGGACATGGCCCAAGCGCCGTCATCCCCGACCGGATTCTCGTCTCCAAAAAAATCCATGGGAGGCGAACACCATCCATCCAAACATTCCCTCTCCCAATAACGAGATACCCCTTTTTACTTTTGGGCTATCTATAAACCACTTTTCTTGTCATTCGCTCATTACGACCTTTGCGACAAACTACTGGATCATCACCATCTAATAACTTCACCCTCCCCCCATCCATCAAGATGCGCAGAGCCTTCCAAAGATGCTCGGCATCGCTCCCTCGAGCCCTGTCGGCTCCTTCAAGCAATCTCTTCGCAAACCGCACCCTGAGATTCTCTCGCATCGCCAGACAATCCCAGCCTACCGTCGCACGCTATCTGCACCAGTCAGCGCGTCTCAATGAGGCACAGGAGGCCATGGCCGCTGACCCCGTGTCGCACGAGGAGAAGCCTGTCACCAAATTCCAGGAGCTCGAGGACAAGAACATCATCCACCGCAACATCGTGTCAAACCTGAAGAAGATGGGTCTGGTGGACATGACCGACGTTCAGAGCAAGACCATCAACTCAGCCATCAAGGGCACGGATATCATTGCCCAGGCCAAGACGGGTACGGGCAAGACCGTCGCTTTCCTTCTGCCTGTATTGCAAAACATCATCAACGTCGACCCCGATCTTGCGAAATCCGTGCGTGGCAGGAGAGGACCCAGGAGCACCGCCGACGACATCAGAGCGCTCATCATCTCGCCGACAAGAGAATTGGCCGAGCAGATCGCAGTGGAGGCCAAGAAGCTGGTCGAAGGCACCGGTGTCATTGTGCAAACCGCTGTCGGAGGTACCCAAAAGTCGATGGGTCTGAGGGCCATCCAAAGAGAGGGATGTCACATCTTGGTCGGAACGCCTGGCCGCTTAAAGGATATCCTCTCCGACCCCTACACCAAGGTTGAAGCGCCCGATCTCAGCGCTCTGGTCTTTGACGAGGCCGACCGTCTGCTTGATCAAGGTTTCTGGCCGGAGATTCAGGAAATCATGCGCCTTTTGCCCACACCTGCGGAGAAGGAACGCCAGACCCTCATGTTTTCCGCCACCGTGCCCAGGGAGGTCATCTCCATCGTCCGCGGCACTCTGAAGCCCGGCTTCCAGTTCGTCAAGTGTGTTCGTGATGACGAGGAGCCCACTCACGCCCGCGTGCCGCAATTCCTCATCACCACCAAGGGTTTCGAGAACAACTACCCTGCCCTTGTGGAACTTTGCCAGCGCGAAATCAACAAGTACAAGGAAGACCCTGCGAATAACCGCCCCTTCAAGGCGATCGTCTACTTTGGTAGCACCGCTGAGGTCCATCTCGCCACCTCTGCACTCCTCAAGCTCGAATCTCCCAACGGCTCCGCGGACGCGTTTGGTGGTAGCGAGCACCCTTTCGGACGCCGTACTCGCATTCTTGAAATTCACAGCAAGCTCACTCAAGGTGGTCGCACCAAGGCCGCCGAGACCTTCCGCAAAGCCCAGTCTGGCATTTTGCTTTCTTCAGACGTCACGGCGCGCGGCATGGACTTCCCCGACGTCACCCACGTCATCCAGGTGGGCCTTCCCTCCTCGGTCGAACAATACATCCACCGCATCGGTCGTACCGGTCGCGCGGGCAAAGAAGGCGAGGGTTGGTTACTCCTGAACGAGATCGAGGACAAAGAGGCGCGATTCCGCTTCGGCGGCAAGATCCCCCTCAAGCGCGACACCACGCTGGAGACGCCATCTCTGGACCTGACACAGGAGGCGCAGGTGTCACCGGCAGCGGGCAATGTGCTGAACATGGTGCAGGCCGCGATGCGCCGCGTCGACCCTCTGGAGAAGATCAAGGCGTTCAAGGCGTTGCTCGGCGTCTACCAGTGGTACGGTCGCAAGAGCACGCTCATCGATTCGCTCAACACCCTCACGCGCGTTGGCTGGAGCATGAAATCTCCGCCTGCGATTGCTCCCGCGCTCGCGCAGAGGCTGGGTCTCGCTAGGCTCCCGGGCGTCAACATTGGCTCGAACCCTGAGGAGGACGAGGATCGCGCCAGATCCGGTGGTGGCTTCGGTGGTGGCTTCGGTGGCGGCCGGGGTGGTGGCGGCCGTGGTGGATTTGGCGACAGAGACGGTGGTCGCGGCGGTGGATTCGGCGGCAGAAGCAACTTTGGTGACAGGCGTGGCGGCGGAGGTGGCTTTGGCGGTCGCGATGGTGGTCGTGGAGGCTTTGGCGGCCGCGATGGTGGCCGTGATGGAGGTCGCTCTTTCGGCGGCCGTGGCGCCAGAGATGTCGATCCCTTTGCTTGAAGGCGAGTGGGGAAAGAGATGGCGTATGAAAGATTGTAAGATATTATTACCTCTTTGAAGGAGCGGTATTGGGTTGTTTGGGAATGGCATAGCGCTGGCGTTCTGGGTCTGTTTTTAATTTGAAAAAGCAAGCAAGGCAGGCAGACAGGCCGGCGAGCCCGCGCACGGATACAGGAAATGCTTTTGAGGATGTGTGTATGTCTGTATATGCATACACGCTTACCTTGTGTGTGTTTGGTTTGTAACAATAGTATGTCGTGATAGAATCTCTCTCTCTGAATATTAAAGATATCTCCCTTCATCAATTTCACAGCAATCCAACTTTACGTGAATATTCAGGCACATATACCTGAGGTACCTCCATGTCACTCACATTTAACATTCAAGAGTGGAGATGCAGCCTTGTGGTGTTGTCGATCGACTGGCGCCACGTCACGCGAACGGTGCATGCGAACATGGAGACTACCAAGTTGACTAGATGTGCTAGTGATCGAGACTACTGCCTGATTATTGCCTGCACCTGCACCTCTGCAAGTGCTCCTTGGTGGCGCAGACGAAAGTGTAACAGGGAGTCGATACTGTGCATTTGCTGCCTTGCCTGCAGTCGGCCTCAGCCTCTCTCCCTGTTGAAGGCCAAGCAGCGTCACTTTCGCTCCTTCCCTGTTCCCTCGTCTCATCCATCGCAACTTCCTCCGCCGTTTTGTTTATCGCGGGGCAAGATTTTGGTTTGACTTCACCTCACAACACACGCCAACACACCCACCAACAACACCAAACATCCTACAAAACAATCTCTCCTCACTCCACCTACCCACTCCTCCACTCATTCACACCTTGCTCACCTTCCAGTGAACCGCAGCCCACCTGTCGTGCGTCCCCGGTCCGACCACCCGAACAACAACCCGCTGCTCGCTCCGACCGACCTTCGCTCAACTTGGACATACAACCTGGCTGGCTGCTTTCACATGAACCACCACCACTCTCTTC
Organism: Cladosporium sp. MBC 237; assembly: GCA_030772445.1. Taxonomy (NCBI): domain Eukaryota; kingdom Fungi; phylum Ascomycota; class Dothideomycetes; order Cladosporiales; family Cladosporiaceae; genus Cladosporium; species Cladosporium sp. MBC 237. The sequence continues at coordinate 94,036 of JAPHCH010000065.1, forward strand.
GTTCCACCACTTCGACTTCTCCAGCTTCTCACTAGAGGAGGATTATGCACCGCTCTTCTCCACTCGCTCGCAGCATTTTCCTTTGATTCGTTCGCCGGCCTGCCTACCATGCCAAAGGCTTACGATGTCAAGCATAACTATTGTACGTATTCTTCTTCGAGGCTCCTGCTTCCAGGAAAGATCGCTTCGGAAAAGCCAATCCAAGAGAGCTCGTCGAGCTAACCTCGCCCGCAGATGCTGACCTAGAGCTCCCCACTTCTGCCTCCGTCGAAGATGTCAAGAAACAATACCGCAAGCTCGCCCTGCAGTACCATCCCGACCGCAATGCTGGCAAAGAGGAGGAATACATTCCCAAGTTCCAGGCTATCCAGGCCGCGCATGAGATTCTAGGCGAGCCCGCGGAAAAGAGCAAGTACGATGGTGACCGGCGCAAGGCTGGCCTGTACCCTACTTCTGGTTTCAGTGCCAGTGCCAGTGCTGCTGCTACTGGTGCCAGAGGCAACCCATACCAGGCTACTTCAGCATACCCTCCACCACCGCGCAGAACTCAGCCCGGCACATGGCAGCGACCGCAATCCACCCAGACTGGCGCTGATCGCTTCTCGAACTTCCCGCGCCAAGCGCCTACGGCTAAGAAACCGGATCCGGCAGCTGAGCGCCAGAATGCGTACAGCGCATGGCAGAATATGAGCAATGCCCAAAACAGGCAGCAACACCAATCGCGCTTCTCGCAGTCTACTTCACAGGCGCAAGCCAAGACCGCGTCTTCCAGAAGGCCTGCTCCACCGCCGAGGTCTTCTGATCCGAAGTTCCCATCTGACGAGAAGATTCGTGCTGGTTTCAACTACCGCGAGGCACCTCAGTCAAGTACTGCGGATACTGCAGAGGGACAACAATCTGCTTGGGCGGCTTTCCAAAAGTCTCAACAAAGCGCTAGGTCACCTGGTGTGAAACGCAGCAACACCAATAAGACTCCCAAGAAACAAGGCTTCGATCCCAATGCGCCTGGGTCTGACGAAGGTCCTGCTCCTGACAGTCAATACGCTCATCGTCACAAATCAGCCGACTTTGGTCGTCCGGGCTTCGCTCCGCCTCCCCCGCCTCCTAGACCATCTCAACCCGACTCGCCAACTCCTGCGTCTCAGCGGCCGCATGCAGACCCTCTGAGGCCTTTCAAGTCACGCTCAGGCGATGAAGATGCTCCTTATTCCGAGGGTAACCGTGTTCGAACGCCTTATTCATCTTTCAGCGGAGAGCGCACCGATTTTGGTAGCGACATGAGACGTTCTAACAGCACCCGTGATACATTCAGAATGCATCCCGGGTCCAGTGATTCTAGGGCACGAAGCACCAGCCCGCTCCGTCGACAAAGCGAGGCAAAGAGCGACAAGAGCGACAACCAAGCTCGCCCGAATCAGCAGAAACCAGCCTTCAGCGTCGGAGGCAGCCCGAGCACAAGCCCCGAGAGCTCAGACCCAGAGTCAACAGGTCAATACCAAAGTCCTTTCACGGGCAGCTCTACCATACCACCACAGAATCGTCCGAAGATTGTTCCTTCGCCACCGAGTCGTCGCTTCAACGGCGCTACTAATCCTACATCGCCTCCTCCGAGTAGTGGCAGTGGTCTGAGCGAGGGACAGAAGAGCAACTCAAACATGTACGTGAACCTACCTCCTTCTTCTCGTGAGAATCAGCAACCCCCTTTCATTTCAGGCGAGTGGGCCAGGCGCATCTATGGCAATGCAGCAGCAGCAGCAGCGAAGGCAGGCAACAATGGCAAGCAGAACATTGGCGAGCAGAACATTGGCGAGCAAGGCAACGTGCCCTTTCCAATCTTGACGGTATCGTCAGGTTTGTTTCAAGGGCCCTGGTCAGTCGGCCAAAATGTCACAGCTGGCCACGGTAAGGTTTCATCTGCTAGCAAGCCTATGCTCTTTCGGCCTGTTGTCACGCCTCTTCAGCCGCCAACGCTTGATGAGCACAACGCCTACTCATGCCTGGGTGAATTGCTGAGACCGCTGTTCGGCCCATTGCCGGAAAGTTACGACATGGAAGCCTTCCTGGCTCTCGTGTCATCTGCCCGGTCTGGGCAGTCTTCCGGTAACAAAATTGTCGACCGGGTCCTCATGAAGACACTCGCCGTATACCCGAGTGTCGGATACAGGAAATCGGCTACAGATCCGCATGCTAACGGCAAGACTTTTCGCAACAGATTCTCTTTCCCAACCTCACCAGATCTATTCAGTCCGACGGCAACCTCAGCCAAGAGTCGCAGCGAAGAGAACATCAATACCAAGTTCTCAGCTAACGGCTGGAGCGGTACTTTCTCTGGCTCTGCTGACTACTTTGCTCCTCCGCCCACGTCTTCAAGACGTCAATCACCTGCTTCTCGTGGCGCTCAGCGTCCTAGCGTACGTACGGCGAACTCTGGCTTTGGTTATCCAGGAAGTGCAGCTCAATCTCCTACTACCGGAAACATGCCGCCACCTCCTCCGCCGCCACCCAAGCCGACGTCAAGTGAAGGTGAGGCCACTGCAGGACACAACGTGGCTGGTGATCCGAAGTTCAGCAGCGACCAGTGGGCACAAACGTTCTCAGACGATTCATGGACTCGCGTTCCGACAAGCCCTGCCAAGGGCGGAGCCAGGTCTAGGGCTGCCAGTCGCAAGAACAGCAGAGCTCAGAAGCCCGCACCCACTGTCACTGGTACTGCCACAAACCCGCACGTGGTTGACGAGGAAGACGATGAGACTGTCAATCCTCCGAAAGCCAACGGGCAGCCTTTTGGCGGTCCCGTGAACGAGCCAGATGCCATGGACATCGACAACACTCCTCCGGCTACGGAGCAGCAGGCTCAGCAACAGCCCCATGCAGATCAGCACAAAGAGCCGCGCCTTGTTTCTGTGCCGCCGTCGGCCTGGCGTCAATCTCAGCAGCCTCAGCCGCAGAACAGTCACCACCGCACCACCTCCAGCGGCTCTGGAAACGTCCCTCTGAAGGCTGATCTCAATGACTTGGCCAATGTTGCGCCCTTCACTCAGAGTGCCGATGGTGCTGGCCTCCAAGATCTTAGCTCTATGTCCAGCACGCTGCCCTTCACTTCGCAAGCAGCCAGCACTCTCCCCACGAACCCACACAAGCCTCAGACTCTCTCAACGCCTGTGGTTCCCATCGCACCCAAGGCTCCGACGCGCCTCAGCAAGCAAAGCTGGCACCAATACGCGCAGAACTTTGGTGTCTACCTTCTGGCTTTCAACTCGTTCAACAACGCAATGCTCCAGCACTTCCAGGCACGCGATCAGCAGGCTGCCGCGAGAATGCAGACGGGAATGGCTTGGCTGGCATCAACCGGCGATTCTAGCGTCGGCGGCGGCTTCGGCTCTTACGCCCGTGAGGTCAGAGAGGACGAGCGTGTCAGGGCTACCTGGAACGTTGGATGTGAGAGGCACGCCGATGCCGTCAAGGAGTTCGACGAGGTCAGAGAGCGTGTCAGGCGCTTGACTTCGACCGGTGGCGGGATTGTCGACCAGTGAGGCGTTGCGAGAGGTGATGTTGGCCTGTTTTGATACGACCGTACTAACGAGCAGCAATGACAACGACGCACGCGACTGTCTTGAGCTGATCGATTTTCACGGTAAGGCTTTTCGAATCTTTCTTTTCTTTTTGTCTTGCGTTTTTGTGCTTTTACTCAGCGTTCCCCCTCTTCCACACGGGCATCAAGGAAACGAAAGGATGGGTGGAATGCAGAAGCGGCTTTGTCTGTGCTTTACTTGCTTTCTCGCCTTCACACCTGCATCTCAATGAGGCGAGGCAAGGCGAGGCAAGTGGGCTTAATTTTGTTGGGAGGGATTGGTTTGACTTTGTTTTTGACTATACCCGGGGTTTTTTGGGCAGCGCTTGTTTTTTCTTTTGCTTTGAGCGTGCGTGTAATTTTGGCAAAAGGAGGCATAGCGATTCGATTCGATTGGGCGATTAATGGGCGAGAGAGAGCGCGCATGGGGGTTTGGCATTTCGCATGTGCATGGGCATGGGAACTGGGCATGGTTGATGGATCGTGGATTGATACATTGAACGTCAATTACACTGAAAGGTGTTGTGTATGGTTGTTCTTTGGTGTACATGTTATATTCATTACGCTCGTCTCCCTTCCTTGATGTAATGACATCTCACCTCACATACCGACATCCAACTGCCGAAACGCGCAAAGTCGGCCTTTCATCGTGCCGTCCTGCAAGCTGCTCCTCCTTCTGACTCTCCTCCGCGCGCGCCTATATCGGCACTGCTGCCCCGCGAAACACCCCACTTCACCTCTGCCAGACCCGCTATGGCGATTGCGGCAACTTGTTACTGTTGATTACAATTGCCGACAACTATTTATCCCTCTTTTTCGACTCCTCTTTTGGGTAATTCCTTTGCCCTTTGACTGTTCGTGCGTAACGCGTATATATGAGTGCTCACTGCCGAGCTGGGAGACTTTTGTGGACGACTACTGCTGCTCCTTCCACTACGACTGCTTTGCGTGCTAGATCTGGATTTGGACTCGTGAGAGCTTCTTCTGGACTTCTTGCTACTTCTGCCTCGTATACCACTCTCACCAGCACCACCACCGCGGCTGCGAAGAAAAAGATACATATCCCTACCCTTCCCGCCCGCCAATTCACCACAAGGACATCCACCAAAATGGCCACCTCCCTCACGGCCTGGAACCGTCTCATCCGCTACGTCTCGGCCAAAGACGGCAGCATCCGCTACGGCGAACCCATCGTCTCCGAAGACAAGCCCGACATCGACGCTCTGGCTCTGAAAGGCGGCTTGAGAGTCAAAGTCCTCGAGGGCGAGAACCCTATCGTCGCCAAGCCGACGGGCGAGGAAGATGAGGTCAAGCAGGGCGGTTTGCTCGGTCCGTTGACGCCCAAGGACGTGCCGATTGTGAGGTGTGTTGGGTTGAATTACAGGACGCATAGTAAGTTGTGAGCTCTCCCAGGCCAAGAGCCACCAACTAACCACATCCAACGCAGTCCTGGAAACCGGCTTCGACCTCCCCGCCAACCCAACCCTCTTCATCAAGCCCTCCACAACCGTCGCCTCCACCCGCCAACCCACGCCCATCCCACCCCTCGGCCAGCCAAAATGCGACTACGAAGGCGAGCTGACCATCGTCATCGGTCGTGACGCCAAAAACGTCTCCGAAGCCGACGCCCTCAGCTACGTAGCAGGCTACACGACGGGCAACGATGTGTCCTGCCGCGACTGGCAAATGGACAAGGACAAAGCCGGCATGATGCCGCAGTGGAGTTTCAGCAAGAGTTTCGATTCCTACGCCCCTCTCGGTCCCTGCATTGCCAGCACATCCCTCTTGGGAGATGCGAGCGGGCTTGCGCTCAGGACGTTCGTGAACGGCGAGAAGAGACAGGAGAGCGACACGGGGGATTTGGTGTTTGGTGTGAGGAAGTTGGTTAGTTTTTTGAGTACGGGCCAGACGCTGCAGGCGGGCAGTTTGATCATGACGGGCACGCCGGGGGGTGTGGGGTTTGGGTTCAAGCCGCCGGTTTGGTTGGGCGATGGGGACGAGGTGGTGGTGGAGATTGAGGGGATTGGGAAGGTGGTGAATGTTATGAAGTTTGAGTGAGGAGGAGGTGGGGATCTTAGTCTCGAACAATTGGATATGCATGGAGAAAGAGATCAATGCTCAGAAAAGACTCCCAATCGTGATCAATCCCTCTAGAAACGTTGTGGCTGTCCGTTCTATCTATTTCATCGTAGCAAGTGACTCCTTCCCTTCCCATCTGTCCAGCACCCTTCCAACGAATGCAGAATGCAGCATTAGAATCAGCAGCAACACTTGCAAAACGACAAAGAAGAAACGCGGAGTATATACGTCCAAAGCCCAGCACAAACACCCAGAAGCAATAAACGCGAGACCGTGCAAAGCTTGAAGATGTCAAGTGAAAAGCACCCTCGTCTCCCGAGAGCAGAGAAGCCAAAGCCCAAGCACGCATTCCAAAAGGGGAAAAAGTAAAATGATAGACCGCAAGACAATAAGAAAAAAAAAGCAAATACAATAAAAAGGGTATCCAAACCAAGAAACCCCCCCACGCCACCACGTACGCGCCCCATCTATCTCTCCATCATCTACCCCCCAAGAACACACCTTCCTACAGACCCATCAAAAATCAAGTCCTCTGATTAAAAAACCAACTCGACCTCTTCGACGCCCCACTCCCCGCGGCCCCCTCCCCATCCTGACTCTGCACGCGGCTCTGCTGCAAGCCCGCGAAAGTGGGCGCATTCGCACCCTCGCCAGGCGTGCTGGCGTTGGGGCCTCCGCCTCCGCGGAGAGGTTTCGCGATGCGGCCGAAGGGGTTGTTGGCGAAGTTGGACTGGGAAGGGGCGGCGCCGAGGCCGCGCGTGGAGCCTTGCTTGGCCGCTTCGAGGCGTTCTTTGACGGCGAGGAGTTGGGATTCGAATCTGAGGAACGTTAGTTTTGATGTTCTTGGGGATTAGGAGGGAGCGAGGGGTTGCAAGGGATACGTACTTGTGGTTGGCGACCATGAGCTTTTCTTGGCTTTCGGCCACCAAACCTTCGAGGCCGCGGATGCGCTCTCCGCGAGCGACGAGTTTGCGCTCCGCGATGGCGACTTCCTTCTTGAGCTGGGCGTTCTGCTCGACGAGTTGTCTTTGCACGAGCGTGAGTTGCTCGAGGTTGCGTTCGAGGAAAGCGAGTTTCTTCTGTTGCTGTTTGCTATTAGAGGATCGGAGGATGGAGTTGTACTGCTCGCGAGTGGAGTCGAGGGAAATTTCCAGCTCGACGACGCGTTCGCAGCGGTTTTGCAGGTCGCGCATGAGGGATTTCTTGATGGTGTCGAAATCGGCGAGTTGCTTGTTCATGGAAGCGCCGTTGCCGCCGGCGAGGGTTTGCTTGCGCAGAGCTTCGAGTTCGGAGCGCATGCGAGCGTTGTCTTCCTGCTGACGGGACAGCAATTGCTGCATGTCGCCTGGCTCGGCGCCTTCTTCGAAGTTCTCCCCGTTGGCGTGGCCGTTGGCACCGCCAAACTCGGCCTGGCGGACCAGACCTTGCGTCTCGAGAAGTCGCTCTCTAAGACGCTGCAGCTCGTTTGCGGGAACAGCTTCGCCGGAATCGGCAATCTCCAGCAGACTGTCGAGCTGCTGCAGGGTGCCGCGAACGTGCACTTCACCGTTGGATGACAGGTCATCGCCCAGGTCGAAACCAGCCATCATCTGCGCCATGCGCTCCTTCTTCAGCCTCTCCTTCTCGTCAAGCATCGCGCTGCTTTCCTTTGCAGACATTCTGGCGTCCAGCAATTGGTGCTTCACGTCATCAAGTTCTGCCGTAAGTTCGCCATTCGCCTCCTTGAGCGAGTCCATCGTGATGGCCGCCTCCTTAGTCTCGAACTCGATCTTCTCGACTTGCATGCGCAGCTGCTCACTGTCTGAACGCAGGCGGTCGCTGTCGCGGGTCGTGGTAGCGTGGGTCTCTCGTAATTCCTTCAATTCGTTACGCGCCAATTGCAAAGCTTCCTCCGCCTTGGACAGCGAGCTCTCCTTCTCCGCAAGCTGATCCTGCAGCTCATTCTCACGCTTGAGAAATTCCTCCTTCTCGTCCTTGTCCATGGGGATGGAGGGTGTGCCCGCGCGCTCCAAGTCCATGCGACTGTCGGGCCTGGGTGTGCTGGGTGTTTCCTGTCCAGAGCGCAACCTACTAGGTGTTGCTGGTCTTGGAGTTGCCTGTGCTGGTGGCCTAGAGCCATCCTTGAGTGCTGGCGTCCACTGGTCTTGAGGCACCTGTTCACCTTTCCGCCATGAGCCAATTTCAATCTCGAGCGATGAAATGTATCCCTCGTATGTAGTAAGCTGGCCTTGAGATTTCTTGAGCAAAGCCTTGAGCTGTGCAGGAGAAAGTTCCTCGTTGACCTTGGCCTTCTGTTTGATCGTCTTTGCTCTCTCACCGAAACGCAGTGTGCTGACCGTCTCATCGTAGTTGTAACCTGAAGGCGAGCAATTGATGATGAGGGTGGTTCTTGAGTTACCACCGAGAGACTCTTGCAGAATACGAGTAAGTTTGCTGTCTCTGTAAGGAATATGCGAACTCTTGCCGTCGGAAAGAGCATTGATGACCATGCCGAGCGATGTGAGTGACTTGTTGATCTTCTTCGCCTCTTCCAGAGTTTGTCCACTTGCACCAGTCTTGCCGACCTTTTCGGAACCCGCCAAATCGACCAAGAAGAGGCGACCAGATTTCGCAGATCCAGACTCGACATTCTTCTGAGCCACCTCAATCACGAAGATAGAGTGTGACCGAGAAGATTCCTGGTTCATGTTCGTAGCGGCCACCGCTCTTGCCGCGCCACCGCGCTCCAAAACCTGGTAAACCTCCTCAACCGACCCAACGTAGAACTCATGCAAGCCCTTGACGTAAACACCCCTCGCCTTGTCCTCATGCACGGGCAAGTTGTCGTTCTGCGGCACGAGCAAATCGCGGATCTTCTCCATGTAAATTTCCATATAGCTGACCTTGACGGTGAACTCAATGCTGCCGTCACTGCTCATGATTGAGTGGAAGATTTGCTCGACAATTCGAGGGATGATACCCTTTGAGCCGTCGTCTGCAATGTCCGCGCCCATCATGGTATATGTCTTTCCCGAACCGGTCTGGCCGTAGGCGAAGACGGTTCCGTTGTAGCCGGACAGCACGTCGTCGACGGTGCCGCGGATGGAGTAGTCGAAGACATCGTGCTGGGCGGTGTTGGTGGGGAAGACGCGGTCGAAGGTGAAGGCGGAGGATTGCTCCTTGTTGGCGACCTTGAGGCTCTCCTGCGACTCGAAGCTGACGACCTGCTCGCTATTCGCTTCACGCTCGATGCGGTTCTGCGGGCGGAAACGGGCCACGACCTTGATCGTGTTTGGAGTAGTCGACATGATAGCGGTGGGTGGGGGTGGGAAAGCGGCCGAGAGAGAGGTATAGAGAACGGGCGCTCAGGGCAGCCCTGGTGGAGGGAGAGAGAAAGTGAGTGTGGTTCGTATACGGTCGTGGAAGGCTGGTGGTATGGTTTGTCGAGGCGTGTGAAGATACGAAACGCTGGAGTGACCGGCGCAAATGCAGGTGCTAGTAGTAGTCAAGGCGTCCCAAGCGTGGGGGATGATTCCGTTGGTCAAGGATGATGGTGAAGCCCCTGTGTTTAGCGGCCTGCCGCAATTTCTCGACCACCTGACGATGTTTCAGGTGGGGGGAAGGAGATGGATGACAACGAATTGTTTTTATGAAAATGATAGTCAAGAGCAAGAGTAGGGAGGATTGGATTGTTGCAGCGAATGTTGCACGGTCGTGACGTTGTGTTGCTGCTCTATTTGGTGAAGCAGTAGTATGTTATTGGTGAGTAAACACCGCCCTGAAAACGGTATCAGATTAGCGTCGCCCGCACGTGCTTGCCCCTCCAAAGTGAAGACAGCCAGAGGATTGGTGAAGAGTAGAGCAGGAAGATGGGAGGAGGTGATCTGTACACATCCAAAAATCCATATCATTGTTTTGAATTGTTTGAAGCTACTTTTTTAAAAAAAAAAAAAAAAAGACGTGATATCTCATATGCACAAAGCGTAAGGCAAACGCCGCCAATAAACGCCCTGCTGGGTACCACCCAAAAGTCATCATCATAGAAAACGCCCTGAAGGCGCCAGACGGCCATATTCGAGGAGTCGACCTCCTCATGTCACAAACTCCGATGCCATGCAGTTTACTTCGGTCTTTTCCCCCCATTTGTCACGCCTTCTGTTCCTTATCTCCCAGCATCGAGAGCATTTCCTCCGCCACTTCTTGCTTGTAGTCATACCAAAATCCAATCTCCCAAGACCAAAATGAATCGACTTTCGCCGCTCAATCATCCCAGCTCTTCTCGACAGTCTCCCTCACCCGCTTCGTGTACTCCTTACGGTTGTCCTTATACAAGTTACTCGCCTCGACGTTCGCCGGACTGCTGGTGTTGGGGTCGTTAAGCAAGCTCTGCACACTGGTAAGGATAGCCGCGACATCGTACGTCGGACTCCAGCGGTTCTGCAGGATGTCGAGACACAGCTCGCCGGTCGCGTAGACGTTTGGGTGGAACATTTGCGAGATGAATTTCACGCCCGGCGGTTTGTTGGGGTACTGCTCTTCGAAGTGCATTACGAGGCGGAAGGTGCCGTCTTCGAAGGGTGTGTCTGAGGGTCCGATGATGACGGCGTTCCTGAGCTTGAGTGTTAGTTGGGAATCGCCGGAGAGATGGGTAATTCGTGAAGGACTCGTACCATGTCATGACATTGTCTGCTATGGGAGAGGCGGAGACGCCAGCTGGAGGGTCTGTTTGCATGCGCTTGAAGTCACGCATCAATCTTCTTCTTGCGGCCGTCGACATGGTTGGTGGTATGTGGTGTGTGGGATGTGGGGACTGGTAGAGCTGGAGATAATGCTTTTCGATGGAGGCGATGGAGGCGATGTCGAAGTTGGGCAGTGCAGAGAGTTATCGGAGGTGTTGGTGGTTTGATTGCTGTGTGTGTGTGGTGTTAGAAGGTAAGTTGGAGAAACAGTTGATGGTGTGAGCGGGGTGGTGGTGCTGTCTGACTGATGTGAGAGCCCGCTCATGGCTGCGAAGTGCGGCACCTTGAAGTCTCTCACGTGACCACATGCGTGTCATTCACCTCATGCGATTAACGTTACTTCTGCTTGCTATGCACGATATAAAGGCAAACTTAAGGATCATTGAGGACTTTGAGATATTTTCTTACTCAATAATGGCATTCCAATATCTGAATTAATTGCTGACACGACACAGCAACATTCAAGTATCATTAAGAACGAAATAGACTCAATAATACATTAAATGTCCTCCGGGTTCAATGCTACCACATGCAGAAAAAAAAACCCCCCCAACCTAAGCATTTCCAAACGCCCACAAGAAAGCAGTCAATCCCAAACCAGACAGAACGGGTATCGTCAAATTGTCATCCAACTCCCAAACATCCATCAACTCACTTACACTCACAATAAACCCCGAAGCAAGGCTCATGACGGCCATCGCCAACCATCCACTGACAGTCGCCTCCTTCACGTCCAACCCCAAAACCTCCCTCGCCGTCTCCGGCAACGTAAGCCTCCCCTCATATGCGAAACTGTGAACCCCTTGATCATACTTCCCATCCGTCCTCGGCGCCACGAATCCCCAAAAGAACACAGCAGCGAAAACACCCAAGAGAAAACACGCAATCGTGCCAGCCAGACTCTTCCCCTTGCGAATCCTAGGCGTATACCTTCCCCAAAGCCGTCCAAAAGTGCTGGCAGCAGTATCACACCAGCTGAGCAACAACACACTCATCACCGCCACATCCTTACTGCAGAACCGCATCGTAAACCACAGCCCGGCCAAGTACATGATAACACCATTGTAGCGATCGTGCGCCTCGCTCTCGCGCATGAAAGCGCCCATGACGCGGATATACACTCTGTTGAACGCCGGCCAGCGGAAGCGAACGACATCCAGCGTCGCGATGGGGATGAGCATGTTCAGCAGGACGGGGTGGACGTCCGAGATCTGCACACCAATATGGTAGAACCAGAGCGTGATGAAGCCGATGCTGACGTGCAGGACTTTGCGCGGGATTTCATGTTTGTGCACGAAGGCGCGCCATTCGCGGTGGATGGGAATGAGTCCTAGAGGGGACGGCGAGCGGGAGAGGTTGCGCCAGTAGGAGCTGCCGAATCCGAAGTCTCTGTACGCGTCGGCTGGGGAGAGGAAGCCATTGCTTTTCGCGGCGCCGTTGGGGGGTTTGGGTATGGGTTCTGGTTTCTTCTTGCGTGATGCTGCTGCAGGTGCTCCGGGCGCGGCGTGCGCGCTGCCGTTCAGGCGTCGTGTGGGTCGACGCTCGATTTGAGGGCTGCGGCTTCTGGTGCGCGCGCGGGACAGTTCTGGGTCTTCTTCTGACGCGTTGTCCCGGTCGTCGTCCTGCTCTTCTATGGGCTCGACGGATTCCACGCGTGAGGTCTTTGCTCGTGTTTCCGGAGCGAAATATCCATCTTTGCTGGCGTTTCTGTCTGATGGGGTTGGAGAGGGTGATATGACTCGTGGGGTCGCTGGGACTTGCGACTGCGAGGCAGCCATGTTGGTGGGTATGTAATAATAAGTTGCGGATGTATGCGGGAAGATCGACGTTGGTAAGGTAAGAGATGCCTTGGAGGGTTTAAGTATGGAATTTGGACAACTTCTTGGAGGCGGAGACAGTCGGATGATCTAGTTTCAGCCCTTTTTCATGGCAGACAGAAAGGAAATTGGAAAATGGCGTTAGAGGCGGCGTGGTGTGTACTCTAGTGCTAGTAGTTACAAGCAACTGACTTTGGAGGGTGGCATCGATGACATAACCCGGCGCGTTCGGGGTTTGAAATGTGAAGTCGCCTTGTCTCTGCTGTCCAAGAAAATACGTTGCGTTGTCAGTTGTTACACAGGAAATACCGGTTTCCGACTTATGCACCTCGTGCATAGTACCTAGGTAGCAATACCGGTAGCAGATAAACTCCGATTGCCCGTGAGATAGTATTATCACCCAGTATTCTTGACACATGGCAGACCTCTCATCTCATTCATCCTCGCCGGAGCCATCTTCCGCGCCGAGCCGTCGACTCTGTGCGTGCTGCTGGTGGTCGGTGCGTTTTTGACATGTGATTATGTGATTGAACCGCGGAGTCGTGCTAGTCAGCACATCTCGACACAAAATGATACATACCACTTCCCATCCCTACGTCTCCCTCAACATGCCGCGTTCTGTTTGCGTCAATGCTAGGAATCAGGATTGCTCGCATTGCGGGAGATCATTCTCCCGTTTAGAACATCTCCAACGCCATGTCCGCACTCGTGAGTCTCCCATAGTGAATTCGAGACGATTTCGACTTGCGGCTGGGCTGAACACTCTCGTAGATACAAAAGAAAAGCCCTTTCGATGCTCCTGTGGCCGGGCATTTGCTCGTAACGATCTTTTGAAACGACACAAGGCTCGTGACCATGAAGAAGCTACCGCCAGTTCTGAAGAATTTGTGTCGACGACCTCGCCTCACGAGAGCAACATCGGTGCAATGCCAGTGGACATGACTCTGCAAGATCCAAGTGCCTCCAGAGACGCCAGTGTGAATCAGCAGTCAACAAATACTGCACCGCCCTTTATAGATCCAATCAGCCACGGATCGTCGTCGAATGCGTACTTCTTTCCCGAGATCTTCGATGAATTCACGGCATTTGTCGAGTCTGCTGGTTTAGACCCGTCTTGGGAGGGCGTCGATCTTCAATCTTTCGATTCAGACATTCAGATGCACGCATCGATGAACACGGATATGCAAGGGTATCAAACTATCGGTTCGAAAGAAGCGATGGAAGACCCAGATAACCTTGCAGACATGACTCCTTGTCACAGTAGAGGCACCACTGCTGAATCCAATCACTCGCAGACTTTTGAAATCATCTGGAAGATCTCGGAAGATCAGAGGCAAGCCTTTGCTTCCAAAATAGCTGACACTGAGTCAGATCTCAACCTTTTTCGCCTTCCATCCAAGTATGCCCTGTCACGCTACTTTCAAAGCTATACAGATATGTTTCACAAGCACTTTCCGATGCTGCACATGCCGACCTACTCACTTGAGACTGCTCCTCCAGAGCTTTCGCTTGCGATCGCTGCCATTGGTGCTCAGTATCGACTGGAATTCTCCAATGGACTTGAGCTATATCACAAAGCCAAGGATCTCATGTGGAAACGACTCGGCCAGTGCCATAATCTTGCTTGGCTATGCAACAAGCAAAATGCCATGAGCGATGAGAAATGTGGACATCCGAGTAATGTATGCACGATGATTTTGCTCATAGCATTTTCGTCATGGATGCAAGAAACCGAACTGCTCTCCGATGCATTGCAGTTGCAAGCTCCCCTGGCCCATGCTTTGCATCAAGGCGGCTTGCACGAACCCGAGGGATGTGGTAAAGTTGATGAATGGCTGGTCTGGATTGACGAGGAACACCGCCGACGTGCTAAACTTATTGGCTTCGCGTATCTCAACATCCAAAGCATCATATATAACACGCCTCCTCTAGTACTCGCCAATGACATCAATCTTTCATTACCATGCCCTTCTGCGCAATGGGCAGCAACAAATCCATCCGACTGGCGACAACTGAGGGCGCGACATGTCCCCGCTGTATCTTTCCAAGAAGCATTTCGGCAAATGCTTCTCAATCAACCAATTACAAAAGGCCATGGCAACGCTCCAAGAACCTGCCCGCTGGCTCTGTTCATTCTTTTGCAAGGTCTTCTGCAGAAAATACATCTCGCACGCCAGATTCAAGTTCCGGGAATAACACATCTGCGCAACTGTGATCTTGAACTCTTAGAGTAAGGTCAGAACCATCTTCAGTCGGTGTTTGCCAGTCTAACCAATGTACAGGTCAGCTTTACACCAGTGGAAAAGTGCCTGGAGACAAGACCCAGGCTCAACTCTCAACCCCGAGAACGTGGATGGGCCTCTCCCCTTCACCTCCATCGCTTTCCTCGCCCTAGCCTCCGTTCGTCTACACCTGGATCTTGGCCCACATCGCCGTCTCGAAACTCGAGACCCCGTTGCAATAGCAGCCAGCTTGAATGAAGTTCAGCCGCCCGTCCGAGGACCGGAGCTTGCCACGGGTCTATTGCATGCAGTCCACGCGTTGAGCTTGCCCGTTCGTATGGGAGTGGATTACGTGTCTCGAAGCCAGATGTTTTTCTGGAGTTGTCAACATTCCATTTGCGCTCTCGAGTGTGGGATTTTTGTCTGGAAATGGATGCAGCAGATAGAGGCGACTTCGGGTCATATGGAAGTCACCAGTAAGTCTTCCTCGCTTGTGAATTCCTCGTGATGAAGATCTCCTAACAGCCCTTCAGTCGCAGAACTACAAATCATAAATTGGGTCCGCGCACTCGTTGTCGAGTCCTTGGAGTCTCTCAAACCTCATGAACTCGGCTTGCAGAACGTGGAGATTGAGCGTCTCAGCCCCTCGCAGCTCGGGAAAACTGTTCTCTACATCTGGTCTCGCACCCTATCTGGTAACTCATTGTGGCCGGTGATTGGACGAATTAGCGAGGCCTTTCAGATTCTGGCTCAATAGGCTGAGAGTACGATGGCGCCTCAAGGCTAATCTTATTAGGAGAGGCGTGAATATTCTCCGCATTTGCCAGGGACGACTCGCGAGACTGGTTTAAAACCATTTTCTACGAAAAAGCAACACTCCGCGCAAAACCTTGCCGCAGATTGATCCGACGTTATGTGGCAGGAGCTCCAAAGCGAATTTCGATGTTCCCAGACGCTTGCAACAGAAAGCTCGTCATTTCCTCGTTGCAACAATTCTGCACGTCTCGACGCCCAACCTGACGAATCCACCTCTTTCAACAATCCCCATTTCCCTCAACCCAGGCATCAAGAATCTTCTCAAGAAGTTTTCGCAAATTTCGACCTCGCCCTGAGACTAGGCCCACAATAATATAGCGCATAAAGCCCAAAAATGCAACAAACCATCAACCCGGCAAGCAAACTGCACCCTCCCCCAATCCCAAGCGCCAAAAACAAAGGTCTGGCAAAATGGATCGCCGCAAGAGCAAAGATTGATCTCGTAGCATCCGCTGCTGCGAACAGACTGGCAGCGTATTGAGGATATGACTTTGGCAGGTACAAGAAGATGCTTTGGAAGATGACGAAGACGCCGAACGGATAGATGGCCACTCCTAGCATGGGCACGATCCAGTGGACTTTGGGGTCGGCTGTCCAGCCGAAAATCAGAAGGCCGATGGGAGGGAAGAAACAGGCCGCCATACCGGGGAGGAGGACTTGCTCTGGCGCTGCTTCTGTGCCGGGTGCCGAACGGGGGAGCTAAGTATAACAGATCGTCAGTACTTGTCATAAAACTCGAGCAAGGTCACCTACGCGGTAAAAGTAGAGGTACGCGGTATAAGCAACCAAAGCAACAATCGTCCCAACAGCCAAAGGCAAAAATGCAAGCCCACTCTGCAACACCCCGAACCCATACATCGGCCCAAAAACCAACGGGAAAGACTCGAAGAAAGAATAATAAATCCCATAAACAAGCATCATATAAACATTCGCGAACAAAATCGCCGGATCCAGCACCGTAATCCGCGCAGGAATCAGCAGCGCCTCCGCAACGATTTCCTTCAGCGTCAGACCCTGCTGTACGGTTTCGGCAGGCGATCTGATCCCTTCGTTACCAGTGAGTTTGCGGAATCTCGCTGCGCGCCAGTACAAAATCGTCGCGGCGCTGGTCTCGGGCCAGATGAAGAGCAGCGCAAACACCGGGCCAGAAGCAATGAGGACTTCCCACGTTGAAAATCGCCAGCCGAGAGCCGGCAGTGCAGCACTGGAAATTATCGGCCTAACAATCGCAAAAGTCAGTAATCACTCTCCCATCCAAACTGCAAACTACACCCCTCAACTTCGAAGATCCACACGTACGCAAAAGCCGGCGCCACAAAACACGCCCCCGACCACGAAGAAATCGCAAAAGGCAAATAAGTCTCATCGTAAACATCCGACAGCGACGCGCCTCCCGTGGCGAGAATGGGACTTCCCAGGAACCCTTGCGCGAAGCGTAGGAACATGAACCAGGGGCTGCTGCGCACGAGGGCCAGCGGGATGCTGACCAGCATGTACAAGAGGAAGGTGGCGATGTAGGGGATGTTGCGGCCTATGGAGGGGATTTCGCTGAGGGGCGAGAAGAGGAGGGGGCCGAGGCCGTAGCCTAGTCTGGGGCGGGGGTTAGTGGTTTTTATTTTTATTTTTGGTTTTGGTCTGAGAGAGAGGGATGGGAGGGGAGGGGTGGGAATGTGTGGTGATATTCGGTTTTGAGATGGTATGCTTACACGTATAACGAAAGTCCCAACGACGTGTATTCATGGTTAGTCCCGTACTCTTCCATGTACGCATCCATACTAGGAGTCCAAATAGGCGCCGAGCCATAAACGACAAAAGAGCAAGCGGCGACGTTGATGACGACGAGCAATTTCTTCGCCCTGGGCCAGTTGCGTGGGTTGTCTGGATCGTTGTCATCGTTCCAGTCGCAGATGAAGGGTTTTGTTGTACCGTTGGCGTGGGTGTCTGGGGTCGTTGATGAGGGTAAGGAAGTCGAGACTTCTTCTGGAGAGCGGAACTTGGTCGGAAATAAGCGTCTGGCAATGTAGCCTGCGGAGCTATCTCGTACGATGTCCATTGTCGAAAGGCGATATACTTTTCGAAGACAAATAAAGGTCGAGACAACAAAAAGAATACAACAAGTATTCAGTGTCTTCGATCGAGGGAGTTATCTCAATCTCACAGACAAGAGAGTCGATCGTTAGATTAAATTTTCTACGATGACATCCCAGCTTTTATGTATCCAACTAGCCGAAAGCATGAGCACATAGAATTCGTAATCTCTCGCGCAATTGGAGATCAATATTCCATCCAAACGACTGAGTAAGCCAACGTCAAAGGATGGCCGTGTGTGTTCCGGGATAGTGATTCTTACTTGCTACTTGAGATCGGTTGAGAGCGACACGTCCCGGTAATTGGTTGGTGAGTACAATAGCCCTCGAAATTTCATAAGCTTCTCTCCTGTCTATGATGACTGAAAGCGTCTAGGGTTTTGGTTTTGTAAGCACGCCGTGAAGTTGTATCGTTGTGGATTTCCACCGGAATTTGGGGGGTCGGAGAAGTTGGAGAAGCGTTTCTTTTTTTTTTTTTTCGGAGAAGCATGATGCCCGTGGTCCTGACTTTCTGGATCAAATGCAATGTTTCGTTGCGCGGGCTTTATTCTGGCGCGTCTTGTGCGTGTACGGGGTTTGTATACATAGACGAGGTTAGAGCGATAGAATAATCATAACATCCTGAAGACTGAGCATAAAGAATTCCGCCAATCTCAAAGATTATAGTCGGTTAAAATCATATCTATCCCTCATACCTAATAGCCTCAACTTCCAACTCCACCGACATACTCGAAAAAGCCAGTCTAGGCACACTCAAAGCCGTCCAAAGGGGTCGATGGGCAGGAATGCGGTTCTTCAAAGTCTCGACGACAAAGTCCCAACGACACTCATCAATGTCGACTTGGTAGCTGCGGAGAAAGTAGACCTAGATTGGGAATATTCGAGTCAGCCTGAGATCGAAAGGCGGTAAAATAAGTTTGTTTTATCTACTATACTCACATCTTCCCAACCACGAAATCCGGCAGCTTGAAGGACCCGATCGACGTTGTCGAAAGCATTCTTGATCTGCTCTTTCCAGTCATATTGGTCGAGGTTTCCCTCGCTGTCCCAGCCGCCTTGGCCAGATAATTTTGCAATGTTGCCGATGATCACTGCTTGGGAGTAGTGGCCGAGGTCGCTGTGTTTTTGTCCAGCGCCTTGCTCGTTGATGTATGTGAGAGATGACATGGTGTTTCGGTAGCCTGGATGGTAGAGTTGAGGAGATTGGTTGATGGATATTCCTGAGATATGTAATCAAGTGTTCAGAGGGTTGGGTATATACATGTTCAGTAAAATAATGGCTGTGTCTCGTCATCGTGTTATGTTGGGCTCTCCAAGACAATCGATGTTGCGAATCTCCAATTTCTCCAATTCTCCAATTCTCCAATTCTTCCAGGTCGTTGAGAGGAGAACAGGTACTCTGCTCTCATTTGGTTGAGCGTGTGGGGATTGAACCTTCAGCTTCTGTAATTCTGGAACGATTCGAATAAGAACATTGATGTGTATTTCCATAATGATTGAACTAATGGTCGACCTTCGAGATGGAAAGTATACGACGCCCAAAACGGAACGATGTAGACTTTCTGAAAGCCCCAATAGCCAATAAAGCCTCGACGGGATCATGACCCGTTCCGCTCGGACCCTGCCCTTGATAGGTGACTCTCACATGTGATGACTCTGATGGCTGCTGGGGGCGAATGGCTTCAACAAATTTCCAGATTTTCAATTGATACATTGATACAACACAAAATATAGAAACAAGAAAAAACAAAATGCCCTTCGATATTGAAAAGTGCGCAAGGCCTAATATCTTGGCTCTTGAGCCGTACAGATGCGCCAGAGAGTAGGTCGCGAAACCATTTCCCCAAGTCCTACAACCGAAAAGCACGGCCTCTGACACGTTACACAGTGACTACAAAGACGATGGATCAAATGTTCTGTTAGACGCCAACGAGAACGCATACGGACCTGGACTGGCTCTCAGCGACAATGGCAAACTTGCCAATGGCGCCGGTTCTAACATTGAAATCGACCTCCTTGGACTCAACCGATACCCCGATCCGCACCAGCACGAGCTCAAACAAAACCTGATCAACCTGCGAAACACCAAAGTCCACACGCAGAAAGACCTCTCCGTAGACAACCTCTTCGTCGGCGTCGGCAGCGATGAAGCCATTGACGCTCTGATCCGCGCCTTCTGCACACCAGGCAAAGACAAGATGATGACCTGCCCCCCAACCTACGGCATGTACTCTGTATCCGCCCACGTCAACGACGTCGAAGTCGTCAAAGTGCCCCTAGACGTCGACAACGGCTTCGTAGCGCAGCCCGACAAAATCAACGCCGCCCTGGCGGCCGACCCCAGCATCAAAATGGTCTACCTCTGCTCCCCCGGCAACCCAACCGCCAACCTGGTGCGCAAAGAAGACGTGCGAAAAGTCCTCGAGCACCCCACGTGGAACGGCGTGGTGATCGTCGACGAAGCCTACATCGACTTTTCGCCCGAAGGCTCCTCTCTGGCCGAGTGGGTGGCCGAATGGCCCAACCTAGTCGTCATGCAGACTCTGTCCAAAGCCTTCGGCCTCGCCGGAATCCGCCTAGGAGCGGCTTTCACCAGCCCTCAAATCGCCAAACTCCTCAACAGCCTCAAGGCGCCCTACAACATTTCCAACCCGACCTCACAACTCGCCATTCAAGCCCTGCACCCCCAGAACTTGAAAGTCATGCACGAGAACCGCGCCGCAATCTTGCAGCAGAGAGAGCGCATGCTAGCCGAAATGCCACAGATTCCCGGCGTCGGCCGCTTTCTGGGAGGGAGCGATTCGAACTTCCTGCTCGTTGAGATGCTCGATGGACCGCAAGGCAAGCCGAGCAATGAGGTTGCGCTGCGGGTGTATGAGCGTTTGGCGGAGACGAGGGGTGTTGTGACGAGGTTCAGAGGTAAGGAGTTGGGTTGCTTTGGATGTTTGCGGGTGACTGTTGGTACGGAGAAGGAGGTATCGAGGTTCTTGCAGGAGTTGAAGGGTGTTTTGGCGGAGATTCACGGTGGTGGGAAGGCTGTCAATGGGGTTGTTTCTGGTGGGGAGGAGGAAAGGAAGGAGCAGGAGGCTAGTGGTGTTGTTGCGTAGATGTGGTAGGTTTGATTGAACAGGTAGATTGGATGTTTATATAGATTTAGGACCATTTACGTTTGTTGATGACTTCGTCTTGCTCTCACGATGGTGCATACTTGAAATAAACAATTGCCAGTATATCTCTCACAGCTGAAAAGCAGTAATCTGACACAGGTCAGGCCACGCACACACCCTCCTCCCTCCAGCTGACCAGAACAGAGCAGAGAACAGACTCTTGGGCCAAGCCTTACCTGATTGAGGTAGTACTAACGGGGAAGACGGTGATGGATCACGTGCATTAGCAGAGACGAGAGTTACGCCATAGATCAGCGTTGGCGTGTGGAGATAAGTCTGCTAGCGGTGCTAATGGTCCTAGCGCGAAACAATTGGTTGGCTGGCAAGGCAAAGGTAAAAGGCGCGAAAGGCAGGGCGTCGTCGTGCCGAAGATCGGGAAACGGACGACCCTGCGCGCGACACTACTACTCTTCTGCTCCTTCCCTTGTTCCTGTTCCTCTCTCTCTTCTTGGGTTGTTCTCTTTTCACTTCACCTCACTTTCCCACACTCACACTTACACTTGCACTCTCACACACAACCATATCCTATCGCCTTACTTTCATCCATCCATCAATCCATCACTTACCACCACGACTGCTACTACGTCACATCTATCGCCAATCACCTCCAATCTACACACGCGACATCTCCCTCCATTCACGCGCAATCCCCACCCCTCTTTTTCCCCAAATCAATTACCTTCAAAATAGGTGGTTCGCAGGCTCTCCAAGGCCTCATCCTCTGCCTACAGAAGGAGCAGGCTAAGAAGCAATTGATGTTGTTAGATCACCTAACTGACGCAGCTCACTACACCATGGCTACCTCCAATAACTTCATGCCATCGCCCACCGAAATGATGGACACCAATGCGCCTCCCACTCAGTACTTCGCAAGCGGTCACTACAACGGACAAGTCAACGGTAGCATACACATGACAAACGGTGTCGGCAATCCATTCGTACCCACTCCCAACGCATCCATCCCGACAACCCCAGGCTCCATTGCCGGCCGCAAACGGTCGCGCGGCGATGCTCTCGCCGATGAAGAAGACAACATTCAGCTCGACGGCTCCCTCCCCACGCCAGCCTCTGATTCCGGAAACCAGCCTCGCGGCGAGCCCATCATGGGTCCCGGTATGACCCTCATTTACCCAGGCGATCCCTCCTACCCTATGTCCGCTGAGTCTCAATCAGGAACTTGGGTTGAAGAAAACCAAGCGCGCATGCCATTCCAGGTCCAGCATTTGAGACGTCCTTCTGTCACCAGCAGAAAGTCGCAGCGCATGGATTCTTCCGCGCCGGGTCCCGATGACCTCGCTCAGCTCGTCTTGCCTCCCAACATGCGTGAAGTCACCGCCGAACCTCTTATCGATGAAGCGACTCGCAAGCTGGGCATCAGTTGGACCCGCATGGACGCGACAGAGGCCAGACAAATCAACCAAGCCGCGTATGCCAAGTTCATCGTCAACCACTACCCTGCCTTGAGAGAGGTCAAGATTTGGTTCGAAAACGCTGCGCTTCCCGGCTACCTCGTACAAGCCCTCAATGTCTACTCCGGCGAAACCGAATTCTACCTCTTCTCCAACGACCTGACGGAAGCGCGTCTCGTCACCCGTGAAGCATCCGACCTCATTCCAAGGCTGCAGATGCTGCCAGCACTCCACCTCGCTGCACCAGGTGGCCAGATCAAGGCGGAAATGAGCCCCATCACACTCGCGCAAAACGAGATCAGCGGCTACGTCAAAAAGGAGGTTGAGAACAGCGGTGTCCTTCGCGGTCGCGAGCGGGATTACATCTTCCCAAGCAACTACAACCCTGCACCTTCTGAGCCGCAAGGCATTTGCGCCGCTCACTCGATGGAAGTCGACTGAGGGCGAGGATTTCCCTCACCTCGCGTTTGATCTGTATTTTACCATCAGAGGGTTCTGCTTTTACTTTTTAGACAAATAAAATTCGCTCGTCGCTAGGTGGCCTCCGGGAAACGAAGCATGGCGATAGAGGGGATTGTGCCGGGTGCTGATGTGTTGCGCTTTCTTTTATTGGGTGGGGAGCGTCGGCGCGCGCTCGTTTGCTATGATCAATGATTGGCCTGTATTTATAAAAGTCACAAGACGATGAATTTTAAAGATTATGTTTACACTGAATGTCCCGAATGTGCTGTATGTTGTTCGCGTGAAATTGAAATGTAATAATCGGCCTCTCCGTAAAGAGAGAGACAACGCTTGCACAGCTTCCAGCTTCAGGTGTCTTGGCCCAGTTCATCAAGCGGGCCAGAGCTACTCCGGGCCCCAGCTACGACAGCCGACCGACATCAAGAACCCCAGAACGTCGCCGCTTGCTTCGAGAGGCTGCCACCTCCGCCCATCGCATTCGCCTCTTCGTTCGTCGTCTCACAAACACCACATTCAACCACTCCCTCCCTCTCTTACACGCCGCAATCATGGCGGAGGGCATGTTCTACAACGTCACCGCCGGGTACATCGAGGGAATCGTGCGCGGCTATCGCAACACTCTCCTCACCGGCCAGAGCTATGGCAACTTGACGCAATGCGAGACTATTGATGGTATGTCAATTCACTACCTTGCCTGCCTGCCTGTCTATAAACACAAGACTCCCATCAAATACTAACACCAACCCACCAGATGTCAAACTCCAGCTCGGTCCCGCCTACGGCGACTACCTCGCCGCCCTCCCTCCCAACCCATCAACCTCCGCCCTGGCCGACAAAGCAATGGACAAGCTGGTCGCCGAGTTCCGCTACCTGCAGGCCAACGCCACCGGCTCCCTGGCCAAGTTCATGGAATACCTGACCTACGCCTACATGATCGACAACGTCGCGCTGCTCATCACGGGCACACTGCACGAGCGCGACACCCGCGAGCTGCTCGAGCGCTGCCACCCTCTAGGCTGGTTCGAGACCATGCCGGCGCTGTGCGTCGCCACAAACATCGAAGAGCTGTACAACTCTGTCCTGATCGAGACGCCGCTGGCGCCTTACTTCAAAGGCAGCCTGAGCCACCAGGACCTCGACGAGCTGAACATCGAGATCGTGCGCAACACGCTGTACAAGAACTATCTGGAAGACTTCCACCGCTTCGTGAACGAAGACGCCGAGATCAAAAACACGCCGACCCGGGAAGTGATGAGCGAAATCCTGGAATTCGAAGCCGACCGCCGCAGCATCAACATCACCATCAACTCCTTCGGCACCGAATTGTCCAAAACCGACCGCAAGAAACTCTACCCCAACTTCGGCCGCCTGCACCCCGAAGGAACGCTGATGCTCTCGCGCGCGGACGACCCCGAGGGCGTGCGAATCGCCGTCGACGGCGTGGCGGACTACAAAACCATGCTCGACCAGACCGGCATGGGGGGTTCGAGCGGCGGGATCGGAAACCAGAGCGGCGGGATCGGGGGTGGTGATGAGGGCAAGAGTCTGGAGGATTTGTTCTATCAGAGAGAGATGGAGATTAGCAAGCTGGCGTTTACGCATCAGTTCACGCATGCGATTGTTTATGCTTGGTTGAGGTTGAGGGAGCAGGTGAGTTTTCTTGATGGAGTGGTGGATGTTAGAGAGGAAGGTGAAGACATGCTAATTTTTGGAATGAACAGGAAATCCGCAACATCACTTGGATCTCCGAATGCATTGCGCAGAACCAGAAGGACAGGATTGGGAATTACATTTCCGTGTTTTAGACATACTGCTCTGCCAATCATGCATGCATGCAAGGAAGCTAGATCCACATGGAGGAGGGCTTTGATTATCCCGTGAGAAGATGAGGGTTTCTGGTGGTGTTGCATTTTCTTTTCCATTCACCCCGGCGTTCAAGGAGCGATGCAAAAAACAAGGCAAGAAGAGCTGAGTTTAAGAGGGCTCGTTTAGTTTGTCTATGGGCTTTTGTATGGTAGATACCAAGCGTTGTAAGATCCGCAAAGAGTTCATCTTTTTTCTTTTTTCTTTTTCCTTTTTTGTTCTTGTGGTCTTGCTTGAATGGCTTGACTTGACCTAACGACAGTTGATCAGGGCATGGCATTGATCTTGATCGCAGACCTGGACATGGATGTGGACATGGATGTGGAGAAAATTGAGTTACCCATCCCTCCAAAAGACATGTCACACGTCGTACCCGTCTTTCAGCAACAAACCCCCTGGACTCCTCTACATGTTTTTATTATTCGGGCTTTCGGTGCTCGCTTGTTGGTGTTGGAGTTGTCTGACTAGGTTGTTGCATTCGCGAGGCTGCGGCGGGAGCGAGCTCAATTTGAGTGTTTGAATATCGGCATGTTACTCAGCAGCAATTCATTACAGTGTTCACGTCCAATCCTTGGCCTTGGATGGCATGTGTTGTTGAAAGGTTTGGCGGCTCGTACCCTAACCCTTGGTACTCTAAGGTTCTCCTTAGAGATTTAGTATGTTCGACTGCGGGTCTCTGAAGAACGATGAGAGATCCAAGTCTGTGGTCATGTTGAGTGAATGGGAAGTATTAATTTGTATATGAGTTGGTTGGCAGATGTCGGGTTCTGTGAGTTCATGGCATGGACATATATATTCACATGTCTGTTTCCCGATTGTTGCGCTTGAAGTCGAGGAGATAGCGACGATCTGCAGACAGCACCGGTTTCATCTGACGGGCAAATGGCCAAAAATCCAAAGGAGAAGACGACGGGCTCTGCTGAAGGCCTTCTTCCAGGAATATGTTCTAGGAATTTTTTTTTTTGCCCGACCCACTGAATCCGAGAGACATATCACGTGACACATGCAAGAAATCAACATATGAAACTCTTTCTCCAGCATAAGGGCCGGAAGGGAATATATACAATCCTCTCTCTCTCTTTGTCAAAACATTTAGCGCCTCGTCTACGTGTAAGCATTCTCCCTCTCTCTCCGTCTAACCGCTGTCGGCGGCAGCGGGCGTCCTCTTGCGGAAGTTCACCACGGGCTGCTCCCTGGGGACACGGTTCTCCCTGACCTCCTGCAGCTTCCTCTCGTTCTGCTCGAAGGCTTCCTTCTCGTACTTGGCAATCAGGTGGTCGAGATTGGCTCCTCCCTGGCCGGCGGGCACGTTCCACGGCGAGCCGACGTTGAAGATCCTGGGAAGATGGGGTGTTAGTGAGTTGTTTCTCGTTCGTTTCTTCTATTTTTCCTGGCACTCCGAGCACATGATCTCTCGCTAATTCCTTCCTCATCTCCGGCATTTCCTCTTCTTCCCGAATTTCCAAGGCGGGTAAGAAACATACTCAGGGAATCTAAGATCAACGTGACGAGTGGAGTTGCTAGCCTCGTTCAAGAAGAGCACTCTGTCCGCAGCGGCCTGCTCGATCATGTCCGTGTGGGTGGTGTTGCGCTCCGCCCAAGTGTTGGCGTACTTGTTGTAGGTGCTGGTGATCAGGCGGGTGAAGTAGGGCTCCTTGTCGCCGGAAGTGGCAGAGTTGAGGGCCAGGAAGGTCACGGGGACGGCGGCGAGAGCGATGTAAAAGCCGCGCTGTATATCCACATTAGCCACTGATTGTCTTTCTGCAACATGCGCGCGCGCGCAATCACTGTGCCTCCCGGGTATGCACTGCAGGCTTGACGTACGCCGAAGCTCTCGGAGCTAGAGGAGGTGTGGTGGGCGTCTTCGGCGCCGTGGGAGGCGTAACGACGCTGGATTTGGGATCGCACGCCGCGCGCGGAGCGCAGTGCTGCTCTTTGGAGGGGCTGCATGGTGTGTATGGAGCGCAATGGGCGTGTGGACGGGCTCGGATACCAGCTATTGGCATGGAGTTTGGGTTGTGAGGTTCAATGCTGGCGTTTCGGGTGCTCCCGCCGCCGGTTGCTTACTCACGTCCAATGGCCTCCGGGCAAGTCTGGGGGAGATCCAACGTCACTACTGGATGTTGTGGTTCACTCTCGCTGACTGTTGTATTAGAATGCGATATGGGTATCTTTCTGGGAATATCACTCATACTTGATCGGATCCAGACTACCTTGACCTGGGATTTTCATGAAGTACTCCCTGACATGTACCGCCGCTGGGCCTTGACACACCGGTGCTTGAACGAGACAGAGGCCGCCGACGCCTCCAATTCGTTAATCGATATGAACTGCATAGAAGAGTAAAGACACGTCCAGTCCTCCGCTGACACCGCCCGCAATCCCACCCGGCTGTCCCACTGCGTCCTGTCCGCTGCAAGTCTTCAACGCGCTCGCCCGAAAGATGATGCGCTTCAAAGCCAGGTATCTCTACTCAGCCGAAGCCATGGCGTCGTCGAAATAGCTGGTGCCGAGTCCGTTGGCATCGCCATTAGCCTCCTCCGAAGTCTCCTCGACAGCCTCCTTCTTGATCTTGGCGGCCTTTGACTTCAGCTCCTTGACGGTCTTCGGTTTCTTGGACGGAGTGGTCTCGTCGTCATCTTCGCCATCACCGTTGGTGATATCGGCAGACTCTGGGAGGAAAATGAGTGTCAGTGGAAGTACGCAGATCGATGCAAAGACGATGACTTACTGCCACGCTTCTTCGAAGCCGGAGTGGACTTCATGGACGACTTCTGAGCAGACGGCGTGCCCGGGCCCTCGGTGAGCTCAGAGGCGAGCTCCTTGCCACGAGCCTTGACGGCGCGGAACTTGTGCTCGAAACCCGAAGCAGTACGCTTGCCATCCAAGCTCGCCATGAGTTCATAGTGCTTGGCACCGAGAGTGACTCCTTTGGCGGCCATCGCGGCCATGAGGCATGAGACCTCGTGGAATGTGAAGACATTGTCGGTCTTGTCCTTCGGAGCCATGGTTGACTTGTTGTTGGTCGGTAGTGGAGTGTGATGATGTGAGATTTAGGACTGTAGCTCGTTAGCTCGTGACCTGTGCGATGGCTGCGGCGAAGTTGGAAATATCATCAAGGAGTAAGCAAGGCAGGTTGATGTGCATACGTACATTTCCGGTTGATCGAATGTCGCAGCGATCGAATTGTGTGTGTAGTAGAGAGGATGTGCGAGGAAGAAAATGGAGGCACGAGTGCAAGTATTTCAAGTGTCAGGTCGCCACCATCGCACCTTCCCTTTTTCGCACGGCCAGCAAGTGAAGGCATGTGACTCTAAGAAGTGAGGCCTGTGAGGATCCATGACCCGGTGCTGTGATGCGGATTAGTATGGCATGATCGGGCAAGTCTAATTTCATTCATTCACTCGACGCGCGGTGGTAGAGAGGAGAAATATCATGTGAAGGCACTCTATAGCTCGTGTTCCTTGTGCTGCCACCTCTTCACCCTTCTCCTGTTGTCTTGTTCTTCTCATCTTTTGCGTGGTTTGCTTTTCGGAGGTTGTTGCCCTGTTGCAGAACTCAAGAAAGTCAGTGTACCCGAATTTTGTTCTGTATTTCCTTTTGCGCAATCGGTTCGCAGAATCGACTTGCGGAGGTAGTCACCCTGCTGTCCAAGAAGTCAAGAGTCTCGTTGTATCTGTGCTTGCATAGCCAGCTGTTGATGCAATGTTCCTTACCCCTTAAGGGAAAATATTGCCTTCGTGCGGTCAGGCTTACACAACTACCGATAAAACATATGGCAAGAAGATCAAAAGACGTTTGAAACAACACCGCTAAATGGAAGAAACACAAGCAAGACGATTCGGACAAAGAAGTGGATTTCATTTCTCTTTCTCGCAACCTGATACATGAGGCAACAAGCCCAGCATCACATCGCCCGCTAAATAACGTACACTCAACAACGCCAGAAAACCGCGTCTCCAGCTTTTGAAAAGGTTTCCTTTACTTCGCAAAGTGCAAGTCATAGTTGAGCCACTTCCTCGACTGCACCTCCGGCACGCTCAGGCCAGGGGTACCGTAGGTGAGCGGGGCGAAGAACAAGAAGCCCCAGATCAGAGCGGCGATGACCACGCCGGAAGCGGCCCAGGTAGCCAGAAGCGACTGTCCGGCAATGCGCTCTCTGATCGGCTTGTTGCGGGGTGCCTTTGTGATCTTACCGCTTTCCTTGGGGAAGGTGGCAGCGTCGGAAGGCTCGATGTTGAAGATGAACTCGATCAGGGCGCCAGCGACGAGCGCGCTGGCCAGGTGAGCTGGCAGGTAGTGGTGCAAGAATAGTTGACGTCCCATGATGAAGAAAGGTACGTAGTGCGCAGCCCAGGTCAGGAAGAAGAAGCCGGTGCTGTTGTACAGACGAGAGCGAGCACCTGTTGGTTATGTTAGCTGTGGTCACTGCGAGTGAGAGAAAATCGATTGAACTTACGCTTGTCAAGAGCATCAACGCCACGACGAATGCTGACTTGGTCGGCAAGAATGATACCTGCGAAGACCGCCAGGATGGAGGATGCGATCCACCAGCCGATGGGGTTACCAAGGAAATAAATCTGCTGCCTGGTTTCGTTCTCGGTCCAGAAGCTTACACCACGGAGAAGGAATGGCCACTGGATGGGAACCGAGGCGTAAGGGTGGCTGGACGTCAAGGCGTTGTTGTGGAAGAACATGGCGCGCTGAAGCTCAAAGTACTTCTTGAGGAAAGGCATCGACTTGACCTTGCGCTCCTCTTTCTTGAGACGCGGCGAGTCCGCGGGAAGACCTGGAATCTCCTCAACATACCAGATGTTGCTGGATTGGGCAATGTTCTTGTTGCCGTTGATCTCGGCCTGCTTGTAACCCCAGTCGGGCAGGGGAGTGGTGTGAGTCCACATAGCAACCTTCGTCGGCCAGTGAACGAGCTTGAAGTGAGAAGACATAGTCTTGAACTGCTGGTGGGTTTTCCCATTCTCGATCCTGATCTCAAAGAGTGTGTCATTGTAGCGCTTCTCCTTGGCATCTTCAGTGCTAACGGTGGTGAACTCCTGGTTGGTCGGGTAGAAGGGGGAAGCAACATCGTGAGTCAGTAGCCAGCTGTCAGTCACCAAGTGCCGGAAGCGAACAACGTCTCCGTTCTTGACGGGGTGACCGAGTCCCTCCATCTCAACGGAAGGCACAATTTGCCACAGGTTGTTGGTATCGTTGTGAGGGTAGCCAGTGACCTGTTGACCCTGGGAGGAAATACGACCGTCCTCGTAGCGGAGCGGGTACTTGTCGACGTGCGAGTGAAGGTACACTTTGGTGTCCTTGTGCTTCATCGCAATGTTGTCGAAATAGTCGATGCCGACGGCCTGTTGGGTCATAAGGTTGTCGCTCAAGGTTTCCTGGAATTCCGGAGTCATGAAATCGTCACCAGGTCCCGATCGCGAAAGAATTGTGAAGTGCACCTGGAACCAGAACAGGTACATGAGGAACGGAACGACGATGAAACCGATGATGCGTGCACTGAGGTGCTTGCCAAAGTCCGGAATGCTCAGAGGGCCTTGCTTGCGGTTGATGTCCAACAAGTCCCAGAGGTCAATGATGACTGGCACACCAATCGAGAAGAAGGTGAAAGCTCCAACGTATTTTGTGCTGATAACGCAGGACATGCAGATGCCAGTGAGGAGGAGCCACTTCCACCACTTGCGACCAAACGGTGCATGCCTGAGCTTGTAGAAACGGATGTAGCAAAGGACACTGAGAGCCATGAAGAGAACCAGAGTCGCATCCAGCAGAATCAAGCGTGTCTGGCCAATGTGTGCATTGTCGAAGAGGACGACAGAAGCGGCGACAATACATGCAGGGAGACTGTAGCCAGACTCCCACATTATCCAGAAGACAGTGCTGACGGTCAATGAGCCCATCATTGCCGGCATCGATCGGTATGCGACGTAGGGAACTCTGTTCGTAATGTACGAGTCGCCGATGTTCTCAAACAGGAAGGATCCATCGTAGCCAACGAGCCAGCCCGCGAATGCGAAGAGGAGCTTGCCAAAGGGAGGATGGACATCGAAGAAGTAGGTTCGCTGGAGGTAGTACGAGGCAAACTGTGATGTTCTCGATTAGAACATTGCTTTTGTGTTCTGACCATTGTCCACTGTCTTCATACCTTGCCAAAGTGTACTTCATCGAATACCACCTGGTTGGGATGGCTAATGCCCCAGAAACGAGTTATGAATGCCAGAATGGTAATCACCGCCAAGGCAAGCTTGTAGTCCCATTCTCTTTGCACGGGCTCCTTGGAAACGCCCTTAAACTGATTGACAGCATCGTCTGCCGCGTCTTGAACGCGCGTGGAGGAGTCCAGATCAGTCACGCCTTTCTTTCCACTTCGCTGGCGGACACCGGCGGGGGAGGACATGTTTGATCGAATTGGAGCTTAAGACAGCTCTATTAGAGTAAAGAAAAGGAAGATGTGAAGGAGTGACAAGAAAGCGGTCGCCGGCCGCAAGATACGTTGGGTCGTTCGCCGTTCTGGGTACGGAGGTGAAGCAGCTCTCCCAGAATTGTTTCCACGCCGAGTTGGACAGCTATTCCAAAGCCCCAGCCGCATCAAGGGGCATCTAGAGAAGCGCCAAGCCTTACGTCACGTGCTGGAGCTGACGCGTGACAATAATGGCGCCCTCCTTGCTTTAGTGGTAGACGACACATCATCAATTGACTGGACATTGTCACGGAAGACACGGAAGAAAATGCATTTGTGCGACCGTTAATCCGCTCCTTGCTCGTGCGCTGACCGCAGGAGAGCTAAACAAATGGGATTCGATGTTCACATATGGCCCTACTACCGGATCACCGGAAGAATGTTAACTTCTGCAGAAGAGCTCCTGCTAGCAAGATAACAGTTCTTCACGAAAGCTTCGGCCAGGTGCGCTTTCGCACGAGCTCTTGTGCTTGCTGACAGCGCTTATCGTTTGCCTGAGCAGCCGCGACTTCAATCCATGGATCCACCGTGCTGCCATAGGCTCATCAACAAGAAGACCTTACTCTCAGCAGTGGCAGATCATCTCCTCTGATGTACCACGCTCGAATCTCCAATCTAAAGAAGACGGAAATGCTAACGGGCATTGTCTTCGGACTTGAGTCTGACATGTGGAATGGCTATGGATGTACCGGTAGCATGGTAGAGTCATCCTGAGCCCGCTGCATTCTGTCAAAACATGCAATTGAGAGCAACACCTGAATCAACCCTGCCGAAGACAGCAATTGGAGCCCATCATAGATTGTTTGTGGAAGTGCTACAAGCTGCCGAATCGGGACATCACGTTTTCCAACAAGACCTCCGCTTGCTACGTCCAGTGTGAACAACTCTTTCTCACCAGTCTGGACCTCGGTGGCTCGTCCTGTGATCCGAATCAAGACTTGTTAGGGTTCATGTAATCCTTCTTGATGGCCCCGCATCGTTCCAAGCTACCCCCGCGTCCTCGAGAATCTAATACCCCGCAGATGTTGAGATGTTGTTGTTATTTCCATGTGTTGACGATCGTGGAGACCCGTGTGTGGCGCAAAATGTCGACATGCCTCTGGATAGGTATCGCGAACTATTGGTCGTTTCCTGACGGTATTCCAGATCCTAAGCCCTTCCGGCGGGGTACGCGGTCTGGCCGAGTTGCGGTCGACCGGAATTAAAGAGGGATGTATTTGGAAAAAGGTCAAGTACATATGATTCCGTGTCGCCGAAGCATTACATTGTAGGTGATTTTCCAATTACGATCACTTCTACTTGCAGCAATTATCGATTTCACGAACTCGGGAGAACAAGCACAATGGGCTCAGTCTCACAAGAACCAGAACCAGAGCGTATCCTCAAAACTGATCTACGTCAGTACAGCAACAGACGGCGCACTGATGGCCAGTATGCGGACAACCTGGAGGTTGATGTCTTGATCGTTGGTGCTGGCTTCGGTGGGGCATTCTGCTTGCATGAAATGCGCAAAGCCGGACTGTCTGCTGTGATTTACGAGGCCGGCACCAGCTTCGGTGGCACATGGCGATGGAACGTATACCCTGGAGCTCGTGTCGATAGTCCTGTCCCTATCTACGAGCTTGCCATTCCTGAAGTCTACAAAGATTGGCACTGGTCAACGAATTATCCCAATTGGGAAGAGCTCCAGGCATATTTCGATCACATGGACAAAGTGCTCAATCTGAGCAAGGACTGCTCCTTCGAGACTGTTGTCACCTCCGCCGAATTCGACACCAACGAGGGCAAGTGGCATGTCGGCACGCAAGATGGTCGCGAGGCCAAGGCCAAGTTTCTCGTGGTTGCAGCTGGATTTTCTGCGAAGAGGTACATTCCCGGATTCCCTTCCATGGACAAGTTCAAGGGCGTTATCCACCATTCATCGTTCTGGCCAGCCGAAGGCGTCCCATATGAGGGTAAACGAGTCGCTGTAATCGGTACAGGGGCGTCAGGTGTCCAGATGATTCAAGGTGAGATTCATAAGTGCGTGTCATCTCAAACCGAAAGCTGACATTGAGGAGAAATGGGAGCGGTTGCCAAGAACTTGGATGTCTACCAACGCACGCCGAACCTTGCGCTTCCAATGGGTAGAAGGGATCTCTCCAAAGAGGAACAAGATGCTCTAAAGCCGATATACCCAAAGATCCACAATCTTCGAGAGCTGTGCTTCGCAGGTTTCGATTATGACCTGCTGGAGCGCGATACCGTGAGTGGCTTCAGTGACATACTGTTTGAACATGGCTGACGAAATTTCAGTTCTCTGACACCCCAGAGGAAAGAGAAGCTCACTTCGAGAAGTTGTGGAAGCAGGCCGGATTTGGCTTATGGCTTGGAGGATACAAAGATTATCTTTTCGACGCCAAAGCAAACCGTGAAGCATATGTATGCGAGACGATTCCCAAATCCACAAAGCATTGCCCGCTGACCTCAATCTAGAACTTCTGGCGACGCAAGCAATCCCCTCGTGTCAAAGACACCAGAAAGAACGAAATCCTCTTCCCAGAAGAGCCGCCGCACCCATTCGGTGTCAAGCGCCCTTGCCTCGAACAAAACTACTACGAGGTCCTCAATCGTGACAACGTCGATATCATCAACATCAACCCTGAGACCAAATACGGAAACCCAATCAAGGAGTTTACTGAGAAAGGCATCGTCACCGCCGACGGGGAAGAGCGTGAGTACGATATCATTGCGCTCGCCACTGGTTTTGACGTTGTGACTGGCGGCATGACGAGTATGGGATTGAAGAGTATCAATGGCACCTACTTGAAAGATGAATGGAAGGAAGGCGCGAATACATATCTTGGCACGACGATCGCCGGATATCCAAACCTTTTCGGTGAGTACTCAGAAACATACCTGTAATCGACGAATCTCACTGACGAAACTTGCAGTACGTCCCACCACAGGCCCTTTCAGCTAAGCACAAGCGCGTCCCAAGCAGCTGTTTGACAGATCATACTACGCACAAAGGCTGACAAACCTCCCAGCATCTCTACGGACCTCACGGCCCAACATTGCTTTCCAACGGCCCTTCATCCGTCGAAGTTCAAGGCCGCTGGATCAAAGATGCGATCAATCTCATCAACCGCCAGGGTCTGAAATACATCAACCCGACCGAAAAAGCAACCCAAGCATGGAAACAGCGGATCAACGATCTGGGCAACGCAACGCTGTTCCCGACCACGCGCAGCACGTATATGGGTGGCACTGTGCCTGGGAAGAAAGTGGAAATGGTAGGTTGATCTTGAACAATTATATGAGTGGTGAAGCATGGCAACTAATCAAACTGTGTCTATCAGACTTGCTACGCTGGTGGTGTCGGAACATATAATAAGGAGATCCGCGGCAAGCTCACGGATTGGGAGGGATTCGAACGTGTCAAGGCGTGAAGCTGGATTGTTCTTGATAATTCAGGGGATTGTTTAGCCAACACTCATGCGACTGATTTGATTTGATATTCGATGCTCCAAATAAACAGATTTCAGTAATGACAGTGGTAACAAAAAAAAAAAAAAAAAAACTCAACTCTATCAAACGAACACAATTTGGCAAAAACACTTCCGCTCCAACTCCTGAAGCACTGGATCGCTCGACTGAGCTTCGACTTCGTTCCTTTCCTTCGTCTTCTCTCGACTCGGCTCAACACTACCAAGTCCAAAGATCAGTGTCCTCCTCACAAGTCATCCAGAGCACACTGCTAAAGTTCTCCTTACCTGCTCCACCACTCCATCCGACACCAATGACCTCAAGCCCAGCCCCTCCTCCACTCCCGTCGAGATTCTTCCGACTACAATCCAAAGCCTTCTGAATACTCTGAATCTCCGCCGTGAAAACTTCCTGCCGCAATTGAAACAAATCGACCCTGCTCTCGGTCTGCGTCTGGGCCTGCTGGACATTAGTAGCGCTCGGTCTAGCAGCCATCTCGTTAGCTTTCTTCTGCCTCAGACGTCCTAAACATTCCGCGTAGATTTGGATGTTGTTTCTTAGCGAGGCTTGGGATGCACACTTGGGACACTCACCTTCGATCGTGAGGGAAGAGAAACCTGCTCGCGGGTTGGGGCAGGTGTTCATGAGGGTGTCTCGGTGGATGGGGTGGATGCTGCAGCGCTCGAGGCAGACGTGGCTGCATGCTACGAACATGTAGCGTGTGTTGGCACACCTGATGGATGTGTTGGAGGTGCTGGATTGGGAGGAGGAGGTCGTGCTTGATTTGGAAGTGTACGACGACATCTTGTTGGTGCTGCTGTGGGGGGATTGTTGGGTGGGTAGTGTTTGATGAGAGTAGGTGATTGTCTCCTGACCAGCGGGAGACAAGATTGGTGCTCTGACCGAAAGACCGATCGAAGACTCGCAGCACAAGAGAACGGGAATATATGTCCAGGATAGACCGTCGTCTTTGTTTTCACAATGCATTGTATGTGCTGGATGTCCTACCCTTTGTCTGGGAAGACGTCTCGCCAGTGGATTGCAAGCTACTCGCAACGAACGTTTCTTTGTCCAGCTCATTTTAGCATCGATTCTTAGGCAAGATTATCAGTATGATCAAAATGAAAGAAAGAACAAGTTACCAACGCCCGTACACCTGGAAGAATCCAACTTCCTCCCCCGTATCCAATCCCCAGCCTGACCGAATCACAAACCAATCTAAATCCCCCATGAACCACCAATCCCTCAAGCAGCCCCTCAAGCAAACCCAACACACTGCTTACTCCCTTCCACCTCACCCCTCCACCCCACCCGATACTTCGTCCACATCTCCGCCCCGGGCTTAACCTCCTCCAACCACCCCTTTGGCTCATCCAAACACCCCGCGAAAACAATAACCAGCCCCCTCAAACCCTCCTTATCCGCCTCCTTACTCAGCGCGGAACCGCATTCGGAGCAGAAAAAGACGGTCATGTCGAATTTTTCCTCGTGGTGCTGCGTCGTGATTTTTTTCAGCGGGGAGGCGGACGTGTAGGTCAGCGCGTCGGCGGGGAGGAGAAGGGTGTGCGAGTAGAGGGAGGAGGTTAACTTGCGGCAGTTGAGGCAGTGGCAGAGGGCCTGTGTGGGGTGAGTTAGTGAGGGGAGTTCCGTGTCGTTTGATTTTGGTGTATGCGATGTATGGACGGATCATTGAGTGGCGAAGGTAAAAGGAAATACTAACAGTCATGACCGGTTCGCCTTCGAGCGTGTACGACGATTTGCCGCACATGCAGGATCCTTTGGCGTGCATTTCGTCTTGTAGGACTGATTTTCTTGAATCAATAGAATGGGTTGCGATTTGGGTAGATACAGATGCCGACGATTGTCGATTGTCGATTCTCGTCGTTGTTGTTGTTATCGTTATTGATCGTCAACGAATCAATCAAACCCAGCGTTCAATATTCCGAATCGATCACAACAAAGTCCAGTAAGATGTAGCGAACTAATCGAAAACACCATTGAAACACAGCAGCGCCCAATGACAAGTGCACCGTCTTATAATCGTTACCTCCTCTTCGATCCCCTCCCAATAGCACCCTTGGCAAAGCGAGCGCGCCTGATCACCACGCCACAACGAAACCTTGAAGCCTCAGCTTCGCAGTCCACGCGAGATCTAGAAGCAGCCGGCTTTCGTGGGTGGCTTTCAAGTCTCCTCGCCATAGCCAGATTGTCATGCCACGGTTTCGATCATCTGATTTTGCCATTGCTCACGATGAGAATGGACGTAGGCATGGCGAGTGGATGGCACAACCCGCCAAAGAACCGGTCTTCTGAGGCTTTCCTCTTTCAACTGCCTTCCTTGATACTTCGCAGGAGAGGAGATGGCTTCAACAATTTACAACCAGCAGTCATTCAGATAAATCATCTCATCGAAGTCAATTACTTTCAATTGTTCAAAATTATCTCATCTTTCATCCAGCACTTTCCACCAGAATTTTAGTTCTAGAAAAACAAAATTACATCCCTCTCCAAACAACCAACCAAACACATACACGCAAGGCCTTCACCGGGTATCATGGAGGCGCGTATGTATCCTCTTTCTCACTGTCTCGCTCATCCATCAAACTGAACAACCCATTTCCGAAAAAAAAAAGTTCCTTCCGCCTGCCTGTCCATTGATTCAATCGGTTGGAAGAAGTAAGAAAAAAAAAAAACATCACATCTGCCCATTCGAAGGCGGAGGCGGCGCTGCTCTTCCTGACATCAGCGCTGCGGTTGGAGTGCCGTAGGAGCCTTCTGCTGGTCTAAAACCAGGGTTTGGGTATGAGTCTTTGGCGAGCGCGCTTTCGGTCGAATTGGGGTGGCGGTGTATCTGGCTTGTTTCGAAAGCTTGGTGTGGTGCGTGACTTTCGTTATTGCCAAGTCCTGGTAGATGCCTTGACATGCCGTTGTCATTGTTGGGGTTGCGGTCGGCTTCTTGTTGGTTCTTTTCGGCTGAGAGTGGGGCGTCGATTGTGCTCGTGCCGGAAATGTTTGAGATGTTGCGGAAGCCGGTAAGCTCGCGGTCACCTGTGTTGGCGGGCGTACCATTTATCTGTCGCTGTTTGAGGACTTGCAGTGGAGATCCGGTTGATATGCCATGCCCTGGCACTCGCGACAGTGTTGGAGGCGCTGCGAGTGCCGGGCTTGGACCGTCGACTCCATCGCTCGCAAAGCCAGCGTGTTTTCCTGACACGGGTGTGGCAAACGGGCTTCCGGTACGCTGCCCGGATCCTGCAAGATTCCGCATAATATGTCTTGCACCAGCAGGCTGGTCTACCCAATCAGGTGTGTGGGTGAGATTCGGAGTTCCGTGCGCAGGAATGGCTGATTGCTGGGGTCGAGCCCAAGCGTTCTGCTCCAGGAATTGTTCGTGTGCCTGTCGCTCACTAGGAGCTGCCAATTGGGCATTGGGTGGGGGCACGTAAGCGGCTTGCTGTTCTTGTTGCTGCTGTTGTGGCTGCTGTTGCGGCTGCTGTTGATGGTGATGTTGATGGTGATGATGGTGCTGGTGCTGATGCGGCGCTTGCTGTACAGGCTGATGCATTCGTCGAGGTATCTTTGAAGAGTTGTCAGTGGGCGTCTCGTTATTGAATCTGGCAGTACTCACGCGCATGGCTTTCAAATCATCCTCCAGCCCAGAGTCCTGAACACCAGAGATGACCGGTGCTGCAGGAAAACCAACATACTTCGCGACACCACTGAGAACGCTGACCTCCTGGTTGTATTTCGCCTGTTGCCTGATTTGCGTGCTCTTCTTGCTTGGGAGCTTGTACAGGAATCTCTCCTCGCCTTCTTGGTGCTGCTGTCGGCGTTCTCTCTGGATGCCGTACCAATCTTCTCCGAGCTGGTACAGCATGTTTTCCCTCAGCTCGCGGACGGTCTGGAAGTATTGGGAGTGAAGTTGTGCTCGTTCGCCGAGAGTGCGCTCGCGTATTGACTGCATGCGGTATCGGTAGAAGGCATGCGCCTCGCGTACTTGTTTGATCTGTCGGTCGTCGATGCAAGATACCTGCCGCAAATATTCCGGATGCATGCAGTCGGGTTGCTGGAGCATTTGCAGCTCGTGTTCGACGGAGGCCAGACTTTCATTGACCAGCTGTTGTCGGAAAGCAGTGAATTGCTTCGCCAGGTCTTCAAAAGAAGTAGAAGCCTCTCCCTTCTGTCTGATTTCCTCCTCGCTTTTTGGCGCGGATTCGACACCAGTTTCTTCCTCCTCCATATCCACGGCGAGCTCAGGCGGCTGAACTTCCTGGGTCTCTTCCTGGGCTTTTGGTTTCCTGCCAGGCTTGCGTCCCCTCCTGCCTTTCACGCCTTTAACAGGTGCTGCGGCCGGTGTTTCCACCTCTTCTGCCTCAACAGTGTCCGCAGCCTCAGCTTCTACATTCTCTTGTACCTCGTCAACACCGTTCGCTTCTGTGGTCTGCGCGACATCATCTTCCGCAGGATCGGCAGGCCCGTGGCTTCTTTTTCGTGGTGATTCTTCAATGTCGGAGACGTCGCTTGTGAGTGGGCTTTCCTCTGCATCTGAACGCTTGCGCTTTTGTCCTGTGATCATCGCATTAGCACCGCATAAGCTGGAGGTGGGTAAGGGTGTTACTGCAGGGCCGGGAGAAGCCTTACCGGCCGTTTCAACAGTGGACGTACTCGAAGCAGCGCCTGGGCCTGTTGGCAAGGGAGACGGTGGCTCTGAGAGATCGTCTTCAACCCCGACAGTTTTGCTCAGTTTACTCGGCGTCTTTCCAACGCTGTCCGCGTGTTTTCGCAGCTTTTGCGGAGATTCCTCCAATCTTTCGGTCTCGGCTTCTGAATCCACCTCGAGCGATTTTTGCACGGGCAGCGAATTGGCAACAGTTGCACCATTGGCTGCATATGCCAATCCCGCATCGTCTTCGTCAAGATCTTCGGGTTCACTGAGGCTGCTTGAGCGATCATCTGGTATGTCGCCGATCTCGGCTGCTGGATCGCCATTATCTTGACCGTCGGCAATGTTTTGGTCGAAGTCAGCGTCGCGCATAGTGGCATCTCTTGTGGCTATGGGAGAGCCCTTGGGTGGCTTCGATGCTGTGCTGAGGGGAGAAATAGATGGGCGGGGTGTCGGTGTTCTGGCTGGGGTGTGGTGGATGGAGCGTGGAGGAGAAGTAGGTGCGCCGCGGTCGCCGTCGAGGTCTGTAGAGGCGCATGTTAGCTGGGGTTCTGTTGAAGAGTATGGTTGCTTCGATCTGTGGCAGATGCCGAAGCACGGGTGTAGGAGAGACTCACTGCCTTGAAGCGACTCACTGCGACGCGCAGTGGCCGGCGTCGCCATGGCGCAGGCTGTGTCTGAGTGTGCGCGTAGTGAGGAGTGTGCGACAGATGATTGATTCCTATCGCCAGCTCCCGGCGGCGAGAATATCAATGGGTCCGGCCTAGGCGCTGGTCTCGTAGGTGGCCGAGGTGGGCGGCGCGCGCTGGTTTTGCGGTATCGGTGGAGAGGGCGGGCGGCAGCAGGGTATGGGAGGATTTCGGCTGCAGAGAAGGTGGTGTTGATATCTCAGACGCCAGACGAGGCGTTGGTGGCGGTAATGGACATGGGTAGTTGTGGTGGTGGTGGGAGTGTTGGGTGGGAAATGGAGATGTTGTGTCGAGGGCCAGCAGCAGACAGACACAGACGAACTATGCCTCTGCTATCCTCCATGCTGCTGCTGCTTGTGCCCTCACTCTCTAGCGCTTCGGCTTTCGTCACTCTCTGCCAAATCCTCGTCAAACCTTCCCTGCAAATCCCGCGACAGGGTTCTAGCTCGGCTTTCTGCTTTCCCAAAAAAGTCGGCCGCTCGCAGAGCAAAAGGCAGACTGAAGGTGGGATTTTGTTGTCGCATCCACCAAAATGGCTGGAACTACCAAAGATAAGAGTCCCAAGGTCGAGAAGACCTCCAAGAAAGACAAGTCGGACAAGAAGAGCAAAAAGGAGAAGAAGCTGTCCGGTGAGAAGCAGGATAAGGCCGCCAATGCTGCCGTCTCACTGCTTGCCGACACAAAGGCTGTCAACCCGGCGCTTTCTTCTCTCTTCGCAGCACAGGTATGTTCATGCGATCAGAAGTATGCGAAGTATGTGCTGATTGTTTAAAGCCTACACCACCTACGCGCCAAGAGATTGTGCCAGAGCCTGAGGCTGAACCCGAGGACGACGACCCGGACGCTGAGCTGAGCGAGATTGATGAGGACTTTGACGATGAGGCCGACGATGAGGTGCCCAGCGACGGCGAAGAGGTGAAGAAGGCTATTGCTGCGGCAGAGCAAGAAGTGGAACAGGCACCTCAAGACGACAAGAAGCGGAAGAGGAAGCGCAAGGACGCGAACGACGACCTCGAGGATGTTTACATGCGCAAATTGGAGAAGGAAGAGGCAAAGGACGCCGAGGCTGCTGCAAAGGAGCGCGCTGCTAAGAGACAGAAGGGCGAAATTGAGGATGCGGCGGAAGAGGACAGCGACGATGACGACGGAGTGGACGTACGAATTGAAGCAGAGAGCGACGACGACATGCCCGATGTCGACGATGAGGATGAAGACGAAGACGAAGAAGGCAATGCGAAATCCGACAAGAAGACCAAAGCAGCATCGCCTCCACCAAAGCACGAAACTCAGCAGGCAGACAGCGACCTCACCAAGGCCACCCGCACCGTCTTCCTCGGAAACGTGTCAACCTCTGCTATCACCTCCAAGTCCTCCCGCAGAGTCTTCATCGCACACCTGAGCTCTTTCTTCCCCGAAGTGCAAAAGAAGCACCCTGAAATCAAATTCAAGCTGGAATCCCTACGCTTCCGCAGCACACCCTATGCCGCCGCGCTTCCCAAGAAAGCCGCCTACGCAAAGAAGGAGCTCATGGACGCAACGACAAAATCCACCAACGCCTACGCCGTCTACAGCTCCCCCATCCTGGCCCGCGAAGCCGCCCGCCGCCTGAATGCGACCAAGATCCTTGACCGCCACCTGCGCGTCGACGAAATCGCCCACCCGGCCAAGGTAGACCACAAGCGATGCGTCTTCATCGGCAACCTAGGCTTCGTCGACGACGAATCCAACATCCAAGCGGCCAACGCCGCCGACGGCCGCGAAGTGCGCAAACCCGGCAAGCAGCCCGCCGACCACGAAGAAGGCCTCTGGCGCACCATGTCTCGCCACGGCGAAGTGGAATCCGTCCGCGTGATCCGCGACAGCGTAACGCGCGTCGGCAAGGGAATCGCATACGTGCAATTCAAAGACGAGAACAGCGTCGAAAAAGCGCTCCTCGACAACGAAAAGAAGTTCCCTCCCATGCTGCCCAGAAAACTGCGCGTCTCCCGCGCAAAAGCCCAAAAGCGCAACGCAAAACCCGGCTCCGGCCGCCCAGGCGCAAACGCAAAACCCACCGCCGCCAGCGGTTACAAGCGCAAAGTGACCGAAGAGGAGCTGGCGCAAATGGGTCGACAGGGCAAACTGCTCGGCAAAGCCGGCGCAGCAGCCGCTGTGAAGAACCAGCACAAGTCTGAGAGCAGAGAGAGCAACAACAACAACAACAATCGTCCTGCGCTGGCAGGTCTCAAGAGACCCGAAGCGTTTGTTTTCGAAGGCCACAGAGCAACCAACAAGCAAGGCAACCAGGGTTTGAAACTCGGCGGCAAGGGAGCCGGAGGCAAGAAGAAGCAAGGCCCTCAGAGGCAGGGCAAGCCTACGGATCGTAGCGCGAAGAGGGCTGCGGCTTACAAGGCCGCTGGGTCGAAGAAGGGCAAGAGTTCTTAGGTTTTGGGAGTGAGTGGGTGAGTGGAGTTTTGTCTTGAAAATCAGATGTCGGAGTGTATGTATACCTCTTTACCTTTCTTCGTTTGTGGGAATCGAAATCGTCATTTTGTGTCAACTTTGAGCTTTCATTCACATCGAAAGGGGGTTTCTTGCGAGCAAAGAGTGCACTGCTGTTCCATTAAACTGGCCTGCTGTGCTGATCGTCTTCCTGCAGCATGCCCCGTAAACCGTAATTCGTTCGAATCGTCATCCTGCTTTTCGCATCCAAACCCAAGGAAAGCAAAAAAAGAGTTACCAAGCCAAAAAGAGACCCAAGAAAATCACCCATCGATCCAAAAACAAAAGAAAAGAAAAAGAAACATTCTCATTCATCCTCATCCTCCTCCTCATCCACCCCCCACCTCGCCTTCGGCGGCAGCAGCAACCCATACAACCGATCAAACTCCCACAGCAGCCTGCGAAAAGCAAACCTCCTCCGAAACACCTCCCCATCACCCGTCCACCCATACGCCGCAGGTCCTCCATTCGCCTCAATCTCGCTCCTAACCTTCCTTTCAAAAGCCTCTACGAAACCATTCCTCGTGTCCCCAAAAACCATCGGGGTTTCCTTGCCCGGCTCGCGGCCGAACGGGCGGTGGATGAAAACCGCGCGAGGGAAGATACTGTGCCCTGCCGGGCGCGGAGCGCGGTCTTGGCGGCTGCCGCAGTAGAGGAGGATGTAGTCGAAGCGGTCCTGGATGTCTGTGGCGAGGAGGTCGAGAGCCGCTTGGCCGGAGAAAGTGGGCGCGAGGTAGAGTTCGAGGCCTCTTGGGCCGGTGTCCGACGGCGGGGAGAGGAAGCGGGTCGCCCACCATTGCTCTCTCAGGCCGTGGAAGAAGAAGCTGTATTCGGCTCTGGTCGCATGACCCGTCTGGCCGAGGGAGATGTTTGGGATTATGCGGGCTCCTGGGCTGAAGTCGAGGGTATCTTCGCTGAGGGTGCAGGCCAATTTGTACACTTCATTGCGCATTTCGCCGGAGAGGTCGAAGAAAGAGCGTCCTTGAAGCGGCGGCAGGGGAGGACGCTTGTTGGTTTCGAGGAGTTCCCGGTCGATGTAGGGAACGAGGGTGGTGGCGGCTGGGCGCTGGCCGAATTTGGATTTCTTAACCATCTTGTCTGCTTCTGGGAGGAGTTGGTGAATGGTCTTTTTATTGGTATTACGCAGAAAAAACGGGTGCAGTGGCAGTTCGTACGGAAGTGTGGTGTCGAGGGGAGGAAGTTGGTGGCAGGAAAGCGGGTGAAGTGAATTTGTATTGGCACCGTGATCCGTGCGTTTTGCAGGGCACGTGATAGCGGCTGGCTGGCCTCTCCTGAACTCATCGCGGGATCTTGTCGCTGGAGGGGATGATAGGTGCATCAATGTCGTGGAGATACTCTGAGTTTGCGCAGTGTCTCTCAGTCGTGCAGGGTATGGTTTCTAAAACTATAGCTGCTGATACTTGCACCAAGGCCACGGAGATACTCTGTCTGTGTTCAGTGTCTCTCAATAGTGTAGGGCATGAATCCTAAGATTATGGCTGCTGGTACTTGCACCACGGCTATGGAGATACCCTAGCTTTTTGTAGTGTCTCTCAGTGGTGCAGGTTATGGTTTCTAAGAACATGGCTGATGGTACTAGCATAAAGGGCACGGAGACACTCACATATCTATTGTCTCTCTCAGTGGAGCATGCCATGATTTGTAGAACGATAGCTGATGATACTTGCACTGAAAGCATGGAGAGACCCAGGTCCTATGTCGTCTCTCTCAATGGTGTATAGTTTCATCCATAAAACCAGCGTTGATGGTACATGTACCAAAGGCACGGAGAGATCTCATGACTTCATACCAACTCTTTCAAGGGCGTATGTCGGGATCTCTATCGCGATAGCTGAGGATATACGCACAAGAAGCGATAGAGATACCCAAAGTTCCGGTTAGCTCTCTCCGGAAATCATGGTGTGGGATCTCTTGCTGGGGGTGATGGTACATGCGTGAGATGTGATAGAGATATTCAGCTGAAATTTTAGGTTGCCTGTAGACTTGAACAATGGAACCATGTTACTGGAGTTGATGGTATGTGCTTGTATTACACAAACTTCTCTGCAGAGATAGCTGTCAGTAATTGAAGCCTGCGATTCCTCAGCAGAGATAC
This sequence comes from Cladosporium sp. MBC 237, assembly GCA_030772445.1. Classification (NCBI taxonomy): domain Eukaryota; kingdom Fungi; phylum Ascomycota; class Dothideomycetes; order Cladosporiales; family Cladosporiaceae; genus Cladosporium; species Cladosporium sp. MBC 237. The sequence goes on from JAPHCH010000065.1 coordinate 138,136, forward strand.
GGGTACTTACGATCATTTCTCCGGAAAGACTCGACGTTCGGATTAGCTCTTTCCCCAGTCTGTGGTAGTATCTTGAAGCTAGAGCGGATAGTACATGCATGAGCCTATGATAGAGATCCCCCTACCAAAACTGCGTACCCACCAAGCAACCGGAAGACGGAAGACTGCAAGGAATGTGAACCAGCAAAGAAGATACATCAACGTTCAATGACTTACAAAAACCCCAAGCCAGGTCCCAATCCTTAGCCCCCAACCCATAAAAAAAGCGACACCGGCCCTCATTCAGACACGCTCGAAAAACCCATCCTTTTGACTCCGCGCTGAAACAACAGTAATAATAACCTCGAAATTGCCACAGCCTTATCCTCCCACTCAAGAAAATCTCATCCCATCCATAGCCTCGTAATACCCCTCCATGCGCCAGCGCCAACTCTTCAGCAAAGGCAACAACTCCTTATCCACAGGCGCCCACCACTTCTCGTGTAAACTCGCCACACCACCCTTGACATCTTCCATAGTCGGGTAGTGCAAGTTCCAGCTGGTATCGAGGCGCTTCCAAGGCATATTGCCGCCTTCCTTCTCGCTTCGGTGGGCGTAGTTGAGGAGGTTCTGTTCCTGCAATTTCGGCGGGAAGCGGTCGGGCAGCTGCATGAGGTTGAGGTAGTATTTGAAGATGTCGAGGGAGGGCTGCATGACGAAGAAGCCGCCGTTGAGGTAGTTGATGTTGGGGTAATCGTGCTGCTCTTCGGAGGGCGGGTAGTGGTGCGCGAAGTTCATTTCGGGCTGGCCGGCGAAGACGTACGTGCTGGGGAGGGAGCCTTCGTCGGGCTTGAGGCGCTCCGGGTGGTCGAGGGTTTTGTGGACTTGCACGGCGGTGTCGTTGAAGATGCCGTCTAGGGGTCGGTTGAGGACAGTGTCGCCGTCGAGGAAGCAGATGCGCTCGAATTGGGTGAGCTCCCAAAGACGGAGCTTGTCGAACATTTCTGCCCAGTTCGCGGCGCCTAGGCCCTCTGCTAGCCAGGAGGGCTTTTCGACTGTTTCGACGGAGAGGACGATTGCGCCATCGAGTCGCAGGCGCTCGAGTTTCTTTTCGGAGACCTTCTTGGTGGCGAGGACGAGGAAAGGGATGTTGTTGGTTCGCGTCTCGGGCGCGTGCATGAGTTGGTAGCCCAGGAGTCGAGTTGCAATGAAATAGTCGTCGTTGAGGTTGTCGGGGTCGTTGAGATTTGACGAGTCGCCGGCAAGCAGCGTCGCGAACGCATATTTCGATTTTGTGTCTTTTAGAGAAGCCCCGGGAGGACTAGAGAATGCCTTTGCGCCCCCTGCGACGTGTGTTACCAGCTCATGCCTCTGGTGTTCGTATGTGCTGGGTAGTGGGGTCCAGAAGAGGAAGGCAAAGAGTGCCACCACGGCCAGAATGATATATGTGTACCTGTTACTCCGTCGTCCGCTTCCCTTTGCCGATGGTGATAAGCTGCGGAATGAAGGCATTTTGAATTGTCGCCGTGATGGGAGCTGTGGTCCACCCAGGTAGAGAAAAGCGGGTTGTGTGTCTTGGAGTAGGTCGCTCCTTCTACGACTTTGCTGCAGTGAACGAATGTTAAGCCCCGAAGGAGCGACGCCGAAAGTGTATGTGGTGAAAGCAGGGAAACAGACGAGAAGAAAAAGCACCTACAGTCAGATGTGCACTGCAGCGAGCAATTAAATGGCACAGTGAGAGTTGCGGCTACGCAAGGCTGCGCAAGGCGCAAAAGTAACCTCAGCAATCATGCGAGGGCAGTGGAAGGTTACGAACAGGCGCGCGTAGAGCTTGTAGGCGGAAACGAACAACGCCGCAATTCATTTTGCAAGGAAGTCTGGACTCAGATGTGAATGGTCGCCTGGACAAGGTTTGCGCCATACCACGCGCAAGGGGTCATCGCGGTTCCCTCTCCCTGGCGAGCCTGGGGACTGGAGAGTGTGGCTGCGTGAAGATTGGAGGGGTGTCAGATATCGACGGTATGGTGGCGGTCGTGTACCACTTTCTTGCTGTCTGCAAATGGTAAGGCGAAAGATAGAGGTCAACGTAGCTGGTGGCGTGACTGGGGTATGGGTTATAATTGGGTAGAGTAGCATCGCGGACACGAGAAATACGCAGCCCGGGGAACGCCGAAGAAGGCAAATGTGAGATTTTGAGAGTGAAGTCAGCAGGGTGAAGAGTGTTTGTTCTTGAGTATACTGCATTGTGAAGATAATCGTTGTACTGGAAGACTATGTGCTCTCATTGTTCGCTACCAAAGTGCGGTCTGTTCGCGGCGGTTCTGCGCGGCTGGGAAAAGTGAAGATCCATGCAACGTGGGAAAGCTTCTTCGAGATCTACCGGCTCCGGCCTTGACGATCTTAGAAACATGTACACGCTTGAAGCTGCATACATATGTACTCTTCCCTTGGTCTTTATACCTGATGGATTTAATTGGCAAAATACTTCCGAACGCGAGTGCAAAACAACAGGATCAAATCATGTCGTAGCTACATGACTACTTATCGCATACTCAACCCTTGGAACAAGCAACGGAAACAGGCAGGCTCTCAGGCCGTGTCACCGGTATTTCGCGTGTTACAATCAAACCCCTTGATTGGTAGCTATGGAGCCATGGCACAGTGAGACTGGGATCAGTCTGAGGGTTGTGTAGTAATAGACGAGATTGAAGACAGTACTATGGAGGAGGCCAATAAATCCGAACGAGTGGCCTGTACTTTACCCAGGAGATGTCTTGCCAAACTGATTTGGTGGCGTTTTTAGCTTGTTGCTGGCCAAATTGCATATCGGCAACATGGTATTTAGTGGTGTCGTAGCGTCCTTGTGCCCTTCCATCTGCCGTGGTGTGCAGCCATCTCCGGACCCTGAGACCTATTGACGTATTGTTGATAATTATACCACTGACTTTGAACTACAGTAGTGTCGTATTCTTCAAGACTCGCTTTCCAAAATATCCACATATACGCTGACGCCGAATCTCGGCCAGCCGGATGCAGCCGAGGGTTTCTCTCCATCTATTTCTGGAATCCTTCAGCTCCGTGCCTGGCAGTAGCCTCGCCCTTTCTCCTAGTCTTTTTTCACTTCACTCCAAGACCAGCCGCGGCAAATTTTGAAATCATCATAGCGAGCAGATAGTCGCAGACCGTCCCTCGCAAGCGCCAGAGCGGGCCTCAGGGCAAACGGCCAAGGCAGACCGGATCTACGCCGTTTCAGCCGCCGCCGTCACACCCCTGGCCTGTCATCACGTCTCACCTCGACCTCACCTCTGCCCAATAGAGCTGCCATTACTGCTTCTCTGTCAATTGCGTCTTGTAGGATTGGGTAGAACATGCATATTCTGACGCTCCAGCCGGGCGGTCCCTTTGGTCGTTGTCAGTGAGCGACGCAAACGACAGCATTCCACTGGTCTCCACGTGGCGACCGTGCGACACGAACACCAGAACTCCGCCTCCTTCTAACATCGGCCCGGCAAGGCTCACCGGCCCAAACCGAACCAAAATGGCCTTGAACCAGTGGCCAAGCGTACGAACGAACAACACGATCGCTTTATTGTCTCGTCAGGTGGATCTATCCCCAGATTGGCTCTTGGTCGGACCCTACTCTCGTTGCGGTGCGATGCCGTGATAGGCTGCTCGAGACACTTTTGCTGTTTCCGAACAACATGCCCCAGCCCCTAGAAGACCGTAAACGACTGATGCCGCTCTCGTAATCGTAAGGAAGGTGCGACTTGAGTCGGATGCGCGTGATCCGTGCCTGCCTCCAGTGACGCTACTGTATTCCGTTTGCGCTGCAATGCTTTGGTATATGACCAGTGACCGCGAGCGTTTGTCCTCACATTCCCACATCTTCAATTCACCTTTTCATCACTCTTCCGGCATTCCAAGCCTTTTTCTTTGCAACTTCCTTTTACCATCAACAACTTACTCCAGTCTATCCTTGATCATCAATCTCACATTCGATTCACCATGCGTTTCTCTCAGACCGCGGCCGCCGCCGTCCTTGTGGCGCTTCCTGCTACGCTTGCTCAGACCTTTACCGACTGCAACCCCCTCGAGAAGACCTGCCCGAAGAATGACGGCCTCAAGTCTTCATCATTCGAGTCCGACTTCGCCAACGACAAAGATGCCGAGAAGGACTGGAGCACCGCCGCGTGGACCATCATGAGCTACGACAGCCAGGGTGCTCAGTTCCGCATTGCGAAGGCTGGTCAGGCCCCGACCATCGAGACCAACTTCTACTTCCTCTTCGGCCACGTCGACGTCACCATGAAGCCTTCTCCCGGTCAGGGCATCATCAGCTCCATCGTTCTCGAGAGTGATGACCTCGACGAGATCGACTGGGAGTTCCTTGGTGGTGTCGACAACAAAGTTCAGACCAACTTCTTCGGCAAGGGCAACACCACTTCGTACGACCGCATGATCGAGTACGATGTCCAGAACGCTCAGGAGACTTGGCACACCTACTCTCTTGACTGGACCTCCGAGAGGCTCCAGTGGATCATTGACGGTACTGTCGTTCGCGAGCTCAAGTACACCGACGATGTCGCACTCAACGGCAAGGTAAGAACAACCTACTACGTCCAACGTTGGATCATATCATACTGACAACACCCAGACCTACCCTCAAACTCCCATGCGCCTGAAGCTCGGCAACTGGGCTGGTGGTGCTGAGGGCCAACCCGAGGGCACCATCGAATGGGCCGGTGGCAAGACCGACATGAGCAAGGCTCCTTTCGACATGTACGTCAAGGATGTGAAGATCGAGAATCACAACCCGGCCGACAGCTACGAGTACGGCGACAAGACTGGCAGCTGGGAGAGCATCATCATCAACAAGGACGGATCCTCTGCTTCTTCCAGCGGCTCCTCCTCCTCTTCCAGCAAGTCCACTTCCGACTCCTCCGCTACCACCGACGCCGAGTCCAGCAGCAGCACCAAGGCCTCTTCCACTGCCTCTTCCGACGAGGAGCAGTACACCTCTTCCGCCAGCGTCGAGGGCATCAACAAGCACACCGAAGCCGCCAACTCCGTCACCCAGACCGGTTCCCTCTACAGCACCAACACTGCTTCCGCGTCTGCTCTGAACTCTGAGCTCTCCGCCTCTTCCACCCTTGCCACCGCCGTCAGCTCCTCTACCCAGGCCGCTGGTTACAGCAACAGCACCCACAGCAACGGCACCACCACCGGTCCCAGCGTTGCCGAGCAGACCACCAACGCTGGTGCTGCTCTCAAGAGCGGTATGACTGTCCTGTCGGCTGTCGGCATTGCCCTCAGCGTCTTCATGCTTTAAATTGGAGGGTTGTGGCTACGGTGATGTTGTGAAGAAGTATACCCATTCTCCTTGTTTCTTTCTCCTTTGGACTTGCATGTCTTTCTTCTTCTTTGCATTGTACGGATTATATCACCCTGCAGACAGCTAGCTGCAGGAGTGTTATTGGTGTGATTACTAGTTTAGGCTGACAGAGGCTCGGCAACAATTCGAAGCATCCTGAGATTTTCACTTCGTTCCAAAGTTCCCGCCTCAATGCCCTCCATTCTAATTATTAATCGTATAAGCGTTGACTATAGAATGGCGGATAATAACCATCCTCGCTAACTCGCCAAATGCAACCGTCAACCATTCTCGTCAGCAGGCGGAAGACAACAACCAAATGATCTGTCACTAATAACCAAAGTTGTCCTTCCAAACAACGAGCTCACAATATACAGCGGTTTATCAACTGATCGTCCCACCATCGGTCCATCGTACCGTAGCGCCGGTGCTTGGTGCGGAGAATTATACTTAACAAGCCCTACCCATCTAAGTAATACTCCCAATATCAGGCGGGGTTACCCAATCAGGGTCTCCCGCATCCATTTTGCGGAGAAATAACAAGCATCAGGACTTGGACCGCACCTCGTTCTTCACATTAGGGCAATCATGCCATATAATCACTGAATTCCCGTAGCATTCATCGTGTCATTTCTATGTCTTCAACATACCAACATCAAAAATGTCAACCACAACAAAAACCACGACCGAGCCATCTCGACCTCAAGCCGTCGAGCTCTCCCATCTTCAACCCTCATCATCATCCAATCAAGAAAATCAGCCAACATATCTAGACAACAATGCCCCCTCTGAAAACAACAAACCAAAACACGACTGGCAATTATATTTCAAACTGATCAGCTGCGGCGCATCCTTCTTTTTCTCCGGCGTCAACGATGGCAGCCTCGGTGCCCTCCTCCCATATGTCATCCGAAGCTACGGTTTGACAGCAGCCATCGCATCGAGCGTGTAAGTCTTTCCCATCAGAATCACCTTCTCCCGAAACATCTAACACTCACCCCCAAAGCTACGCAGCAAACTTCTTCGGCTGGTTCACCGCCGCCCTAACAAACACGCACCTAAGCCAACACCTCGACCTAGGCGCCATGCTCGTCTTGGGTGCAATCCTACAAGTCCTCGCGCAAGCCCTCCGAGCCTGGCCCACGCCCTTCGGGCTCTACGTGGCAACCTTCTGGCTCACGAGCGTCGGCCAAGCGTACCAGGACACGCACGCCAACAGCTACGTGGCGGGCGCCACGAAAGGCGCGCACAGGTGGCTGGGCTTCATCCACGCCATGTACATGACTGGCTGCCTTGTGGCGCCTTTTGCCGCGGCGCCGATCGCGGCGGCGAGCGAGCCGTCGGTTTGGTATTTCTTCTATGCCGTGCCGTTGGCGGTGGGGGTGGGGAATTTGGTCATGTGCGTTTACGCTTTTCGGGAGATGGTGAGGTTTCATAAGGGCAGAGAGGCGCAGGGTGAGAGCGAAGCCGGTGCAGGCTCTGGCGAGAATGCGGCAGAAACTCGACAACCGACGGCGATGGAATTAATCAAGAAGACAGCCAAGCAGAGCAGTCTGTGGTACATCAGCGTCTTCTTCTTCTTCTACCTCGGCATGACCCTCACCGCCAGCGGGTGGGTGGTGGAGTACCTCGTCGACGCGCGAGACGGCGACCTCGATCGGGTATCGTATGTTCCCGCGGGATTCTCGGGCGGCTGTCTGCTGGGTCGCTTGTTGCTGGCGGAGCCGACGCATCGGTACGGGGAGAGGTTGATGGGGACGGTTTATCTGGTGATTTGTCTGGCTGTTCAGCTTGTTTTTTGGCTGTAAGTTAGGTTCTTGTTTGAATTGTGGGTTGGGTAACGTTGAGCTGACTTGGGTCTCTTGCAGAGTGCCGAATATCATCGCCGCGTCGATTGCGATCAGTTTGTTCGGGTTTTTCTCTGGTCCTCTCTTCGCTGCCGTAAGTCCTACGATATCTTGCACAAACACCCACCCTCAAAGCACACATCAACTAACACCCAACCCTCACAGGCAATGTCCGTGGGCTCCCGGCTCTTCACGTCCGAAACGAAATCGACCGCGCTCGCCTTCGTCTTCGTCTTCGCGCAAATGGGCGGCGCTGTCTTTCCCATCGTCACGGGACAACTGGCGACTAGAATTGGCGTGTGGGTTCTGCAGCCTGTTCTGGTGTCGTTGATTGTCGTTACGGGGATTTGTTGGTTTGTTGTGCCGAGGCCAAAGGAGACGGGGAACGATGAGTTGCATGTTGAGTAGAGTGTTGACTTTTTGTTGGAGGGGTGGTGAATTGGATGGAGACTTCTTGTTGTCGGCTAGACGATTAGGTGGCACCAATGTGTGTGCTTGCATCACTTTTTTCGGTTGAGATGAAGTGCTTGGATATCAATCATGCATGGAATATTATAATATTACGAAAAATTAGTGGTATCATAAGAGGTCATCCAACCCAATAAGCACAATCACCTTCACCTACCAACAGTCTTTCCCTCCGTATCCCTGGTGTAAATGTTCAACACATCCGTCGAGTTACCATAATCGACACCACACTTCTCACTAAACTCTCCAACAACATCCGCGCGCTCCCTAACAAAACCCTGCATCATCTCTCGCGAGCAGCTCTCCTGGGGCCCATCATAGCAGTCCGGAAGCGTGAGCGGCACACGGTTGACCAGAACGCGGTAGTAGTCGGTGTCGGTACCGTTTGCCTGCGAAGAGTTGGAGTAGCCGTAGGCTTCCGCGCAGTCCATGCGCTCGATGGCGATGTTGCCGAGGAAAGGCAGGATGCGCGAGCTGTGCCATTGGCGGTTGTAGTTGACGCGGTCGAGCGGCATGGAGCCGTTGATGTCGCTGCCGCCGCTGAGAGCGGAGTTGTTGTACAGGCCCATCGCCACGAGGACCATAGGCGGGAGTTCGCGGTGGGTGAAGGAGACGTAGAGGTCTTCGTCGCCGTCGGTGCGGTCGGAGGTCAGCAGGTCCATGGTGCTGTTGAACCAGGGGTAGCCGACTGCGCCGGAGTATTCGGCGCCGTAGCCGCTGTTGAAGAAGTACTGCAGGTCCTGGGCGTATTCGAACTGCAGCCATTCGTCCGGGCGGAAGAGGTTTTCGGAGCAGAAGGGCGAGGAGCCGCGGACGACGGTGTCGTAGCCGCACCATTGGAACATACCGACGACGTCGGACGAAGTCCAGTTGAAACCTGGTGCTTGGCGGTTGAGGCGGGAGATGATGGGCTTGGTGAAGGTCTCGATGTACTCGCCGCTCTTGTCGGATCCGGTGGAGCCGGAGTAGGCGGGGCAGGCCTTGTAGGGGGTGAGGGAGTCGGCGCCGGACTCTTCGCCCTCGTAGATCTCGACTACCTCGATCTCATCTTCCTCGAGCTCAATGCCGCGGACGAAGCTCTTTGCGCTGATGACGGTGCGCTCGGCGGTGCTGGTCCAGACTTTCTTGGGCAGTTCGAGGTCCGGGTAGCGGTAGGAAAGCTGGACACCCAAGTGGGAGGCCTCCAGTCTGCCAGTACGCGTAAGCTTAGACTCTTCCTTGATCTCTGGAGGGGACCAGGAGTCCAAGAAGTTCAGCTGTGGGATCTTGCTCCAGTCAACCGAGGTGTTTGCAAGTTTCTCAGTGAAAGGCTCGAGGTAGGTTTCATAGTCGAAGCTGTTGGCATTGATGGCGGCATGGCGCACGAGGTATGCGGCTTGAGTGACAGAGCATCCTTGAGGAGGAGAAGGGTCTCTGGGAGGATCGGATGGCTCGTAGTAGGGTGCGATGCCGGCAAGATGCTCGAGAGGGTTGAAAGAGTAGTCGGAGTAAAGAGGGCGTTGCTGCCAGGCAAGAGCCGTAGGCAGGAGAGCAAGGCAGGAAAGGGAGAGCATCTTGAGCAGATAATACACCTTTGTTGTGGCTTGAAAGAAGACAACCAGCCACTGTTCGGGACGTAGAAAGAAGAAAGTTATACATGTGAGAGAGGATCGTCGAAGCGACCTACCGTGCTGCTGCTGTCATGTTCGAGCAGACGACAGCGTCATATTGATCCATAGGTATTGTCTGAGCACTTGTACACGGACCTGATTTGGAGGGACTTGAGAGGCTCGAGAGCGAAGTTCGATCGTCATGTCGTGGTTGAAGTTATAATTCGGACTCAAAACCTGGAAGTGCTTGGGATTCACGACGGAAGCCAAACGTCATTTTGAGCTTTGGGATCCACAAAAGGAACAACGCGACAGCCCTAAGTCGGGAATATGAATCGTGGGAGCATCGGACGCGTGTGAATCGACTTCACTCCTTTTGTCTGCTGGTAGTATGCGCTTCGAAACAGGTTATGGTTAATTATTGAGTTTCTGGCCTGTGATCCTCTGTCGACTGGTGGAAGCAAATGCCTTGCATTCTCCGATGTTTTGAGAAAGGGCAAGTGTCTTTCGGTTATCTCGGTTCCTGTTCCTGGAATAAGCAGATCGGACATTCTCGATCGGACAAGGGCATAAGAAGTTAATTCCGAGAGACCAACGAGTCACGCACTCACTGCGAATCGGAATATCTTGAACTGTATGAATGCTATTTGAGAAGAGCTCGCCTGACTGCTTCTCCAAGCTTCGAAGCACTCTTGCCATAATGTAAGACATAGAGCTAACGGCATGGTTCTAATCATGACACTGCTGTTAAGAGAGCTGTACGGTAAGATAGCTTTCGATAGTTGGGAGGCGAAAAGACCCAGCTAGCGACAGAACCTTGGACAGATCTGAAGAATTCTTCACGAGGCCTTCTTAAAGATCCAACAAACTGTCATGCTAATAGACAACAGGCGGCATCGCGTCCACGTAAGAGGTGCCTAGATCATAGTCAACATCTATGCCTGATCAGCATAAAACCTCGCCATCAACATACCCTGATTATACCTAACCCCAGCACCAACAAACAGCGCAAGCGCAGCCAACAAACCCACCGCAAAAACCGCCGACCGCAACGGCACCGAGCGCGCAGTGTCATTATGGATATAAACCGGAACATACACCGCGCGACTAAAACATACACCAAAGCCAACCAATTCAGCAACCCAACATCAAAGCCAGCAGAATTCCCAACCCCAACAGCAGCAGCGAACAATCCAAGATTCTCAGCACCGTTGAGCATGGCGTTTTCCGCGCGGAGGATTCTGTCGCGGACGAGTGATGGGAGGGATTTATCGGCTGCGACGAGTGTTTTGAAGGAGCGTGGGTCTTTTTGCACGCTGGCGATGTGTTTTGTGCCGGTTTTGATATGGGCTTTGTAGACGCTTAGGGAATACGCTCGTGGGATTACGGAGAGGAACCAGGCGAGGGGGATGCAGTAGAGGGAGATGTTTTGTGGCATTTTTGCGTTGCAACGGTTTGCGGTTTGTATTGGGATCTGGCGTTTCTTGGATTCTTTTGTTTTGATGGGAGGGTGGACCACGAGCATTTCTCACGACACGTACAATTCACATGCTCTCAATCGCATCGCCTTCGCCCCTCACGTCTGCCTCGCGCCTATGTCATTCGCGAATGGTTAGATAAGCAAGAGGGAAGTGTGGTATAGCCAGGCAGCAGACAACTGGCCATCAGCGTGGCAAATCCTTCGTACCACCACACTCACCAATCTCCAACGTCAGCCTGCTACCAAATAATAAAAGGGTACAAAGATACAAACACCCTCGTCCAACACCCTTGGCAAAAAGGACTGCGCCTTCGGAGAGATTAATCCCCGCGCCCCCCATGCGAAAGCGCGCATCATCATCACGAGCAGGGTAGGCGACCAGGGTAGGTATCTCAACCTCGTAAACGCAGCACGCACGATGCACACAAGCGAGCGCAGCAACCCCATATCCATACCCAAACCTGCACCAAACCACATAATCATCACAACGCCACACATAACCGTGACACCTGCACCCTGTGGTGTTTCGCTGCGCACAGCGTCTGAAGATCTGCCCGTGTAAACGAACCAGAGTTCGGCTTTGTAGGGCACAGCACGACGGGTTGACTTCACCTCTTCATCTCAAACAGAGTTTCTGAGGCACACGCCAGGGGGAGATTTGGATTGTCGCACGACGGCTGCAACCTTGACCTTGTGCCTTGGCCTTGCTTGCTTGCTGGCCAACTGCACTGCACTGTCCGTAACACAACCCCAACCGCAGCACAACAGCACAACATCCTAGCAGCAAGGCTCCCCTCTCCCCCAAGAAAAGAAACCCCATAACCCCCCAAAATGGGCATCCCCTACAGCAAACAAATCACCCAAGCCTTCACCCAAGTAACCCCCCTCGTCTCCGCCGGCTTCGAAGTCCTGCAAACGACAAAAAACATCTCCATCCTGCTGGCGGCCATCCAAATCCTGACCGTGCTCATCCTCTTCCTGATCCTGCTCACGCTCCTGGCATTGCTCGTGAGCGTGAATCCGGATTTGGAAGAGGAGAGGCGCGCGCTGGTGACGCCTGTGGTGAGGTGGGGGGTGCGGTGGGGGAGGGTATGGGTTGGGTTGGCGGTTGTGCTGGGTGGGGCGGTGGGGGTTGGGTGGTGGTTGGTTTGCGTGAGGGGGGAGTTGATGGAGGTTGCGGCTGAGGAGGCGGTGGGAGCGGAGGAGGAGGAGGGGGAAGGGGAGGGGAAGGGGTGAGTTCTTTTTTGTTTTTGGTAGTGTGTATGTATGTGTCTGTGTGTTGTGGTGGTAGGATGAGATGAGACGAGGAGATTGTTGAGACTGATGAAAAAGACACGAAGTTATGAGCAAACGGTTTGGATACTTTGCACATGAGTAGGTAGTTACTCCTAAGAAGCGCCGGGCTAATCTACAGCAAGCAGAGGCTGTGATAATCTGATGATGATGATTTTTCCCTCTCCCAAACTCTCTCCGAGAAATTAAGCACCAAAAGACAGCAAAAAATCGCAAAAAGTGACGAACAAAAAAGCCCGCCATTAATGCGAAGAAATAAGAAAAGCAAAAAAAAGAAAAACTCCCCAAATGTATACATTTAGCGTGCACACGCACCAACCACCTCTCATCGTCTCCATTCGTCATCGACACATTAGATCCTGCACAACATTATCGCGTAGTAGGCCATGCTGTTTGTCTGGACGCGTTTTACATGCCGGTGAGTCTCATGCTGTAGCCGAGATCACGCTTGTTGGCAGGCGGCGGGGTGAGGGTGCTGTTGGGGGTGAAGACGCCGTTGTTGACGAGCCAGGCGGCGGTGTTGAATTCCGAGTGAAGGGTCTTGATGCGCCAGCCGAAGCTGTTCTCGGAGTCGGGGATGGTTTCGAGGATGGCGATGCCGACGACGGGCTGGGAAGAGGGTTAGTTTGGTGTTTTGAGCTTGGAGATGGGAAGTTTCAAGAGTGGAACTTACAATAGCGGCCTGCTCGTTGGGCTGACCGTTGCCGGAACGGAGAGTCTGCCATCTGACAGAGGTGGTGTTGCAGCCGTGGAAGACGTTCAAGGTGTCGAAGGGAATGTTAGGCTGCTTGCCGTGGTTGGCGCTGAACTCCTCGCGGGAGGAGAAAGTGATGGCGTTGACGACGTTGGGGCCCTCGCCACCGCGGTTGCGGATGATGTTGACGGCGGAGCTGTAGTCCTCGAAGTCTTCGGTGAGAGCCTCGTTGGTGAGTTCGAGGGTGTAGCCCTGGATGAGCTGCTGGAAGACGCTGGCGACTTCGGCGGCGTCGTCGTCGGTCAGGCACTGCTGGCCCTTGTTCTTGCCCTTGTTGCGGTGCCAGGCGCCGGCATGGCCCCAGCCCCAGGATCCCTTGGGCTTCCATCCACCAGGAGCAGGTGCTGCCATGGCGGTGGAGACGAGGGCGGAAGCGATGGCGATGAAAGCTGCGGCGCGCATATTGATTGTTGTTGGTGTTGGTGGACTTGGTTGGGTTTGTTTGGAGTTGATTGATTGCTAGTAGCGAGTGAAGCTAGGAAATATTGAACTGTTGAAGGAAATGCTTTGAGTTGGATTGTGCGAACGATTGTTGTGATGATGATGATGGAGGGAGAAGATCAGACCGACTTTGCGGACGATACCTGCCTTGATATACACGTCCGTCGTTCGCAAGGCGGCCCAACAAGACAAGACACAGGAAAGCCAATGCAGCAGCAGCATCAGGAAGCTGCTATTCGCATCGAACCGGCCATGCCGTCCCAGCATGAGTGCAGGTGCAGCAGGATCGCAAATTCCACCATGCATACATTAGGAATCTTGGCCAAAAGGCTATGGCCTTGTGTTCTTGCTGATACCAAGGCGGCAATTGCATGGGGCCGTCTTGGGATCACCGCAGTAGGATAGCGAGTGGGGAGAGTCGGTTTACGAGGGTCGAACGGACTCACAGGACTGGTCTGACGTCTTGCCATACCGATGGGCAAAGAGAGGACGTGTGGGACGGTAATAGTATCTTCCAAGAGATTTAGCGGCAGTAAAGCCTCGCTGACGCAGGCGTAGCAGGTCTTGGTATAAGCAAGATGGCCTGCTGGTGCTGATACCAAGAACCGGGCCAAGGACGCCAGCATGGACTGGCGCCGGACATTTGAAGTATGCCGCTCAGTGCCTCATTGCGTTTTTGGGTGATGGGGCGAGTGAGGCGAGCCAGAGTTGCATCCTCTGCTGCAAGAGGCGCATTTATGGACATGGGTGGTTGGTGGAGATCGACAGAAAGTGGATCTGGTTGGAAGTGAGGAGAATGATTGGTTAATTAAGCGGGCCAAGCCGTAGCGTTCGGCTTCTTTTGGAGTGAGTATCACGGTGAGCATGACGGCTCCCCCTCTTTTGGATCTCTTTTGTTATTGGTATGGAAGAGTATGGCTGTGCTGATGAGGCTTGCCTTCCTGTGAGCCCGTGAGCTTGTGGTGAGGGTCCCTGCCGCTGCCGCATGTTGTGATACTGAATTTGGTATCAACCCTGCTTTTGGTATCGCGCGGTATCACATCACCCTGCCGCACGCCCTGCTGTGTCCTGCAGTCCATTCCTGTCGACGATTATCGGAGAATAAACGCTGTGCTGGGCTTTTGGCCAGGGCTCCACTCCTGCGTGCTGCGCTCCCTTGTCCGTCCTGTGCTGCTGTTGCCCACGCTACGACATGCAGTACAATGCCACCTCCTACCACTTTCTATTGTATCTCTACGGGGATCTCAGGTCAGCCCTGCCGTGGCTTGCTGGCTCGGCTGGCAGGGTGCCCATTATTGCGGCTGGACACCTGAGCTGCATCACTATTGCCTCTTCACGTTTCCCCACCGATCGAATATATTGTTGACAACAGTAAGACCACTGGAACCACGCGAGCCGAGACCGAAGATGACAAAACCGTGCAGCAAATAGAAAGTCTGTTCTCAAACTCACAGGCCATGGCTTGATTATGGCAGCAAAAGCGTGCATCAGAATACGTATCTGGTCTTGACAGCTGCCTGCATCCCAAGCGCATCCCTGTTCTCAGCGTGGGCAGCGTCCGTTGCAAGGCTCGGTACACTCGAACCCAATCTCGCCGTCGACATTGTCGCACAGGTACACATCGGCCTTGCGCCCATCGGCTAGCGACAGGTCATTGTCGAACAGCTCGATGCGTTCGCATGGCGCCTCACCGCTACAGTCCAGCGTGGCCACGCGGTCGTTGCGCACCGTCCCCCGCGCATCGCCCCAGTGCATGTCACTGATCTTGAATCTGGACGTGTCGCACCCACCCTCGACGCCGTTGTAGGACGTGCACTGCGTGATGTGCCACGCCTGTTCCACGTTGTTCAGCTCGAAGTTGCGGAAGGTGATGTTCCGGGCGTAGCCGAATCCGCCACCTATATGAGCAGCCACATGTCAGATATGTATTATTGAACCTTGCACCTTTGTCTTTCTTTATACACGAGCTGCAGCCACTTACCTCCTCCGTTCGGCGGATATCCTGTATTGAGGCCAGTCCACTGCGAGTTGCCCTGTGGTCAGCTAGGCGACACGAACCGGTCTAGATCATGCTCAATGCGTATTACTCACGGTCTTGACACGTGCTCCCCACACGGTGTTGTGCAGGATGATGTCTTCGGCTGTCACGTTCTCGATCACATTGATCTGTCCGGGATACTGCCCGATACTTCCCATGGCGAAGCTCAGACCGGTGTAGAATGTGCAGTTTGCAATGTAGATGTTGGTCGAGTTCTGCTTCATGCTGATGGAATCATCTCCATTGTCGACAATCCACCTCAAGAAGGTGATGTTGTTGGCGTAGACAGTCTGGAAATTGACATGAGCAGGTTGTTACACAAAAGACTGGGGTTACGAAACGTGCTCAAACATACATCTACCCCGTCGGTATTGACGATGCTGCGGAAATCCCTCCCCGGCCCAGAAGTGCTGTTCACGTAGATGTCTTGGAGAAGCATGCGCTCGGATCGCGCGACTGTCATCGTCCACCTGTCCAGATCATAGGGCACATGTCAGCGAACCTGTCACAAACCAACCTATTGCCACCATTCGAACTAACATTTGTGACTGCACGAAGCGCAGACCTTCAACCACAGACTCCGTCGTGTCCGAAATCGTAATGGCATGCGGCCGACCGTGCATATTCGACCTGCCAGCGTTCCCTACATGTCGTGTCAGGGTGCAAAGCCCATTGTTCACTCGCAGCGCCAATACCTACAGTCGTACCAGACTTGGCCATTACCGTCCAATGTGCCAAAACCATGGCCATAGAAATGAACATCATCCCCGCCAAGAAACCACGCTGAGGTCTGGTTCTGGAACCCAATAGGCAGGGAGTTGGCGAGCCAGTACTCGATGTCGTCGCTCCACAGCAGCGTCCCGTTGACTTCGACATCGACATGCTGCAGGCCAGTGGTGTTCATTACAGTGCGGACATAGTACGTAGTGTTCTCGAAGACAATATGGCCATCAGACTTGCACTCTTCAAACGCAGCGAGGATAGCAGGAGCATCATCACCATCCGGATCCTCGCCAGCCTTGATGGTGCAAGTCTTGCTGCGCTTTGCCCAGTTGCCGTCGTGCGAGTACGGGGCTCCGCCGTCGGGCCCGTCCAGAGACGGCGACCAGCAGTCGTTCAGGCCAAGGTACTCACAGACGTATGGGTCCGGGCGGTCCGGCGGCGTCCAGTGGTCAGCTGGTGCGCTGGGAGCGGGAAGGGCGGTGGTGGTGATGGATGTTGCTGCTAGAGGGACGAGGGGAGCTTGGTCCGCTGCGAGAATCGCAGGGATTCCTGTGAGAGCGACGATGGCACTGCATAGGCGCATGTTGCGTGATGTGAACACGATCATTTTTTCTTGATTGTTGTTCAGGTCGATTATTACGAATTGCAATTTATTATCTGACGAGTCTGAAATACAAGAGCTGTTTCCTTCTTCTCCTCTTCTTCGCCCAGAAGCTAGGCACGCATATGCGGGATCAACTTGTGTCTGATGATCTCACTGGGTTTCACACTCGACTTTGCGTCCCGAGGTCCTGACAATCCTTTTGTATGTGGGACAATCTATTGTTTGGTCACCTGGTGTCGCGATTAATATTGATTCCGTAACGGGCAGCTGAAGGTTTCCTTGCATGGCTCGTCTTGGTGGCCTGTTTGGTGAGCTACTTCATGCCCCCTGGTAGAGCTGGTAACTGCCTGCGTAAGAGTGGCATCATGGCTCGCGGGCATCTCTTATTGACAGAGTGAGCACTGGACAGAATAATACATGTAGGTACGAAATACCTACCTATAGTGCTGTCATATTGGCGGCTGTGATTGGAGAGCTTGCAGTCTGGTAGCTTTGGCAAGAAACGCGTGTTGCGCAACTGCGACCACGTTTTCGGCAGGCATTAGTAGAGCCCTCTCCTTGTTGGCCCGACTTACCACGGACTTCAGTAGACTGCAAGTCTGACTACGTCGCTGAGATGATTGGCTTCTGAGAAAAGGTGTCTCTGATGCATCAATGGAGATGCCGTCTACTCTCGCAGGGAGGAATGAAACCGAGTAGGGAGCGGCTCTCCGTCGTAGTCGGACTACCTGACCGCATACCTGAGAGGTGCTAATCGGCTTTGTCCCAATTTTCTTCGTCAGAGGAGGGATCATTGCTTAGAGACGTTGAGAATATCTCCCCTCGTTCAGTAGTACTCATTGAAGCTAACCTAGTGTTCTCCAGGTTTTCCAAACGCTCGCGACAGTCGTCAAGTATGGCGTGATCACTGCACCTACGACTCCCAAAACCAAAATGGCTTTCACCTATAAACATCTGGATTCAAAGGCACAACAAAAAGTCATACAGAACGTAAGGTAGACAAAAATGACACAGCCCAGCATGGACTGCCGTGACCTTTTACCTCCCGTACTTCAACTCCCTTATACACACATTCCCCCTATCGGGATTAACGATCACATCACCGCTCCCAAGCCGTCTCTGCATATCATACCAAGCACGCCATCCCATCAATTCGCCCATTCCCAAGCACGACATCGCAAAACGCCAGAGCTCGCCCAGCTCGCACCCCCCATGCAAACCAATCAAGAAACCCGCCCTCGGGGCTTGACACAACGCTTATGCCGCCAACGTATCTTGGAGCAATGAGAAGTGCCTCTGGACTTTTGGGTTGCTTGCCGACGTCTCCACTGTACGCTTCTCAACTCGATCGTTTGGAGTGGTTTGCTCCGTTCCTGGCTCGTTCTGAAGCTCTTCTTGGCCTGGCTTCATGGGCGTGAGGGAGGCATGCAGGCATGTTACCCACGCGTGGCGGCGATGAGGGGCATGTAGTTGCCGGCAATCGGGCAGGTTGGTTTTTTTCCTATTTTCTGGCCCGTCGCATGGCAAGCGTGGTAGGTACCCACCAAGCCCTTGGGTTTCTTTAAATGGGCTTGAGCCTCGATTCTTGGTTGTCTTGTTGGCGTTTCTTGACCTCTCTTGCTTTTCTTGTCTCGTCTTGTCTGCTTTGCCATATCATCACTCGAAATGGCTACACCAGCGGACCCAGTCCCAACAGCCCTCACGGCCAACGGGAGAAAAAGCCTCGAACCCGACACCAAACAAGCCGGCTACATCGACGCTCACGACTCCAAACTCTCCTCCGACAGCCTCCCCCTCTCCGAAGCAGAATCGAAAGACAACCCCTTCCTAGACCCCAACGTCGCGCAGACGTACCGTCGCATTTACGAAGAAGCGGGCTACGAGTGTCTCGAAGCCTTCGATCCTACGTTCCAATGGACGCAGGACGAGGAGAAGAGAGTCAAGCGCAAAGTCGACTTTCACGTCATCACTTGGGCGTGTATCATGTTTTTCGCCCTGAATGTTGATCGAGGAAATTTGAAGCAGGCGGTTGCGGACAATTTGTTGGATGATATGAATATGACTACTAATGATTATAATACCGGTGAGTGTGCCGAGGTGGACGACTCGATTTGATGTGGATGAGGGGAGTACTGACAAGTGCAGGCAATACTATCTTCTACCTGTCTTTCCTTTTCGCTGAATTGCCTTCGCAACTTATCAGCAAGAAATTGGGACCTGATCGATGGATTCCGATGCAGAGTAAGTTGGCAATGATCTCCAATGCCCCTTTCCCAGACAACGCTGACATTCTTAAGTCACCTTCTGGTCAATCGTCGCCGCAGCCCAAGCAGCCATGCACAACAGAACCGGCTTCTTCGTCACGCGCGCCCTGCTAGGAGCTCTCGAAGGCGGCTTCAGTAAGTCCCCTCATCCCCCCCTCCAAATCCCAGCATCAACTAACCAACACCCCAGTCCCCGACCTAATCCTCTGGCTAAGCTACTTCTACAAATCCAGCGAACTGACCATGCGCCTAAGCTGGTTCTGGGTCTCTCGCTACTTGACAATGGTGATAACCTCCGTGATGGCCTACGGCCTCCTGCACATGCGGGGCGTGCACGGCATGACAGGCTGGCAATGGCTGTTCCTGATCGAAGGCATCATCACGCTCGCCATCGGTCTGGCCTCGTTCTTTCTGATGCCTGCGTCCGCCACGCAGACCAAGACTTGGTTTAGGCCGAAGGGCTGGTTTGATCAGCGGGAGACGAAGATTGTGGTTAATCGTGTTTTGAGGGATGATCCGAGTAAGGGCGATATGAATAATCGGCAGGGGTTGTCGGTGAGGAATCTTTGGGATGCGATGAGGGATTACGATCTTTGGCCGGTGAGTGGGATTGAATTTGTTGATGGCGTGGTGGGGTGTGGATGTGTGCTGATACGGATTCGCAGCTCTACCTTATTGGTTTCGTCTTCATGGTTGCGCAGTCGACTCCGGATGCGTACCTCACGCTGACGCTGAGGAATCTTGGTTACGATCAGGTAAGTTTTGTGGATTTCCGTTTTCGTTCTTTCCCTGCAGAAGAACTAGATAGCAAGCAACAAACACAAATATTAACACCCTTCGCAGTTCGAAGCAAACCTACTCTCAATCCCCAACCAAGTCATCAGCTGTTTCACGCTCTTCGCCGCAACATGGTTCAGCGAATTCATCGGCCAACGAATGCTCGTAGCAGCCTCGCAAAACGTCTGGCTGCTGCCTTGCCTCATAGCACTACGCTGGTGGCCCGGCGCCCAAGTCAACGCATGGGCAACATTCGCCCTGCTGACGGTCCTGCTCAGCTGCCCCTACACACACGTGATCAACGTCTCGCTCGCCTCCCGCAACTCGGGCTCTGTGCGAACGCGCTCCGTGAGCGCAGCAATCTACAACATGACCGTGCAAGTGGGCACGATCATCTCCTCAAACGTTTACCGGGAATCCGACAAACCTCTCTACCACAAGGGCAATGAAGCACTGATTGGGATTGACGTCTGTGCGATTGTGCTGTTTGTTTTGGCAAAGGTGTATTACGTGTGGCGCAACAAGCAGAAGGAGGCCAAGTGGAGCGCCATGAGCGAGGACGAGCAGAGTGACTATGTTGCCAATACCAAGCATGAGGGCAACAAGAGGCTGGATTTCCGGTTTGCGCACTAGGGGTGTGTAAGGTACCGGCTTTTTTTCTTGGAAAGACGAGAAAAGACCTCCAAGACAAGACTTTGGCGCACATGGCCATTTATAGAGTTTTTCTTTTATGGGCGATTTGCTGAATTCGGCTTGGGGGGTGGTGGTGGGTGTTGGCAGGTAGTGCTTTGTATGGGAATCAGACATGACTGTAGATGGTTTTGCTGTGAATGGAAGAATGTTTGATATATCTGCTGTGATTATGTGTAGATGCATGGAATCTTGGTTATGTTGAGAGACAAGCATAGGTCCGCGGCATGAACGCGCCTCAATCAATAGAGGTAGAGCTTGACGGGGGGCTGGCTTATGGAGCTTTCGGTGACGTATCGCTTAAAACGCTCAGTCGCGCGTCAACCAAACAGAGCATCCATCCATCCTCAGCCATCCTAAGCCCATCCACCCTCCCTCGCCCAGACCTTTGCTGAGCTCTCTGCCACGCCTCAGCATCAGCATCATCCTCCACCTCTACTGCTGCTGCTGCTGCTGCTGCTGCCTCTCCTCTCACCTTGCATAGAGCTAGCTTACCCTGCTCTTGTATGTCTCTTGACTCCCTCCCTCACCCGCGCTTTACTTCAGACACGCCGCCCACCATGACCGACTACAAAACCCTCACTCCCCAGCCCAAGAGCGTCAAGAAGGCGCCCTTCACCGTCGAGGTGCCCGGGCTCGAGAAGAAGGACGGTGAGACCATCCCCAGAAGGAACCACCGCACCAAGGATGGCCTCGTGTCGACTCCCGCTCCCAATGTGCGCACCATCTGGGACATCGTCCAGACCGCCAGCAAGAAATACGGCAATGCAAAGGCTACCGGCAAGCGCAAGCTCGTGCAGATGCACGAGGAGACCAAGATGATCAAGAAGAACGTCGACGGCAAGGAGCAGGAGGTCGAGAAGAAATGGCAATACTACGAGCTCTCGCCTTACGAGTACTCATCATTCAGCGAGCACGAGGCCACCGCTCTCAAGATCGGTTACGGCTTCCGCGCTCTGGGTATGAAGGCCGGTGACCGTGTACACCTTTACGCCGCCACTCACCCTTACTGGCTCGCCACCGCTCACGGTGCAGGCAGTCAGAGCATGCCCATCGTTACTGCTTACGACACTCTCGGCGAGGAGGGTCTCAAGCACTCTCTTCTCGCGACTCACGCTAAAGCCATGTTCCTCGACCCTCACCTCCTCACAAGACTCATCAACCCTCTCAAGGAAGCCAAGGATATCCAGAGCGTGATCTACAACGACGACGAGGCGCCTTCTTCCAAGGCTGAGCCTGAGAAGGTCCAGGCAGACATCGCGAAGCTCAAGGAGGCACACCCTCACCTCAATGTGCTCAGCTTCAGTGAACTCTTGCAAAAGGGAGCGGACAATGTCGTCGAGGCCGTTCCTCCCAAGCCTGAAGACCTCTGCTGCATCATGTTCACTTCTGGTTCCACCGGCACTCCCAAGGGTGTGCTCCTCTCGCACAAGAACGTCGTTGCCGCTATCGCTGGTGTTGACGTGATTGTTGGCCCTTACCTTGGCCCTGGCGATGGTCTCCTTGCTTACCTTCCGCTTGCGCACATTCTCGAGTTCGTCTTTGAGACTGCCTGCATCTGGTGGGGCGGTACCATGGGTTACGGTCACCCCAAGACCATCTCCGACAACTCCGTGCGCAAGTGCCGCGGTGATATTGCCGAATTCAAGCCCACCGTCCTGGTCGGTGTGCCTGCCGTGTGGGAGACTGTCAAGAAGGGAATCATGGCCAAGGTTTCCAAGATGAACCCTGTTGTCAAGAACATGTTCTGGGGTGCTTTGAGCGCAAAGAGCTTCATGATGGACCACGCTGGCGTTCTTCCTTTCGCCAGTCTCGGTACCAGTGTTGTCGATACTGTTGTTTTCAAGAAGATTCAAGAGGCAACCGGTGGCAAGCTTCGCATTTGCTTGAACGGTGGTGGCCCCATTGCTAAGGATACCCAGCGTTTCATCTCCATGTGCATTGCGCCCATGATCGGTGGCTACGGTTTGACCGAGACCAGCGCCATGGGTGCTCTTCAGGACCCTCTCGCCTGGACCGACAACGCGCTCGGCGAAATCCCCGGCTGCGTCGAAGTCAAGCTCGTCGACTTCCCCGACGCCGGCTACTACTCCACCAACAACCCGCCCCAGGGTGAGATCTGGATCCGCGGCGACTCCGTCGCCCATGGCTACCTGGACCTCGAAAAGGAAACCAAAGAGTCCTTCGTCGACGGCTGGTTCCTCACCGGTGACATTGGCGAATTCGACGCCTCCGGCAACCTGCGCATCATCGACCGCAAGAAGAACCTGGTCAAGACCCTCAACGGCGAGTACATCGCTCTCGAGAAGCTCGAATCCGTCTACCGCTCCTGCCCCGTCGTCGGCAACATCTGCGTCTACGCCGCGCAAGACAAAAACAAGCCCGTCGCCATCGTCGTGCCCAACGAGCCCGCCCTCAAAGACCTCGCCAACACGAACGGCATCCAGGGCTCCGCGCTCGAGGAACTCTGCCACAATAAGAAACTCAACTCGCTCGTTGTCAAGGAAATGCAGGCTGCCGGCCGCAAGGGAGGACTCAACGGTATTGAGCTCATCGAGGGTGTGGTTCTTTCCGAGGAGGAGTGGACGCCGCAGAATGGTCTGGTTACTTCGGCGCAGAAGTTGAACAGAAAGGGCATTTTGGAGAAGTATCAGAAGGAGATTGATGTTGCTTATGGCAAATAGATGTGCCAGGGGATTGGAAGATTGATTGGGTGAGTTTTGGAGAGGGAAAGATTGAGAACGAAGTTCATGATCAGCGGGCGTTTTTCTTTGTTTTAATTGTTGGTTTGGTTGGTTGGTTGGTGTTTTGTTGTTTCTTCTCCTTCGGATTAGCAGCTGGAAATACTCCTCTACTTGTTGTTTAGTATGGCTAGTACTACTTTGAATTCTATGCTTCTCTTCAATTCAATATCCTCGCTTCGCTTGCTCGTCTCTTTTTACGCGCCTGAGGATCTGCCTTTCCGAATCCCATCTCCAAGGAAAAAGCCCACGGCCGAGGTCAAGGCTATTCCAATGCTTTAAGCGCCCGCCAATTCTCGCGTAAACATCCCCACCCGCCACAAACATGGGTATGGGCATTTAGCGTAGTCTGCCGGCGGCAGTTTGAAAAGGCTTTTTGGCGGCTGTGTCTAGACGACCGAATGGTATTTATTTTCTTGGGGCGGTGTTAATCTACTGAGAACGCTGGTGTTGCTATCGGACGTTAAGGATGAGAAGCGAGGGCGTGTATGCACATGCGGTTGTGTGGCGTTGTGGCGCTTAGGAGCCTGGGTTGATGGGAATGAGGATGGAGATGGGGTATAAGAATGGATGGGTTTGCGAGTATGGATATGAGTTGTACAGGGAGGGAGTTTCTTCTGCTATTTCATTGCTGCATATTTCTGTATGTCGTTGCGTTGCTTCTTTCATCGCTGGTCGGTCGTTTTCTTGAATTGACTTCTTCGTCGAACGAAAATATCAAACGACCATACCGTACGAGCATTATTCTGCCATCTAGATACCGACGATGCTGGCGTTCCGGATCTTCAATACACCAACGTTCTTTCTCTCGCTATTGGCATTCCTCAACATATCCCTCTTCACATCATCAGTCCAAGCAGCTCCTCCACAATCCATCCAACTCCGCAACAACCAAGATCAAAACCAAGCCCAACAACCAATCCTCAACCCCCTCCCTACAACCGCAACGACTTTCTCCGCCGTAGCAACAACGACAACAACCCGCTACGTTTTCGAAACTCACACGGAAATCCGCACCCGCTACGTGGCGGATGGGAGGACGGCGGTTCCTTCGGCTGTGAGGGGGTGGTATTTGGATATGAACAAGAACATGAATATAGAGGATGGGAAAGAGGTGGGCTGTGATGTGAGGGCATGCGGGGGCTGTAGGGAATGGTATGGTTGTGGGGGGATGGGGAGTAGTTGGTGAGTTTTACCGTTTTTCTCTTTTGAGTAGGTGGATTCCTTTTGAGAGGTTTGGCTGACTTTTGCCGATAGTCGGCAATGTGATGGGGCGCCTTATTGTCGGTGTGGACTTTGAGGGTTTTTTTGGGTATCTGATGGCGTTGGGGACTTGAGACAGGATGGATTTTGCGGCGTTCGGGTGTGGTGGATGGGGAGGTATGAAAGGGATTTCTTCTTGTTGATGTTGCTTCCACATGTCTGCAGGGGATTTGGCGTCTTGTATTTCATGTCTGTATAGAAGTTTTCAACTCGAAAAGGCGGTTCATTCATGCTCGTTGTTTATTCGCACCCCGGTCTTGCGTTTGTGTCGTAAATGCAGACAACGTGCAAAGGGAATGACAGAGCCTTTGGGCTAGCTCCTGGTTTCGACGATGTGTGGGATCGGAGATTACTTGCAAAGCATTCGTTTTTTGCACCCTGGAAGATATATGAGACGTTCCTCTACGTGCTGGATAACATTTGGCTTGGCCTGGAAAGCAACTCAGTCAATCACGACACATTGAGTAGTTCGTTTGTCTCTGTCCTATTTTCTCAACTGTCAACCTTGAACTCAACCGCATGGTCTTTCCACCTCTTCCAGAATGTCACTGCTCAGACCTCAGTGCTCTCAAGTTCAATCATTTCTTCTTGCCATAGTAAGGCGCCTCTGCACCATAGCCCATGTTGTACACTTTGCTGTAGTGCATCTTCCAGACCCCATCTTCCAACACCCAAATGTCATCACACCTGTAATAGATGCGGAACGTCTTCGTGATATCATCGAGAGCATTCTCAACCCAATGGGACCAAGTGATGCTGTAAAGCCAGTCAACAAACACTCCGCGATCACAAATGAAAGCAATGCTTACTAGGTATTAACCCTCGCCTTCCTCGGCGAAATCATCTCCGTCACAAAAAGGTTGGTCACAAGATGTTCAACCCTCGCTCCCTTGCCAGCCCCTTTGATCGCGGCCACAGTCTGCTCGAGACCGTTGGTCTTGCCACCGTATGCTCCCAAATCGGTGCTGTCGTAGACGATGTCTTTGGTCATGACTTCGTTGAAAGCCGTGTAGTTCTGGCTGTCGATCAGCCATGCTGTTTTGTACCCTGCTTGAGTGAGGCCTTCGATGGGTGTTTTGGCGAGTGTTGTGCCGTCAGGTGGTGAGGCTGCGTTGCCGAATGCGGCCAAGGTGGCAATACTGAGAGCAAGGTTGAGAAAATGCATGGTGGTGAGGTTCATAGAGTTCGGTGTCTTGATAGTTGTCAAAGGTAAATGCTGTGAGACAGTCAAGCATCGTGTCTCTGGGTAGTTATACGTTTTCAATGGTACGTCGTCACATCACTCAGTGACAGTGATCATCAGGTGAGAGTATATGATCTCCTGATATACGGAAGCATGGCTAGTACGAATGGATGCATTGGAATAGATCAGTCTTCCCCGGTAAGACATGGCGTTTGCTTAGGCGAAGGCTTGACCGGAGCTTTTACTTCTTCGTGACAAATAGCTTTCGGTCCCTTGACGACACGGACATGGAAGGTCATGGTATAGTCTGTTGGGGTCGCTCAGATTTGAGGCGAGGATTGATCGCCGTTGCATTAGACAGCGCAGGAGATGCGGTACACCTGCTCGAGTTAGCAAGGAACTTTCATGATCCATTTGCACATGACGAATTCTCTTCTATTGCGAATCCCTCAGACCATCTCTGAGATTCGTCCGAACGACAAAGCCACTTGGCCAAAAATCGCGGAAGCACTGCGTGATCAGTGGGACGGTCTCGATTGTATTGTTTGGCATCTACCATTGATTGATAATTTTCATCGTTGAAGCTCTTATAGTCCACATGAGGTCTCCTATTCTTCTCCAGCATGCTTCCAGATGGAAACCATATCCGTTCCCTTACCAACCTGATGCGTTCGTACAGGCTGCCAATGAGCCACACGCACGAGGCCCTTCTGGGTGTCCGATTCCCTCTCATCAGACACAGCGTGACCATCATCGGCATACTTGACATCGTTCCCTGGCTGCTTGAACAGTTGCACATAGAGCTCACTGCTCAGTCCATGCGGCGGTCCACCGGCTTTTGGAGACTTCGCAAGCGGGAACTCGAGGCATATGAGGCTTCCTCCAGGCGCCAGAAGCTCGCTCATTCGTTGAGACCACCTCGGGCGGAGCTCTGGTGGGATGGCGCAGAGGAAGGTATAGTCATATATCAGATCGAAGCCGCCGTCGCTGCCGGTGCGAGATGATAGATCGTCGTTGAAGAAGTCCGCAAGGAGGAAGATTCTCGATCCTCGTCCGACCTTCTCATTTTTGACAGGGTAATTTGCAGAGTCGTCGCCTTGCTCATTGCTAAGCTCGTTGCAGGCTTTAATCGCTGTTTCTGAAACGTCGACGCCATATGCATCATAGCCGTGGCTGGCCAGGAGGAGAACATCGTAGCCGCGTCCACAGCCGGGCACGAGTGCTTTCTTGCGCTGAGAAGATTTGCTTCCATGTGTGGGTATGGAGAGTATATCACTCTTTTCAGATAGTGCGTCAATGAGAGCCGGGTTTGGTTCAGAGCGATCCCAGGGCGTGATCTTCTGTTGCCACATCGCGTCCCATCTTCCGGTTTGGGCATCTGCCGGTTGGTTCTGAAAGTGCTGGCGAAGCTTCTCTTTGTCATCCATTTTGCTTTGTTGGAAATAGGGAAGTATCAATGTATGTTGAGATGACTGTATCGAATGTGAGCATCGTGTTTCGAGTAGCAAGGGCCGATACTCCCGTCTGATGACTTGCCAAAGCAGCCTTGATTCAGACGTACCTCTTCCTGTGGCAGTAAGATGGTATTGCCAATTGCTTTGCTCACAGCTATCCGAATGCTGCTGAGAGGGTATTGATCTCGTGATGTTAGTCAAATCACTATACGTGGAGATGACGCTGTGAACTTGTTTGTTTCAACTTGTGTAACGTTTCACTGCCGGCAAGCGGCAACTTCAGCATCAGCCGGTGGATCCCGTTGACTGAACGCAAACACGAGCTTTCTCGGAACGGTACAAACTTGCTGGACGTTACGAACTGACCATCACCAAACGCTTGGAAAAGTACATGCCCCTTGTACAGCACGGCACTCTGCGGAGAGTGGCTCGCTCTACCAAAACCTTATCGGCTGAAGCTTCTCGCGTGGAGAGATTACATGATGACCGAGGTTTTGCGCCGGCTTCGGTGAGGCGATCCATCCTGACGTCTGCTCTGGGATTGGCAAAAATGAGGCACGCGAGGGCACGGCAACTCGGCACAGCTATCGCGTCTTGATGGCCTCTTGTCGTGTGGAGAGTACGCATGCAGCGTGAGAACGTGGTTTTTGAGTGCCGCATTGCCGACGACACCATCGGTAGGTAGTGTTCGTTCTTTTTCGTTCTCGCCACTCGTTCTATCAGCATCTACTTTCGCGCATGGACATCGCATCTTGAAACAGACCATTTGGATGAGATAAAGCCTTGGAATCGCGTCCTGGTATCTCCCCATAATATGATAAGACTAGCCTCAGGTGGGGATAGGGACTTTAGGACATCTCGAGGATTGCACATAGTCTGCGAACCTTCAACAACACACAAGGATGCCTGAAGAGGCACGTGAACCTCGTGAAAAAGAGTTACAAGACATCTCGCTCACGAACTCTGACGGGTCTCTCACTGAAACCACTTCTCCATCACAATCCAGGACCACTCACGGGCCAAATTTAGAGGCAAATGGAAGGCCATATGCCAACACTGAAAACGTGCAGGAAGCTCAGCGCCGAGGACGAACGAATTCTGGACAGTCTGGAGAGTCGAGAGAGTCTCATGATTCAGAGCGAACCATCTCAGATGAAGGACATGACGCTCAGGTAGCAACACCGCACCGCAGTCGAAGCCGTGCACAGTCCTCAGTACGCTCCATACAACGGGAGGCTGTTGTGGTGCCGCGTGGGCAGAGAAGAGGGCTGTTTGCAAACCTCGCAGTCATCGCCGAAGTAACCGAGCCACACGATTATACCAGGAAGAAGAAATGGATGATCACCTTTGTTGTGGCTGTCGCTGCGGCCGCGGCTCCCATGGGATCCTCCATCATCCTCCCAGCGCTTGGAGATATCACCACGACATTCGACTCCACAGCAACAGTCGTCAACTTGAGCGTGGCAATGTACATGCTCAGCATGAGTATCTTTCCACTTTGGTGGAGTAGCTTCAGCGAGACTCTAGGACGGCGGACGATTTACTTGAGCTCTTTCGTTCTGTTTCTGGTTTTCAACATCCTCTCGGCTGTGTCCACGAATATTGCAATGTTTATCATCTTTCGCCTGCTCTCCGGTGGAGCTGCTGCTTCTGTTCAAGCAGTCGGAGCTGGAACTATCGCTGATGTGTGGGAGGTGAAGGAAAGGGGAAGAGCCATGGGTATCTTCTATCTTGGTCCGCTTTGTGGACCTCTGATCTCCCCGATCCTGGGTGGTGTTCTAGCAGAAGAGCTGGGATGGAGAAGTACACAGTGGGCACTGGCGATATTCGGTGTTGCTCTGATCGTATTCATTCTCTTCTGCCTTCCGGAGACACTCAGCACGCGCAAGCCTTTGGTAGCAGAAGCAGAAGCCGAAGCAGAAGCAGAGGTGGCAGAGGCCAGTAACGAAAAGCCCTCAAATGAGGCCAATCGCCCCGAATTGACCCGGACGACTACCACACAGTCCGTGGCAATCAAGAGCAAAACCTACCTCTCCGTCCTCAGGCGAGCCTTCATCGATCCACTTCGCATCATTCTATACCTTCGCTTCCCCGCCGTTGCTCTCAGCGTCGCTTACGCCTCCATCACTTTCGGCTCTCTTTACATGTTGAACATCTCAGTCCAACGAACCTTCTCCGCCGCGCCCTATAACTACAGTACTATCATCGTTGGTGTCCTTTACATTCCCAACAGCATGGGTTACTTCCTCGCTTCCCTTTTCGGTGGTCGCTGGGTTGACAACATCATGCATCGCGAGGCGCGAAAGGCGGGCCGGTACGATGATCGAGGGAGACTGAAGTTCATTCCAGAGGATCGCATGAAAGAGAATGCGTGGGTTGGCGCTCTTATGTATCCTTCTGGACTGATCATGTATGGCTGGACGGCTCGCTACGGTGTGAACCTTGCTGCTCCTATGGTTGCGAACTTCTTCTTTGGTGTCGGCTCTATGCTGATCTTTGCATTGGTGAGTGTTATAGAGCTCAGCACAATCCAAGCGCCCAATACTGACTCCCATCCTACAGGTGACAACAATGCTTACGGAGTTCATGCCACGCAAAGCTTCCCACGGCATTGCACTGAATAACTTCGTCCGTAACGTGCTTTCCTGCGTGGCCACCATTGTTGCGGAGCCGCTGATGGCGGCAATCGGAGACGGCTGGTTGTTCACTGGCTTGGGCGTGATCTGCATCACATGGGGTTGCGTGACCATCTGGGCCATGAAAACTTTCGGCGCTCGCTGGAGGGTTGTCATGGATCAAAAGATGGAGAAGGCGATGGGTGACTGAGGAAAAACGTGTTTGTCGGATGGACAAGCGGAGAAGAAAGACATGCGTCTTTGGCTTTCTGCTGGGATCCACGTTTGTCTTGACCGTGCTAGCTGTTGCCTGCGAAGGTTCTCGCTCGGCCTGCGAAGAAATATGAGGAAGCCTTCTGGAACATACACTGTGGATCTGCCGTGCATGAGTGAGATTTATAACCCTCAATCCCTGCCTTCAAATCAGCTCTCCTTCTTTGAAACCACTCAACACTACTCTCAAGCAAGCCACAAGGCGATCATGCTGTTGTTATCATCAGCTGGCATACTTGCCCTTCTCATCTCAGTGGTCTTCGGGTCCCCTGTCGAAAAGCGATGGTACAGCGTGGAGCCAGTCGACAGCGAAGTAGAACAACAGACTGCCGGCTATTACGCCCCCTGGTCACCCATAGCTGGATCGACAAAGCATCCGGTACGCTATTGCTTTGCCGATGCCCGATCGCAGAAGAACCTCAAAGAGATCCTGGAAGAAGCCATCAAGATGTGGGAACCGGCCTTCGAAAAATCACTCCTCGACATCATACCCGACAACAAGCAAGCGTTGATATGCGACGACAAAGCTACTAGGGTGGATGCTCTCATCATCCGCGACGCAACGAAGGACAATGATCCTGAGTGGAACAAGGGTCCTGACTGTCCAACTGACAGCGCCACCACTGGCTACGACTATACTCCTGCGGCCACCCACAGAAAGCGACATCACCTCGACTTCTGCCACCTGCATCCAGACAATGCCAAAGACGCGGAAGACCAAGCAGTTCGCGCCATGGCACACGAGCTCGGTCACGCCATCGGCTTGCAGCATGAACACCAGCGACCGGACCGTAACGAATATCTTGACTTCCGCTGCGAGAACCTGGACGGCTACGAAGAAGCAAAGAAAAAGGCACTCCAAGACCATCAGGCGCATTACCCCACAGATATGGGCGACGACGACATGATTGCAACCGACTATTTCCCAGCCGTTCTGCCATACCTCAGAGGCGACAAAACCGGACATCGAAATGATCTCGAAAAGCAGAAGTGGGACAACTACGTCTGGTCCAAAGCATTCGACTACGACAGCATCATGATCTACAGCAGTCCCGCCAACATGCCCGACACCGCGGATACGAAAGACCCCAAGGCCTGGGTACTTGCGAAGAAAGACGGCAAGCCTGTGTGGCAGGGTGGAAGTGCGCGGGCGGCAGATGCGAAGATCTCACCTGGCGATATTGCTCGTGTCATGGCGATGTATCCCAAGGGAGACGGGGCTAGTGCGAAGCAGATGAAGTCAGCGGATTGGGCTGTTGTTCCAAAGAAGAAATTCAAGCCGGCTAAGGGCAAGGGAAAGACTCCTCACAAACAGGATAGTTGATCAGAGCCACGAGGAGATTTGAGACATGGTGGGCGGCGATTTAATGGTTTCACCCGGCTGGCGAGGCGTGATGCATATGGAAAGTCTCTCTGGGAATACATTTGGGGAATTGTGAATGCAGTCATAGACTATTCATCTCATGTATTGACGTATTTGAAAGCCATTACCTTCATTCGCCATTCGCGAGAATTCTCATCAACAACTCTACACCACGTTTAAAACACCTCGCTCTTCAAATTGTAAGACGACAATGGAAGATATCAATGCCTCTAGTCGAAGTGAACCTGATAACGTCAAAGGTAGCATCACTATGCCACGAAAAGCGAGTGAGGTCTCCATGCCTCTCTTTGATACTATTGGTAGTATTGACAGATGTAGAGTATCAAATAGCGCGCACCATGTGTC
Source organism: Cladosporium sp. MBC 237 (assembly GCA_030772445.1). Taxonomy (NCBI): domain Eukaryota; kingdom Fungi; phylum Ascomycota; class Dothideomycetes; order Cladosporiales; family Cladosporiaceae; genus Cladosporium; species Cladosporium sp. MBC 237. Next base: position 169,712 of record JAPHCH010000065.1, read on the forward strand.
TGGAAGAGACTGAGTGCTTTGAACGATCACTTCTGTAACACTGTCGGCCGAAAGAACAGACACAGACACACAAACAGATCGTTGAGAGAATAGTTGGATCAAGTTACTCTGGCTTCATGATCGTTAAGGTCCAGCTCATGGTTCATTACCCGGCAACTGCGAGGGAGTGGCCTATTGAGCAATCCCTCTTCGTACCTGGCTCTAATGCTGTTACTATCAGAAAAAGTGCATCGAAGATCGTAGTACGCTGTTGACAGGACGTTCTTCGAATACCGCCGAAAGCTACGGGTCGTCTCAAAACTTCGCAAAACTTCTTTCGTTCTCTGTGTCTTCTACACAAGCCGAGTATGTTCGTATTCCAGTAGAACCGGGACAGCTCTGTAATTCCATTCTTTTTTTTTTTTTTTTGGAAAGCATAAAAAGGGCCTTGAGACTGGGCTTTCTCCTTCCCACAACCTTCAACATACCTTTCAACCTTCGACAACTACGTACGAACCATCCCATCTATACCACAAACACAGCGATGTCAACCACGATGAGGCCCCTGGGTGCTATCTTCCTTCTGATAGCACTATACCTACTTCCGATCTGCCTTGGTATGCCATTGGCAACCTACGGCTCTTCTAATGACCTTCATCTGAACAACACCGACTATTCATGGCTCGAAAAGCGCATGAATCCTTCAAACGCCCCCATGACTGATCATGAAGTTTTCAATAGCGCCCAGGTCACTGGGGCAAGACTCCTTGATATGCTGATGTCATCTCGAGAAGAGCTAGCTGCTATGAAACAAAGGGACCTGCGATTGGTGGAGCCAATGAGACCAGCTACTGAAAGTGATTATAACATTCCACGCACGCAGTATACATGAGAGGACTTGGAGGGAGTTATACGCTATGGAACGAAAGGATATCAAGATGTCATGGTGGCCACATTTCGTCATTGGAGTGCCACTGCCCAACCCGCCGGGAAGGGCTCTCCCCTGTCGTCCGATTGACGAACAAGGACGTGAGTCTGCAATGTAAACACGACATGTGGAAGGAATGAGACTGATGAACGTGTGCAGATATCGAGACCTACGGCACAAGCACTTATCGGCATTGCCGATGGCGCAATCATGCGAATGACTCATCTCCAAAGATGGACTCAAGGCCTTGCGCCATCAACGGACGATCCCCTGACCGACGAAAATGATACGAAATGGAAATTCTACGAAGGCACATTCTTAGCCAAGATGTGGAACGCCGCAACCACACCAAACAATGCAGTGGTCCGTCGAATCTTGAATCTATATGGTGTGGATCCAGGACCGGGACGATTCTTACAAGTGGTAACAGACCCTTACATACGAGATCCTGAATTGCTCAAAGTTATCCGTGTAGTACTCCAGCGTATGAGAAATGATCCGGATTTGAGGTCGTTACCCAGCGTGAGTGCTAACCCGCTCACGATTTCCGTAACAGAGCCTGAAGCGTGGGCTCTTTTCGGATCAGCTGGCCACCGATGGTTCTTCACAATGCTTTATCAGTGGCGATCAGATTTTGGTGCGAGGATGCCCGTTAAGCTTGAGCTCTTTTCTACAAACACTGGCCAGAGTGTTGGCATCAAGTGGACTCTGGAAGCCATAGACCCACAGCGTGTTCAAGCCTTCCGACAGAGGGTTGCTCGGGTTGCCCAGGGGTTGGCAGACGCACAAGGGATTACACATGGCTCTGCAAATCCACCAATCCCAGCCCCAACAGGCTCAGCTCTGCAGGGTCACCAGCCCGGCGATGCTGGGCCAGAGGCGATGCGTCCTCCTACCATTGCCGATATCGCGCAAGCGTACGGGATTGCACCGGAGCCTGCTGCGCGTCCCCCAACACTTGGTGAGATCTACCAAGCTCACGGCAGTCAATCTCAATCAAATGCCGCAAGATCCAGAAACGATCCGACCTCTCCGGCAGGTAGTCCAGGACCTCGGCGAAAGAAACAGATGACAGTCACCGACAAAGCAAAACAGGATGCCGAATCCCAAATTCCCCGAGGCCAACGAAGGAGGAAAGGCCCGGGTCCTCCGCCTCCACCTGTGGGTTGAATGCCGAATGTGGCTATGGTCCGGTTGCTTTGTTTGGATTGCGATTTTGTCCCTGTTCGATGTAGCTGGGTGGCTTCTATTGGTTTCTGTGAGCAGCATCTCTCCCCTTTGTGATAGTTCCTTGGAGTTTCGATCTCATGTTTCTTTCTTTTCTTTCCGGTCTCAAGCAGCCATGATATGTCCGGGACTAGCTGTTTGACTTGTTTGCTCTTGCTTGGGTGCATGCTGTTTGCTTCAAGCTGATTTTACTTTTTTCTTTTTACAGAGTGCCTGCGAGTACTTGCTTTAGATGCGACTTGGAGGCGATGCTGAATGGTCGATTGCGAGAGCCTGTGAGTTAGTTTCTATTTACATGACAATGACACTCAAACACTTTTCCCCTGAGTGACCAGCGATTCGGATGAGGTTGACTCACTCGTGTAAGCGCAATTCACCTATTAAAACTATGGGCAGCGCTTCTACGCTAGCGGCTGCCGCTGGTCGCGAAGGAGGGAGCTCCGTGGTCCATCATAATGCCTCTCCTTGTGTGATGGTCTTGTGTCCCCGTTTGCGTGTTCCTTGATCTGATCATTTCAATGAGAAAATTGTATTGCCAATCAATTGCTTAAGCAGACTTGGGACGCTAGCGGCTTGCCGCTGGTCATGATCGGAGAGCGCGCCGCAGTTTATACGGAGGTAATGTAGCGCCTCGCCCTGTGTGACGGTCCCGTGTCCCCATTTGCGTACTCATTAATCCACTCATTTGAATGATCGAGAATGAGACAACCACCTCGCCAATCAATTGCCCAAGCATATTTGGGACGCTAGCGGCTGGTCCTAGTACAAGCGTTCTCTACCGTTACATGTCGTGCGACCTGAGTGGCTTCGCGGAATGAACCAAAATGGAAATGATGTTTATTTCCTATACAACCCTTGTCCGTTTTTTTCCTTGTCAATCATTCTGGCGATGATCTGCGCCCTGTTCGCACCAAGGCTATCATTATTCATTATTTCATCCTGACTGCCGGCTGTTTCATCGTCCAGCGTTCGATAAGGGCGTCCTGAGTTCCGCGAACTGGCCAAACTGGGCAAGTCAAATCTTCTCGGTGTCCTGGACGGCATGTTGTAGCCGTTTCCATAGGTGTAATCTGCGGTGGGCCCGGTCCTGTTCTTGGAACCGAGAATGCGTGGAGCCACACGTGTGAGGATCGCATTCAGGGCTGGGCCGCAAGAAAGGATGAGGGCGATGTGGTTTTCGACGATGGAGATGACGACGCCTAGAGAGTTGGCGTAGGTGTAATCGGGGTCGGTGCCGTTCCATAGATCATAGAAACATTTCAGTCGGATGCAAGCGATGATGACGACTATCCAGCCAAGAGAGAGGACAGAGCCGACGGCGATCTTCTTGCGCCGGTTCAATCGTAAGGGCCATACCATTAAGATAGGAATCAGTAGGATGAGGACGTCGGTGAGGAGGGCTATTCCTGCTGTTGACATGGAAAAGGCTTCCTCGTTCATACAAGAGAATTCCTTCGTCGCCTCTGGGTCCCAGCGGTCCCAATACATGTGAATTGGCAAACACTGGGTCAGAGCGCCAAAGAAAGTTGCGATCATGTGTCCCAGGTTAAAGATGAATAAGCCGATGAGTGAGTATCGAATGAACTTCCGCTGGTCACCTAGTCGAAACAGGAAAACCATGATCGAAGCTTTCACCAGGCCCAGAATCGGATTGTAAAGAAGCTGCTGGACCATGCCCAGCTTGTTGCTGTGGACAACTTCTTCCACGGTCTGATCTGGTACATCCCAAATATGGTAGCCGATGTGCTGTGTTTGTATAAACCGATATAAGACGCCAGCATTGGCGACTGCTAGCGCCCACGCGCTGAGACATATGGCATCGTCTGCGAGGGTGTTAATACCTTTCCAAAATCGAAATTATATCTGAGCGTACCTGTTTTGAACTGGTATGTAAAACTGCGGAACCCAACACGTAGAGCGACGAAAATGGTGCTCAATACCGGGAAAGTGACAACAACTGCCAGAAGATCTGGCTGTATTGTTTCAACCATTCTAATGATGGCAACGGAGTTGCCCGATATGCATGCGACCGACCGTGGCCCCGTGTATGGCCAATTGACAGGTACCGTGTGCGACTGCGGTATGCCCGCAGGCAAATGACAAAAGGCAGAGGTACGAGACAATGGTGGGACTGAATTGAGGTGCGGCCAGCCGCGCATTTACAGATGCGCGACACGTTTATTTACACGTGCCAACATGATGCGCAGGAGCGTGATTGGATCCTGCTGTGTGTGAAGGATCCGTTTGTTTTTCTGGCCAAGTATAAAAGTTGGCTAAAAGGATGGCGTCTCGGATTCATGAAAGCGAAGAGCTGTGGCATTACGGAGGTAAGCGACTTGGACGGTCGACAGGTTAAATTCGACCATTGCAGGGATGCTCTAGGTGATTGCATTTACCTTCGCGTGCACCGGGGTTTCATCAGCTACATTTCCCGCCAACTACAGTCTGCACGGTGCGAAGATGTTAACCGAGAGCCCTCCATCGCGTGAAACTGCACGGCCTCGGTGTCGATCATGTGGAGAGAGTTTGGCCTAGATCTGAAGAGTGCGGCATTCTCGCTGGCGGCAGGGCAATATGCATGGGTATGAACGGGATGTTGCTAATGTCCTGTTGCGCTCTGTCTTAGGAGCGGGTTGAGCGTACTACGTTGAGATGTGCTTGCCGAGGTGGATTCTCGCGCTTGCCCTAGATTGGAAGAGACCCGTGGCACGGCACGGCGCGACACCGGACGGGTAAAGCCTCCGACGACGACCTTCTCTGGTGCGACGACACTTATCTATTACTAGAAGAAAGCAGACCTTCCACGAACCGTTTTTCGTTAATGCCGTTCCATAGCTTGAGCGATGACAGCCTTCACTGGTCGAACGGCTAAGTACGAACCCAATGGACGGCTCTATCGCCCACGATTCAAGCTCCCAGTTCGAATGCCCACGCCGCCACGCGCCTTATCCTCTAAATCCTTCGCCAAGTTGCCTTATGCGACCTAAAGAAACAACCATGCAAATGCATGAGGGTCTTCGTTCCTCGCCGATCCGGCAGTTCTCCTCCGTGGCAAACGTCCGAGATTGCACCCTTGAAGACCTTGCGAGCCTGTTGACCATTGCTGGATAAAAGCAGACGCTTTGCGGTAATATGACAGGCTTGCACCACCAGCAACTTTCGCTGTTCAACGCCAGCATGCTTTCGTCTTTCGTTTCAACCCTTGGGGTTGCTACTGTGGTCACAGCCCTGCACCTCCCTCCCATTGGAGACAGACCTCGCGTGCATCTCGATGATCTGGTGCCAAGGGGTGTCGACTACCCAACCCTTCAGCAGGATGCCACTGGTCGGGTTCCCTACTTCGGATCGGAAGAACAGCACCTGACTGCTGAAGATGTCCGATCTGTGGAGGAGCTACTGCAGGGGCGTCACAGAACCGTCGATGTGGGCAAGCAGATGGAGCTTTTCCGCTTTGGAGATCTTGAGACGGACGAATCCATAGCTGATTCAGGCGACTATACGCTCAAAGGCCCTGACAACTGCAAAGTCTACCCAGGCGATGCAGACTGGCCATCTTCCCAGGATTGGGATGCACTGAACGCCGTGACGACAAATGCTCTCCTCAAGCCTGCACCTCAAGCCCATATCTGCTATGGCTCAAATGGAACGACCAATTCTACTGCTTGCCAGGAGTTGACCGAAAGATGGAACGATCCTTTTGCCCAGTGGGTTTTACGCTGATTTATCCTCCTTGAACACAGTACTAATAGGACGACAGCTTGGATGACCCGATCGAGATGCTCACGCCTCTGTATCAGGGCATGACCTGTCAGCCACCGTCGCTCTTTGATCAAACTGGTACCTGCGACCAGGGTGGCTACCCTCTTTACGTCGTCAATGTCACCAATGTTTCTCAAGTCCAGCTTGCTGTCAACTTCGCCCGCAACACTGGCATTCGCCTTGTTATCAAGAACACTGGTCATGACTTCGTTGGTAAATCCGGCGGCGCCGGGTCGCTCAGTGTTTGGACCCACAAGCTGAAAGAGGTCGCCTTCATGCCGTCTTACGAAGACAGCGAATACTCTGGGCCCGCCATCAAGGCTGGTGTCGGTGTTCAAGGCTTCGAGTTATACGCCGCTGCCAACGACTTCGGCGTGATTGCCATGGGTGGCGAGTGTCCCACGGTCGGCACTATGGGTGGCTGGATCCAGGGCGGAGGCCACTCACCTGTGAGCAGTCTCTGGGGCATGGGAGCTGACCATGTCTTGGGGCTTGAGGTTGTCACTGCCGACGGTCAATTTGTCACGGCCAACAAGGATCAGCATTCTGATCTCTTCTGGGCTCTGCGTGGTGGCGGTGGTGGCACCTTCGGTATCGTCACGTCTGTCATCACCAGGGTCTTCTACGATGTTCCTGTTACCACTGCGACTTGGACTATCTCCCCTGGCCCCAACGTTACCAATGAGGCATTCGAAGCCGGCTTGAAGGCTTACTTTGCAAGCTTCCCGTCAGGCGCCGACAATGGAATTTACTCCTACTTCTTCGTCATCCCTGGCGAGCAGAAGACATTCATCATGCAGCCATACTTTGCACCAAACAAGACGCTGGAAGAAGCTCAGGCCATTCTCGGCCCATGGCTAAAGACTATGGACGAGCTGAACATCCCTGTCAACCCTGAATGGAAGACTTATGACGGCTTTTACAATGCCTACAACGCCTCATTCCCCGTGGAGGATGTCAACTCATATGGAGCCGCCTCTTCCGCCCGTTTGTTCCCCCGTGACAACTTCGAGAATGAAACCCTCTTCGACACGACCTGGGATGTTCTTTCGGATAATCTCAACAACGGCATTGTGATCATTGGATACAACATGGCGCCCACTTACGAACGTGGCTTCTCCCCAGCGAACGCAGTCAACCCTGCTTGGCGTAGTTCCGTTGGCTTCTTGATCACTGCCACCGTCGTTGACCTGACAAAGGACGCCGCGTACCAGCTGGAGCAACGCCGCAACTTCACCTACGGCCCTATGCAAAAGTGGCGCGACCTCACCCCCGGTGGCGGCACTTACATGAGCGAAAGTGACTACCTCGAGCCCAACTTCCAGTGGTCCTTCTTCGGCAGCCACTACCCCCGTCTCTTGGAGATCAAGCAGCGCTACGACCCTTACCACCTCTTCTACGCTCACACTGGTGTTGGATCTGAGTTCTTCGAGGTCCGCACCGAGAGTGGTCTGCCGGATCAGAATGGCAGGCTTTGCGTTAATGACAACCCTAAGCTTTACGAGGCTGAGGGTCCTGAATATGACCCTTAGAATAAGCAAGCCTGCGGTTGCTTGCGTTCATGTTGATGATCTAGCTTATAGCGGCAATTGAACCCACCCTTTTTGCTATGAAGTACTTACTTCCCGCTTTCATCAACCATCACCACCTTTCCCATCTCCCCAATCGCCAACCTCACAGACTCTCCAAAAACTTCTCAACAGCCCTCAAAACCTCCCCCGGCTGCTCCTGCTGCACCCAATGCCCCGCGCCTTCCACCAGCGTGACACCCCTGAAACACCCCTCCTTCACACACTTCTCATCCTCATACCCCTCCAACGCCCCCGGCTGCTGATAATTCCCCCAATCCTGCTTCCCACTAATAAAAGCTACAGGAACCTCAATCCTACGCCCAGCAAAAAGGTACAAATCCTTACGACTCTGCGGCGTACTCGCCGTTTGCGCGCGGTACCAATTCAGCGCGCCTTGGAAGCCAGTGCGTTGCCATTCTTGGACGTAGACGGCGAGGTCGGAGGGGGTGAGCCAAATCTCTGTCGCGTGGGGGTCTTCTCCTTCCATGTTGCGGGAGACTGTGGTGGGAAACGAGTCTTCGGCCCTCATGATGTAGTATTCTGGCATTTCTTCGAGGGCGCGCGCGGACCATTCTGTGAGGGGGTGGGGTTTGTTGGGCGCCCAGTTGGCGGATTTCAAGTGGAAGTAGCCGCGCAGGTAGGTTTCGAGGCCTTGAGGCGGGTTGCACCAGTGGTCTGCTGCGTGGGGGGTGGAGTTGTACCATTTGTAGTGTTTGCGCGGGGGGTTGAGGGTGGCGAGGGAGGTTTGGATGTCGGGTTTTGGCGGGGTGGAGGGCGAGGGGGGCAGGGGAGGGGCGTGGTGAGGGTGGGACATTTGGATTGTGGATTTGAAAATGTCGGGACGCATGAGCGCTGTCATTGCTGAAGAGACGCCGCCGAAATCGTGGCCGATGATCGTGTGGACTGTTTCGTAGCCTAGGCCGTAGACGAGGCAGACGAGGTCGCGGACGAGGTTTGTGAGAGTGTATTCGTCTAAGTCGACTTCGTGGAAGGGTTTGTTCGCCCAGCCTGTTGTGCGCCCGTAGCCTCGCTGGTCCATGGCGACGCAGTAGTAGCCTTTGGCTGCGATGGAGGGGAGGATTTTGCGCCATGAGAAGGCGAGTTCGGGGTAACCGTGGCAGAAGAGGATGAGAGGGTTTCCTTTTTGGCCGGATTGGAGGATGTGGAAGTTGAGGCCGCAGGAGGGCGTGCAGTCGATGTAGTCTTCTGTAATTCCTTCTGGGAGAGGTAAGGGTGGGAGACCTTCGCCGTTGGGTGGGGTGGGGTTGGACATTGTTGTTGGGCGTGGATGGGGCCGATGGATTGTGGTTTAGAGGGGTGTTTTATATGTTCAATATCCTTTTCAGACGTTCGGGTTTACTGCAGAGGTGAGGACTTGCTGTCTGATCAATTCTTTGGAAGAGACGTGAGGTGCTACTTGTCGGCATAGTCGGATGAGGGGAAGTTGGAGGGGCGTACTTGATACGAGGCTGAACGGACAAATTTGACACCGAGCGACATTGCGGTCGTCCTGCATGTGATTGTGTATGTGAAGTTTGGATTATCATTTTCATTGTCAGAGTAGAGACAATTCTATAGGTCCTCGATCATCGTACTTCCAGAGCTGAGATCAACAGCAATCACCAAACGCTCATAACCAATCTAGCGAAGAAAACTTACTTCGCCTACACATCAACATCCGCAGCTTTCTCAACATCTTTCGACTCCTTCTTTCCATCCTTACTACTCTTCTTCTCAGCCTTCTTAACAGTCTTCCACTCCAACCCCAAAGCACCAATAACAGACACAGCCGCCATACCAGCAGCAATAAGGAATACCTGCCTCAAAGCATCATTGTACGCTTCAAGAACAGCAGGCAGCAGCTCAGCCGGGACCAGCTCACGCAAATCCGTAGCACCGGTGTTGACGATACTTGCCGGATCGATATCAGGAACAAGCCGAGTAATGCCCTTGACCAGATTAGAAGTGAGGACGTTCTGGCCGACAGAAATGAAAATCGCTCCGCCCATGGTTTGCGCAAAGACAGTCAATGCCAGACCCGTGGGCACGTCGGAGCGCTTGAGAACCGTTTGCGCGGCAAGGTTTGCCTGCTGCATTCCGAGACCGAGCGAGAATCCGTACAATACTTGGTAGCCAATCCACTCGGCGTGCCCGGTGTTGACTTTCCACGTTGAAATCAAGCCGGCGGCGACGGGCATGACGATGGAGGATATGTATGCGAATTGCGTGTAGTAGCCGATTTTGCTTGTTAGGGCGCCGGAGACTATGGTTCCCAGAACGAGAGAAAGGACCATGGGGATTGTGCGGATGCCGGATTCGACTGCCGAAACGCCTTTGACGGCTTGGAACCAGATGGGGATGAAGTAGACCATTAGCATCATGCTTGCGGCGACGTTGAAGACGAAAAAGCAGCCGGCGAGCATGCTTCGGTTCTTGACGATTGCTGCGGGGATGGTGGCGGTTTTCTGCGTGGTGATTTGCACGATGACGAAGGCGATGAGGAGCACACCGAAGAGGACTAGAAGGGCGATGATCTTGCCGTTCGACCAGGCGAGACTGCTGCCTCCCCATTGGAGGGCGAGGAGGATACAGATCAGGCAGGGGAGGAGGAAGAAAGTGCCGAGAGGGTCGAGTTGGAGGAGCTTGTCTTTGGTGCTGAGGCCTTTCTTGAAGGGGTCCATGTTCTTCAAGAGGAGCATGATGGCGATCATTGTGACGCCGCCGATGGGGAGGTTGATGTAGAAACACCATCTCCAGCTGACGTTGGATGTGAAAGCGCCACCGAGTAATGGACCGACAACACTGGCGATACCGAAAGTGGCGCCAACAGCACCCATCCATAATGGTCTCTTTGCGAGAGGTAGAGTGTTGACGAGCAAGACCATGCCACCGGACATCATACCTGCAGAGCCAGCGCCCTGAATCGCTCGTCCGATGATGAATGCCGTAGAGCTGGGGGCAGCACCACACACTGCGGAGCCGATCTCGAAGACGAAGATGAGCGATAAATAGACGTATTTAGGCGAGTAGAAAGTGTAGACGCGGCCGAGGAAGAGGGTGAAGCAACATGATGTTAGGAGGAAGGCGCTGCCGTACCAACCGATGTCATCTAGTGAGTGAAATTCATCGGTCATGGCTGGGATTGCTGTTGCAATGATTGTGCGGTCCTGTGGCGGTTAGTCTGGGATTCAGACATTGATTGGTTGGTTGATTTTACTTACAAGAGCTGTAAGGAACAAGGCCAAGAGGACGGAGACCATGACAAGCACAGCTTGAGCTGGCGGAGGATAGTCTGCAGATTCCTCGTCATCATCATCGTTGGTATTCTTTTCGTTTGCAGCCTTCTCGTCAATAGCCGGAATCTTGACATCGGCATTGTGATTGTCGGTGGTGGAAGAACTACCCTGGCGTTGATCAGCCTGGGCGTCGTTGTTGAGAGATTTGGTCGACATGATATTTCTGATGTCTCCGCGAGCAGTCGCAAGCTCTGGTGAGTCTGTCAGATATAAATTTCGAGTAAGCCATGGCTGCTGCACAGAGGAAGTGAGATATTAATACTCGCTCACGAGAGATGCGTTCAGCTCTGATGGCGGTGCTCTGGCTGGTGCGAGCGCATGTTGTGATTGGCTGGGTGGTCGGATGACATTTGGTGAGCGGCCGAGCCGCTGGGGCTTGCGTCGGAGAATGCAGAGAGTGCCGACGAGGTTATTGAAAGTGTACCTGCGAAATCTCCGAAGCTCGATTCACGTGGTAGTCAGTGTGTGGATGTTATTTTGCCTTGATAAGTGGTTTTATGGTTTACTGGGCCAGCAGGTAGTCAATGGGTTTTCTTGTCTATGCAAGCCTGAGGTGTGTAGTAATAGCAAATCTCAGGAGGAAGGTTAATGAGCCTCATCGCAGCCACTCTTCATTGTTGACTTTCTTGACCTTCGGTTACACGGCTGACCAGATGCACGCAATATGCTGCCAGAAATTGCCATTCTTCTCGTGATAGACTTGTTGGTGTAAGTACAGTAGGACGACTTGCATCCCTTCAACCACTTCCACCGCGGATTTTAGGAGAGCCAGCTTCTCCGGTCGACCTCCAACGTTGCTCCGCCGCGAGCGGACGATGCGGCCGCCTCTTACGCTTGCTTGCCGTCTCAAATATTTGAATCCAATCATTGAAAGCCACAAGATATACGAGTCAACAAAGAGGATGCATTGACAGTATTCCTGAGACTAGGCACCAACGTACATGGCATTGATTACGAACACTACAATCCTCAAGTAGCCCACACCCCGTCAGATACCAATATATATGCCATGAGACGTCACCTTCATCTCCATCCAATACATCAACTTAACTAACACCAACAACCCACCTCCCTCCCACTCCCCATACACCTTCAAACATCAATCGCACCATGCCACCCAACACATTCAACCCCACCACCGATATCCCCTCCCTCACCGGCAAAGTAATCTTCATAACAGGCGGCACAGCAGGTCTAGGTCGCGAAACAATCCTCAAACTCGCCGCCCACACCCCCTCCCACATCTACTTCTCCGGCCGCTCCCAAACCTCCGCCGACGACCTCATCGCAAGCCTCCAAAAAACCCACCCCACCCAACCCATAACCTTCATCAAAACCGATCTCGCCTCCCTCGACAGCATCAAACAAGCAGCCAAAACCTTCCTTTCCCAATGCCCCCGTCTAGACATCTTCTTCGCAAACGCAGGCGTCATGGCCCTCCCCCCAGCCCAAACAAAAGAAGGCTACGAAATCCAATTCGGCACCAACCACCTAGGCCACGCAGCACTCGTCAAACTCCTCCTGCCCCTCATGGAACAAACGGCCAAACTCAACGGACAACAAAACGACGTGCGAATCATCTGGACCACATCCCTAGGCTACAAATTCGCATCCTCCATCGACTTCGCCTCCCTCCACACGCCGCAAGACTGCTGCTCGCCCATCTATGTTCTCAGCGATTGGTTCCGGTACGGGCAGAGCAAACTCGCAAACCTGCTGTACGCGAAAGAAATTGCAAAACGCCACCCGCTCATTACCAGCGTGTCGATTCATCCGGGCGTGATTTTCACGGGGCTCGTGACGGGTATGGGGGCGTTTAATCGCTGGTTTGTTTGGGCTACGACGTTGGGGATGAGGGTGGGTGTTGAGGAGGGGGTGGGGAATCAGTTGTGGGCTGCGGTTGGGCCATTGGGGGAGGGGGAGGGAGAAGTGGTTAGTGGGAGGTTTTATGAGCCTGTGGGTGTTGACGGGGGGTTGACGGCGGCGGCGAGGGATGAGGGGTTGGCGCGGGAGTTGTGGGAGTGGACGGAAAGGGAGTTGGGGAAACATGGGATTTAGGATGGGGGTTTAGTGTTGGGGTTTGGAGTGGTTTTGGTGGTGGTGTTGGTTTGCTGCTTAGTTAGTATGGATTAGTTTACCTGCTTCAAAATCCAACATCTGTGTAGATAAATCAACCATCTACTCTTAATAACAAATCGCACACGAGCATTCGAGGCGAGCAAGTATCTCAGCATATTCATCTGACTTTCGGCATTTAGTATATACAAAAGATAAAAAACAGCGACAAGCCCCAGGCCATGGCGCTTGGGTAATCTGGCACTCTCTTTCATGTGTTTTGCGCCATGTTAATCCTGTGCCTCTGCGCCGACCGGCCGCAGATTCGTCTTCGCTGCCTCTGGGTGTCCTCACGCCCACTTTACAAAAGCTCGTTTTCTTTCCCGCGCGTGTTTCTTCGCTTAATCATCGTAGCCTTGGGGGATCTGGCGGGGGCCCTTGGGGACTGTCGTATGGTGTTAGTTTTGGTTCTGATCTTGACTATTCCCTGTGGCAATGTCTGTTCCGTTTTTCATGCTCTTGCGAATAATCCTTCCAAAGTGTGATTCCGCTTACCAGGGTATGTGAGAGGAATGGCCGATCTGTTGGGGTCGCCGAGGCGCTCGCGGAGGGGAGGGACGGTGGCCTGTGAGATTTCATTTCAGCTTCCATTCTTTTCTCCTTCAAGCGCGACTTCTCTTCCAAGTCTCCAGGATCATGCATACCACAATCAGAGGGCCGAAGCTGCCAATGACCAAACTCCACAGAATCGCGGGCTTGTGGCGCGCGGCCCAAGTGATGTACTTGCGTGGAGCGCCCCAGAATGTTACGGGCGCCATGGCGATTGTATTGTGTGTGGTTTGTTGCGGTAGAAGAGGGAGGACTGATCTGTGCAAGAGGGCGTGGTTTGCGGTATAGGCGTGTTGCGCTGCTTGATTGAAGTTGGCGGAGGTCTGGTCAGCGCAGCCAATGGGGCGCGGAAAGGATGCCGCGGCTTGCTCCAGCTTGAGGGAGAGCAACCACGTAGCTCCAACTTACGTCGTCTCTCGCTTTGGCTGTTGACTTGAGAGTGGACGTCTGTCTGTTCTTCTTACCAAGTCGCAACACCCACACACATTGACGACCAACACAATGCGATCGATATTCTTGGGCCTCTTCTTGGGCCTTCTGGGCTTTGTCTCCGCTCTGTCGGCTGCGGGCAGCAATTTGCTCGTTGTCGTTGACGATGAGGCCGATAGAGGAAAGTACTCGACTTTCTGGAGCGACCTTCAGTGTAAGCAGCATTGGCTATTGTCACTTCAATTGGAAGCATTTTACTGACCTACAATCATAGCAAGAGGCTTCCAACTCACTTTCCGCGCCGCCAAAGACGCCTCGCTCTCCCTCTTCCAACACGGCGAACCCGCCTACTCGCACCTCCTCCTCCTTCCAACCAAGTCAAAGGGTCTCGGACCTGCTTTGACGCCCAACCTTATCGTCGATTTCGTCAACGCCGGCTCCAATGTTCTTCTTGCCTTGTCAGGAGAGAGCGGTACCCCAAGTGCCATCAACAGCCTTCTGTTAGAATTGGACATCCAGCTGCCCCAGGACAGGACCAGCTTAGTGGTGGATCACTTCAACCACGACACCAAGAGCGCTAGCGAGCAACACGATGTGCTCCTCCTCCCGTCTACCGAGTTTGTGCGCAAGGATATCAGGAACTACTTCAGCGTGGAGGGTCTCGTGGCTCTGCCTCGTGCCGTCGCTCAGGTTCTTGGAAACGCCAGCCCGCTTCTTGCGCCTGTTCTTCGCGCGCCTGAGACCGCATACGTGTACAACCCCAAGGATGATGCTGAGGGTGCTGAGGACCCCTTCGCGACTGGCAACCAGATCAGTCTTGTGACTGCTTTCCAGGCCGTCAACAGCGCTCGTCTTTCTGTTCTCGGCAGCAGCGAGGCCCTCGAAGACGCCTGGTTCGATGCATCCGTCAAACTCGCCGGCTCCGACAAGCCCGCATCCAAGACTAGCAACCGTGCTTTCGCTCAAAAGCTCACTGCCTGGACTTTCAAGGAGGCCGGTGTCCTCAAGGCCGGTCCAATCACCCACTTCCTCAACGAGGGCGCTCAAAAAGACGCCGCAAACAGCACCACCGACGTGACTCTCGCCGGAATCGACACTAACCCCGAAATCTACCGCATCAAGAACGACGTCTACTACTCCATCGAGCTCTCCGAATGGGCCGGCGACCACTGGGCACCCTTCAAGCCCGCCGTCGGCGACAACGTCCAGCTCGAATTCAGCATGCTGTCTCCCTTCCACCGCCTCAACCTGATCCCCGCGCGTACAACCCAGAACTCCACAGTCTACACGCAAACCTTCAAGCTCCCCGACCAACACGGCATCTTCAACTTCTTCGTCGAATACCGCCGCCCCTTCCTCACCAACATCGAGGAGAAACGCACCGTCACCGTCCGCCACTTCGCCCACGACGAGTACCCGCGCAGCTACGTCATCACTGGCGCCTACCCCTGGATTGGCGGAATCTGGGTCACCATTGCTGGCTGGCTGGCGTTTGTGGCGCTTTGGTTGTACAGCAAGCCTAGTCAGCCCAAGGCGGATTTGAAGACGGAGAAGAAGCTTTAGAGTGGGCTGGGAATTTTTTCAAGTACAAAAAAAAGCATGGATTTGTTGTTGCTACTGTAGTATGTATGATTTGATCTCTTGTATTGCGTCAAATGACAGCTGCTTGCGAGCGAGCATAGACCGAAATGATACCTGACAAAGGCTATGGTTTTCTTCTCACAATGCTTTTTTTGGGTCTGGGGTGACTCTCAATTTGATTTTCGTTTATGTTGCTACTTGAGATTTTTCTTGTCCGTTCAGCAGGCGAACAAAGTTCCTAACTTGAGCTGAATCAGGAATCCGATACAGAGCCCTATCTACCTATTTCTTTACCGATAACTTCAAGGATTCCAATCCAAGAAATCGCAAACAAACGCCTTGAACGCCAAACAAAAGAGAATGCTGACACACACCTCTCCAGCAGCAATACCGCTCATCTCGTTACATCCAACACAACGCCTCCTGGTCCTGTGAGATCTCCAAAAAATCCAACACCCCCATCACAATCCCTCAAACTATGCCAACCATCCGAATAAAAGTCCAAAGACCACCAGTCGAATTCCCGTTCAAGCCAGAGGCAGAGGCATTAACGTTCAAACAAGCCCAGTCAGATGCCCCATCCAACCGTCTAAACCATAGGCCAGAAACCAAAGGCAGAACCTTCACAAACCCCTCGCAAAAATCAATCAAGCCCAAACCTCTCCCTTCCCCTCGCCCTGGCATACTCAAACTCCGCCTCATTCCACCACACCCAAGCGCCATAAAACACCCAAAGAAGCACAAGCACCAAACAAACCGCTTCCCAGAATTTACGGCGGGAAATTTCTCTGCAAGCGAGGTCTTGCGCTGCAAGGAGGTTTTGGTGCGCGAGGGAGAGTTCGGCACGGTGGTTGAGAGTGGTGAGGTGGGTGCGGAGGAGGAGGCGGTTGATGCGGGCGTGGGCTGATGAGGTTGTTGATGATGGGGAGGGGGGGGCGGATGGGGAGGAGATGGCGGCGTTGGAGGAGTGGGCGTTGGCAAGGAGTGGATTTGGGGAGGAGATGGAGTTGGAGTTGAGGGCGAGGAGGTTGCTTTCTGTTAGGCGAGGAAGGCGAGGAGGCGCGGTTGAAGGGTTTCCTGGCGTTTCTGGGATGCGGTTGCTGGTGTTGCTGTGTTCTGATGCGAGATGCGGGACGTTGAGGTCTTCATCCGTCCAGCTTGCGGGAACAGCAGGGTCTGGCAGAGAGAGGTCTCCCAGTACTGGTGTATTGTTGGAGTTGCTGGGAGGAGCGTAGGGGTGGACGTAGTTCGACGAATGGACGGATTTGGGAGACCCGAGCAATTGGAAAGAACCAGTGGACTCTCCGGACTGCGAAGAAGAGCCTCCTTCGCTCCCAGCATCCAAGACAAATCCGATTTGAGGGCGAGACTGACCTGATCTCTGCGGACGAGGTGTAGGCTGGGTCTGCTGACTTTGAGACTGACCGCCCGAACCCGCCAATTTCCTCTCCAACCTCATGCGCTTTGAAGGAGTGTCGATGATTGGAGAGCTAGGAGGGGCGTTTGTGCAGGCTTCATTGTCACGGTGAAGGCGCTTTTGGTCTGTGCAGCGCCAGGTGGAAGGCGTGGAAGTGGCGGTAGTCGGAGGAGTTGGCTTGAGCCTCGTTTTGGATTTGGATGATGAGGGACCCGACTGGGGCGTCGACATGGTTGTTTGCTTGTCTTTGCGGGTTGAGAGCGAGAGGGGGGTTTGGTTGTTTGTGAGAGGTAGACATGTTGGTCGTGGTGGATGGGGAGGTGGGGTTTTGTTCTTGTTGGTGAATTGGGAACGGCAGTGCCTGAGGTGTTAAATCGGGTGTTCAGGGAGATATGTGAAGGGAGAGAGCGTGTTTGGAAGGAAGGGCTGACGTCTTATTTGGTGGTGACTGAGACAGGTGGCTTTATGGGTAGGTCTGGGGATGTGGTGTCTATGACTTTTGTCTTGCCTTGGGAACCTGCTTTCAACTGGTGAGAACATGTAAGTGACAGCCTGCGTTTCGACCTTAGAGCATTTGGGATTTTCCTGGACCATGGGTTTTCTGGACATCACTTGACGAAGTTGCCAGTGACATGCATTTCGGAACTGCGGAATACTGGTGTGGTGCTGGACTTTGCAGCACTCAAGTTCCGTACATGAACGTGCGTTTCTGATCTCCTCTTCTCTCTTCTGACATTGCTTCAGCGGCGAAATCAGACTCCTCCCATGTAGAAATCGTTGCTGCCCTCGCCTTATTCTCTCGCTTGTACATGAACTTCAGAAAGACCAGCCCGCAAATTCCACAAGCCATGATACCCATGGTGGCGATCAATGGTGTCTCATCTAAGCATTAGTTAGTGATGAGTCCCAGACAGGAGCAGTGTAGGGTCTCAACTGACATCTCGGAGCATATTTGCTCTTAAACAGCTGGCCAGCAATGACGCCAGCAATATTCGCCCAACCGTTGACTCCCATTACGACACTACGGGTGCCTTTCCATGGCGTGTTTCCCGCCAACCAGACGGCAAGAAGCGGTCCGCCGACGAAAACGCCCGCCATGCATACGTGCGCGAAACCGTATCGAAGAGGGGTGTTGGTGGAAGTGGCCATGACAATGCACCCAATGATACCCAAACACATTCCGCCAACGGTGTGCATGGAGCGTTCCCGGAAGTGATCGCTTGAGTAGACGACGATGAGGAGGCCGACGGTTCCGCTGTGGTGAGAGAATTGTCAGTCGTATCGGAAAGTGCAGATCATGAATGAAGTACTTACACTACGAACGGCGGCACACTCATGAGTGTCGCTTTGATACCCTGGTATCCCATCCCTTGTACAACCAGGGGGAGGAAGGTTGTAAAAGCGGTGACCGGAAGGACGGTGGTGATGTTGCAGAGAACAGTCAAAAGCTTCTTCCAGTCTTTGGCAACATCAATGATGTCACGCCTCGTGACAGAAGTGCTGTCGATATCACCTTCCTCTTGCGCTCCGGCCAGGTCAAGTTCCATGCGACGGATGGCATGAGCACGCTCTTCGGGAGTGAGGAACCATGCTCCACTAAGGCTCTTGGGTAGGAGGAAGAAGCTGATAATTCCAAGGAAGACCGTGATACCTCCTTCAACGAGGAACAGCACCTGCCAGCCATGAAGGGCTGCTGTACCAGCTTTGAGAAGACCGTATGCGAGTACGCCAGCGAATGCTCCAGCCACAGAGTACATGCCAGTGAACATGCCCATTCGGAAGCCCACGTCGTACTTTGGATATAGCGTGGACATGTAGAACATGCCGATTTGCGTAAACCCAGCTTCAGCAGCACCGATAAGGAGTCGAAGTGCGATCAAAGTTCCACTGCCACGGATGGCAGCGTGACACATGCAGAGACCGCCCCATAGCATGACTTGTACACCGATGAAGTACTTGATGCCAACACGGCGGGCTAGGATGACCATGATGGGCTGGAGGGGAACATAGGTTGCTGAGAAGAGGGATAGCGAGTTGGGAATATCGTCTGGAGACAAGTTGGCGTCTTCGACGAAAGAGCTGGTTGCGACGAAGCCAACGTTGGTTTTGTCAATGCCGCAGAACTGGTGTGGTAAGCGGGAGTTCAAGGTCAAGAGGAAGTGATTGTACTGTACTCACGATGAACATGACCGCCAAAAGACTGACGACAATGAAGTCCAACTTGAGATTGACTCGTCTGTTGAGTCGCTTCTCGGCCTCATTTTGTGGTCGATAGTGTGTCGGTTGCAGCTGGGCAGAGCCTCTCTGGATAATCTCGAGGTGCTCCGGCTCAACGATGCCCTTCTCTTGAGCGACGGTACGATCCATGGCGGTCTTCTTCTTAAGATGACTACTATGAAGTTGTTGCAATCCGTTGCCGATGCACCGATGGAGACTCAGTAATATATTCGGTGGCCATGGTGCTTGACTGCATCAGATACTTGTAGTTGAGTGCATGCAATCGCTACCACGGCCCTTGTATCTCTCCCCAGAGCTAAGCCCCATGTTTGCGGAGAAGGTTAGTCTTGTTTGAGCATGGTGGGAGAGTAAGTTGATGAGCCTTTCCCACTTTACCAGCGCTGCATTGCAGCTTTCCCACTTTCCCACATTCCCACACACCGTGAGGGGACACGGCAGTTGATGTTGGTGGGTGGATGTGGAAACCACTTGATTGCACCCTGCGGCAGACCACAATGTTTCCCAGTCAAGGATGCATATTTTATGAACGTAAAGAAACCCGATGCGACCTCACCAAGTGTCTTCTTTCATTGCTCCATCGCCATTGTTTTGTTCAACACCGTTAGTCATCAGATGGACTTCGCAAACAACACTATCTCGACATAGGCATACAGGAAAAATGCCGACCAGCACCCTGACCATTACACCGTCGAAGTGTCCTTTTGCAGTCCATGGCAAACCTATCGATATAGATACATCAGCGGCAGTCGTGAGCGATGTACCAGACAAAATCTACGAGGAGTATCGATACCTCCGGAAGCATTGTCCTGTCATACACACCAGCCAATACGGAGGCTACTGGCTTATGACACGATATGAAGACGTCAAACGCGCAGCGATGGACTCCGAGACTTACATCTCAAGTGTGAAGGCGGTAGTCCCGAGTGACCCAAGAGGACTTCGTCGGCCGCCTCTGAATTTCGACGCACCGGCACACACTCCCTTCCGAACGGCTTTGGAACGAACGGTCAAACCTGCTCGTCTTGGTCGTTTGAAGGGCCCACTACAGGAACACGCTGAGGCCGAGCTGGCACCATTGTTGGCGCGTGGTCATGGCGACATCAGTGCCGAGTTTGGAGCTAACTTCGTTGCCAGGATGGAATCTGAATGGCTTAACCTTGAACCTGGAGTTGCATCTGAGCTTGCCACTACTGCCGCCAGTTGGCTTAATGCTTGGAGAATGCAGGATGGCGACGTAGTAACGAGAAACTCGCAGAAGATGTACCAGATTGCGCGAGATCTGTTGGAAAGTCGACGATCCGATCCAAGGGAGCCAGAAGAGGATCCAGCATCTTCGCTGCTCTTAGAAAAAGATGCGCAAGGGAATCCCTTGAGAGAAGAAGATCTGATGTAGGTCATAGAGCACCCTTGCAATTCACCTGCAAAGCTGACTGCGAACAGTGGCTGCCTTCGCCAGGCATTAGTTGTCGGTGTAGTGGCACCACCCATACTCATCGGCTCTATCTGCAATCATCTCTCACAGGACAAAGAGTTGCAGCGTAGGCTCCGAGAAGACGAATCGCTTATCCCAGCAGCAATGGAGGAGTTCCTCCGCTTGTACAGTCCTTACAGAGGTTTTGCGCGCACGACCTCGAAAGATGTGCACCTTCACGGCGAGACGATCAGACCGACGGAACCGGTCACACTATGCTACACCGCCGCCAACCGCGACCCCGAGGTATTTGAGAGTCCAGATGAGTTCATCATGGGTAGGCCAAACATCGCCGTCCACATGGGCTTTGGAAGAGGCAAGCACCGGTGCGCGGGGATGCCGCTCGCAAGATTGTGAGTCTCAAGACTGGTCACTGAGGGGAGACTGCAGTATATTAACATTTGCACAGGAGCCTAGACGTGATGCTCAGAGTGATTTTGAGAAACACTAAGGATTTCGAGGTGGCCGGGGAGTTGCAGTATTCCAGGATGCCTGAGCTGGGTATCATCAGCTGTCCGATGAGATTTGTTCAGTGAACCTGGCCAGGAGGGTCCAGTTGTAGCCATAGATTACAGCCCGGTCAATGCCATGCTTTCAATGGTCTAGTCTCAAGGCCACGATGTTATTAGTGATACGGAGGTACATGTCGGCGACAAGTAAGGACAAACGAAAGATTGCCGTGCCAGGTGCGGGGAAATCCCCACACGCAAGTCAAGTCGATGCCTCTCAATCTCCCACTCTGCCATCTTCCACTCCTCTTCGTGTGATCCACACAATAATGGCCGATGTAGTCCGGAGCGATGAGACGCCCTCCACATTCAACTGCTCTTTTTGTCAAAGAGAATTCACCAAGAAAGAGCACCTCAAGGTACCCGCCAATGACCTTTACCCACTCCCGACCATGTCATCGCTAACGCTCCTTCTAGAGGCATGAAAGAGCTCGTGAGTCTGATAGCAGAGCTACGGTATGTGTAGCAAAACAAATCTCACCATATTCGTACTTCAGATACCGGCTCCAAACCTTTCAAGTGTGGAATCTGCAACCGGTGTTTCTCACGTGGAGATGTACTCAACCGCCATGTGAAAGGTCACAAGCAAAGTGCACCATCACGACAGTCCACATTGAACAGCGACAACCAAGCCACAATCCAGACAACAGCAGTGGCCGCGAGCGGTCAGGGTCCTGAAGACTTGTTGCCCAATATTCATGCTTCTGATGCAATCGCGTCGGCCGATCAAAGCCAAGGGCACGAGTTTGGTAACGTAGATCTGATGTTTTGGGCGAACACATCATCAGGAAATCCCGATGCCTCATCATCTCTCCTATGGCCCGATTCTGCAGACTTCTTCCAAAGCCTGACTTCTAATGATGTGATGGCTTGGGATCACTCAATGCCTAATTACGATCCATCTACCTCACTCCCGCAGGAAACTCTCTCTGCTCTTCCGCCACAGCCAGCAGCATCGAATACATCTCCGTACGACGAGCCTACCGCTACAGAAGACGCACGCCGAGCTGTACAAACTACCAACGGGCTCCTGACCGATACCGTACGCATTGTCGTGAACATGCTCCCTGAAGTGCTTACTCCTAAATCTCTTCCCAGCTTCTCAACGTAACGTCCAATGCAGCACTCTTCGATCTGACCCCACGATTCTTGGATAGCAGCCTTCATACATTCTTCATCAAATTCAACTCAATTCTCCCCATCGTTCATCGGCCAACTTTCATCTATCGAGAGTGCCCCGCGCCTCTTCTCTTGAATGCAATTGCTCTTGGTTCACTGTTTATTGGTACGGAAGACGCAACGGCAACAGTGAGTAGCTTACCCAATCATTTGAAGACTAAACTACTCACTCCTTGATCTTAGGGTGAATGTCTTTGGCGGCTCGCTCATACGGCCATCGCGACATCGTGGCCAGACATGATAGGCAACCGGAGAGAGCACGACCTCTGCAGCGGAGTTGAGCTTGTGCTTGCTGCTTTACTCAGCCAAGCATATGCAGCTCTTTCGAAGGTAAGTTCGTTTGGCAAGCGCCATATCAACGAGACGCTAACTGGAGCCACTCCTAGAACCGAACGTTGAGAATGACCAGCCAAACTTTCTACGGTCTGAGTATGCACTGGGCACAATATTGTGGTATGTATGATGTGGGTCGGATCGACTTACCTGAGGTACCAAAGCATGAAGATAATCTTGACATGAAAAGCCATGCCTGGAGATCATGGGCTGCCAGAGAGACACAAGTGCGAACGCTACTAGGTCTTTGCGTTATCGACAGTGTGGTGTCCCAATTCAGCGGGAATTTCGTTAACACATGGGCAGCAACACACTGCTTGCCGTTGGCTGCTGACGATAAGTCATTCGCAGCTGATGATGTAGACGACTGGATAACGGCAATGGGCACTCGTGACTCCGATGGTCTGCTGCTCTTTTCGAAACTATGCCGACTGATCGTCTCGGATGGAACGCGAGCCACTCAATTGAACCAACTTTCAGGGCTTCTAAATGTAAAAATCTTACTGGAGGTCCTGGGCTCACTCTCGATGGATTTTGAACAAGCAAACCGAGGATTTGCTGGGGACAGATGCAACTTAGGAGCCCTCAAAGCCCTCGGAGTAGTTCGTCACACGCTCACAGAGTGCAATACTCTTACAGCAGCTGATAGAGCGATCGGGCTATTACGCTGGCATGGTCTCTGTCTGGATCTGGTCGGCAATACCGCAAAGGGAGCACGCAGAATGTGTTCCTATCATGGTATCACGCAACACATATTCGGCGGCAGAAAGCGCCAAGAACCTGGTCGTATCGATGCACATCGTTGGACCCATAGTCTGCGCGCTCGGAAGTGTCTTTTGCACGCGCTAGAAATTCAGAAAATTGCATCAGACGTCCCGCTCGGAATCATACATGATACCTGTCTACCTGGGGCTCTTTTCGCCGCAGCAACGACGTACAGCTCTTTCGCGCTCCCGGGTTTAACGAAGGTCTTTGTGCCAGAAGCCGTGGACTGGGATGTGGTGGTCTCGTATGGTCTAGATGATCAACCAACATCGTTCACTCCAACTGGATCACAAGCCACCAATAACACGATCGCCTTCTTACAGAACACCGGCACCACGCAAACAAAGGGCTGGGTCCCTCGTAACCTGCTGTACGAGCTGAGCTCCGTCAGAATACTTCTACACAGCCTCTCGCAGCATTGGGGTGTCACGCAAGAGATGGAAGAGGTTATAGGATCTTGGGAGGCACATTGTTCCTGATCAGTCGAGGCTTTCATCACACGCAGAGGCATCAATTTTGAAATCTTTGAGATCCACAGATGTGGTCTGGGTCCAATATCGCTCGAGATCCTCCAACATTCCTTGAAACCACGCCGCATGTCACTCAAAGTCCCACATCAGGCTGCTCCGTCCGGCAAAACGTTCTCCACGATATATCGGATAGCATCTGATCGATACGTGTCCAGCTCAACAATGGAGCCGTAACCATTGAACACCATGCTTTCCGCTTTCTCGGTATATGAAGGCCAATCCGGCAGACCAAGTCCTGTTTCGTTCGGTCAGCAATCTGCTCTGATTCGGAGTCTTACTAGATTCTCACCATTGGTTCCTTGATTTGGATCCAAGTCATGAACAAAACTGATCCACGAAGCCGACATCTGATACGCTAGGTTTTGGTCCCAAGGTTGATCAGCTATGTTGTTCGAGAAGACGTATGCCTGCTCAACTCCAGTGGTGATGCCTTTTTCAGGTTCGGAAGTGTTGGACGGCAAGTGGTTGAACCGGTATTTGTACACTGGTACGCCATCTCTCGCCAGACTCTGCGCGATCATGCGTGCTGGTGCTATCTGGACGATGTCGCCGAAAATCGAGGACGCCATCTTGTCAAGACTTCCGGATGAGAATTTGGCTGTCCCGGTGTTGTAAGGACATCCCAGTCTTGCGTTCTGATGGTACATGTCGATTATGGTGGCGACTGTTTCATTTGGCAACCGCTGAGGTCTGAAAAAGCCTCTTGCTACATCCGTGTCAGCAGATCTCTCTTGGTCTTGATCCTGGATCGAACACCGCTTACCCACTGCGTCGAAAAGCTCATCGGTGGAGTTAATGCCCGTCGGAGCGGATGTGGTTCCCACATCCGTATTCGCTGGATCGTGTCAGCTTTAAAACATCATGCATGCCAATACCAGAGTGCTCACTTACTTCCAACGATGGTAGGGACTTTCAAATATTTCCCCGCTGGTAACGCTCCCTGAATCGACGTACGAGTGAAGTCGCCATCAATGGACTGGCCCGTGGATGATCCTGTATTTGCTCGGAAAACATCCACAGGCAACTCCTTAATGCAGTCCAACTTCTTGGATGCTGATGCATTGAACAACGGATGGCACGTTGTATTGGTGATCAGCCAGTCGAACATCTTCTGGAATGCAGGAGTATCTGGGGATGTTAGTGGGAAAGCTCCACCACTTTGGAGAATCGCACCGCGGAAAAGACCATCGTTTCTTCCGTCGTACGCCATCATGTGAGAGTAAGTGGAGACAGCGCCAGCGCTACACTTGTCAGCCGCGACAAGCCTAGTCATTCGTTCAGATAGCAAATGCTTACGATTGACCAGCCAAAGTCACTTTCCTCGGATCACCTCCGAACGAGGCGATGTTGTCTTGGATCCAATGGAGCGCAAGCCGCTGGTCTAGCATGCCTAGATTCAGCAATCCCAGTTCTGCCATCTCCCTTCCGTTCAAGAATCCGAAAGGCCCTAGTCGGTAGTTCTGAGTCAAAAGGATCAGTCCGTGTTTGGCGCGGTTAGGCTCACATAATCCACTTACGACTGTGACTACTATCATTGGCTTTCCGATCTCCCTGGAGATTCGAGTTATAGCTGTTCCTTCAAATTTTGGGTCGGCCTTTTGACGAAGCGAATCAGGACAACAGCTCAACAAAATCCATACCTGGTTACCCACCGTATAGCCTGCCGTCAATCCACCTCCGTACAGCCACACCATCACCGGCAACGATCCATTGTCCGAAGAGGTCCCAAGTGGCTTCCAAATATTGAGTGTGAGGCAGTCCTCGCTCATGTTGCCTGGAGCATCGGTGGAGTAGCAGCTTGCTCCAAAAGCATCGGCTTCGATGGTACCGAAGGGTTCTTGCAGAGGAACGGCTTGACGCAGTCGCCATTTGCCGATGGGTGGTTGAGCGAACGAAGTTCCTAGAAATTTATGAACTCCGTTGGATTCATCAATTATTCCGTGGACGGTCCCGTTTGTCGTGGTTACGGAGGCCAGGCAAGTGCCAGCAATGAGAAGTCCCAGAACGAACTGTTTCAACTTGGTATGCATTGTGCTGAGGCTGCACTGTGGTCCGATGTCAAGAATATGGGTTTGAACGATCTCAAAGCAAATAGATGTGCCTTTTCCTTCAGCAGTACAGCCTAGCGGAAATTACTCAGTTGATTGCGTCGAAGCCTCTTGAAAGTAGAGTCCACCCTTCTGCAGCGGTCCTTATGGAGCAATCATTAGTACTTCCAAGATAACTTACAATGGGAGTTGATCTTCTCCCGAAGGACTTGACCTTTTCCTTCAACTGCAACACCCCCGCGACCAAGGAATCCGGCTCTAATTCCCCACATTGTCCATTGCGACTACGGATCGCTGCAACCCGCAACTTTCGCATACTATCCGAGGGTATGTGGGAAAGTGGGAAACCCCATTTTCCCACTTGTGGATCATACCAGCCAGCGTTCTCCGGCCTCATTCGCTGCCGTACTCGACTCGTGTTGTTCGACTCTCCTCTTCTGACTTTAGCTCTTGACGGTTGCCAAAAATTTTAACGATCGTTGTTCGAGCTCCTCTTTTCGCGTGGGAATTGCAAGTCAGAAAGATGCCGACCAAAGCGGGCTACAGGCTGTCGTTCGCACATCCCAAGGATAATAGTTCATCAGATACACTTCTAAGAATCACGGCCGGACTACTTAACATTGCTATGAATGTGAATTGTCCCTCCATGCTTTCTTTGTGATCTCCACAACCTTGCATCTGTCTATCGCAAAAATGATGAAAGTACTCGCTCTATTCGCGCTCGCTTCATGTGCAACCGCAAGTGACCACGGCTCAACTGTATGTATGCCATGATGGCCGGTCCAATGTCTAAGCGGAGCTGACATAAATTGATTACAGTACGGCGGTTCAGGGCCCTACAAATCGGTATGTGCGTGAACTCCGAAAGTCGATACTCTATGCTCACGGTCCACAGTACGCTTTCGAAGTCGAGTCTCTTGTCAATCATACTTTCTATCAACCGATAGAGTCGGCGGTTGGCTCGAATCTAAAGCTACCTGTAATAATTTGGGGCAATGGTGCTTGTAGTCCATGGTCAGTGTTCTTTCGACAGATGTCACAGGGGTGACTTGCGGCTGACCTCTACCTAGTACGTATGGAAGTGCCACGTTCGTCTGCCAGTGCCTCGTCTGATGAACATCTCAGTCGGCGCCAAATTCCGCGCTTTCTTGGGTGAGGTCACATCTTGGGGTGCCATCGCCATTGCCACTGGGCCGATCTATGTTGATCCAGAAGACTATGAGGAGCCTGCTTCTGACCCCGAGAATCCGGCCTCTAACCAAAATCCACAAGCACTAACAAATGCAATCGATTGGGTCTACGCCAATGCTGGTAAGGGTGATTGGAAGCACATAGATCCCTCCCGCATCGGTGTATGGGGCCAAAGCTGCGGTGGTCTTGAGGCCTACACTGCTGGACTTCATGACGATCGCGTTCACCATATTGGCATTTTCAACAGTGGCCAGCTGAACGAGACAGCAAGTCATGGTGTTGCTGGCAATCTTACGAAGCCCGTCTTCTACATTCTGGGTGGACCGACTGATGTTGCATACCCAAATGTTCGTCCTTTCCCTCCTTTGAACAACGTTCAATTATTGACTAGAGGTTCCAGGGCGAACGAGACTACTCAAACTTGCCTCGAGGTACGCCGGCCTGGAAGGGAAACCATGCACTCGGGCACTCCGATGCGTTCGACGTACCCAACTCTGGCATTCCAGGCATCGTTGGAAGACACATGCTTCAATGGCTCCTTCGGGGTGAAAAGCGAGCGCAGCATTGGTTCACTGGTGGTGGGCCCGGTGCCATCGGCATCAATGATGTTGAGTACAAGGCCTTGAAAAGCATCAAGGTCACTCCGATTTAGGCAGTTGGGCTGCTGGGATTTATGGAGCACAAGGCAAACATTATCGGTTTTGCCCGAGCCCAGAAGTTGCAGCATGAAAACCAGGATTTGGCCCACCGACGAGCCAAATAGAGTAGGTGTTTTAGCTAAAGTCAAACTGTAGAAACTTTTCGAATGTTGATATCACGACATTGTTCCTATGCAAGTCAGGATGTTTATTGTCGCTTTGATCAGAGAGAAAGGAAGATAATATTCCTTTTTTGGCCGCAGATTCTCAGCTGCTTTGGCAATGTATTTTGAGGCGCAATGGATTTGCATTATGCCTACCTTGGAAATGTCTTCGTTGAAAGCAAAAATCGCCAACTAACGATAAAATTATCAAGCTAAACTCGAGATCTACAAAGTTCTTCAGCTTTCTTTACAATCATCAAGGTTACTCTGTTTAAGCATGTCGATCTTCAGAACTCAACCAACGTTGCAAGCCATCAAGGTCTTTGCAATGCGCGTTGATACCATGATGATTGAACCTTGTTACTTTCCACCACACGCTATAAGACTCAGGATGGCCGTGAAGACAAGCAAAATTATTCATGCAGCACAAAGCATCGCACAAGATGTACAAGCTATACCACATCGCTCAACTTTTGGCTTTAGTGGCAGGAAGTCCGCTGCATCGCGCAAACGATCTGGATGACAAAGCACCACGACTTCACGATTTCGATGCGCTCGGTGCTTGGTTCGATGGAATTGCGACAATTAACTCAACCTCCACGCCTCGCAGATTCAATGCCTCGATCGCAATCGTCGGCGCTGGCATCTCCGGGCTTGCAACCGCGCTGATGCTGGACAGTGTCGGCGTACACAACTGGGAATTGATCGAAGCAAGTGATCGCGTCGGTGGTCGTTTCAGGACCAAGTACGTGGGCGACACGGAAGAGTTCGCTGAGATGGGTCCAATGAGATTGCCATACAAAGTCACCTACAAGAGCGACAACTCGACTCAAGTCTACACCGAACACCAGATGACCTTTCAGCTTGCGGAGTGGCTCAATGAGCTCAACAAGAATGACCCCAAATGGAAGATTGATTTCATCCCCTGGATCCAACATCACGCGAACGAGCTTCTTGCCCGTGGTACTGGACGCCTAGCAGATGGGAGCATCCCGACTCGCGCTGACATCGCTAGAAATGCGAGTCTGGGCACACCAGCACCCCTAGAGTCAACTGAGTTCGACAGCACGACACATAAGATGAACGAAATTCTCAAGAACGAGGAAACTCTGAAGTCGATCCAAAAAGACCCTTGGAGAGCCCACAAAAAGGCGATGGATGACGGCTTGGACGATTACAGCGAGCAAGCACTGATGCGCAACGTGTATGAGGCAAGCGAGAACGTTACCGATGCAATCTGGACAGCTTCAGACTATGATGTTCTCTGGGATGAGATGGTCCACAACTCGAACCTTGGTCTTGATGGCAGCAGCGGGACTCTTGGAGAGACTGAATGGAAATGCGTGGACGGAGGTTTTAACAGATTGTCGGATGCCTTCCTCCCGCATGTTTCCGATCGCCTTACTCTTGATCGCAAGATTTCAAAGCTGGAGTCCATCGAAGGAAAAGAAGGTCATTTTAAGACGAGGTTATCTTGGAAGAACAGCAACCACTCTCTGGATTCTAAAGATTACGACTATACTGTTATGGCAGTCCCGTTCACGATGACCAGATTCATGGACCTTCCTCAATACTCCTCCGTACTTGGCCGGGCCATCAGTGAGGCGGGACTGAGGTTCAAGAGTGCATGCAAAGTCGCTGTTCTTTTCAAGGAGCGGTTCTGGGAGAAAGGTGAGCGACCTATTTTCGGCGGCTACTCTCAACCTGAAAGCTCTCCAGTCGGGGCTCTTTACTATCCAGTGTACGGTCTGAATGAGACTGGCCGTCCTGGTGTGATCATACACTATCGTGGTGGTGATTGGAGCGATAGATTCGTTTCAATGTCAGATGAGCAGCATGTGGAGATGGTTATGGACTCCATCGCAAGTCTCCATGGAGAAGAGATTAGAGACATATACACTGGCGACTACGAACGCCTTTGCTGGCTCCAAGATGTAAGTTCACACACAAAGCCTTCTACTCATTTCTCCTACTGACTCGCACGAAGGAACACACGGCAACAAGCTGGTGCCGACCAGATGTGGAACAGCACAAGCTCTACATCCCCTCCTATCACACCACAGAGCACAACACCATCTTCATAGGCGAGCATACTGCACCCACACAAGCATGGATCAGTTCGGCGTTACATTCTTCCGTTCGCGGCACAGTGCAGTTGCTCTTGGAGCTGGGGCTTGTGGACGAAGCAAAGAAAGTGAATGAGCAATGGATGGGAAGGTGGTTTGAAGCCAAATGATAGATGATTCACGCACATTCCCAAAGCATTGTAGACAAGTATACCGAGAATGACCAAAAAGAACATTCGAGACCCAACGCCCGATTCGCCCTCAAGCCCAACGCCCTAGTTCAGATGCTCCAAAAGCAGTTGAACCACGCCATCATGACCTTCTTGCCTGGCAAACTTCAAAGCCCTTGAGCCTCGAGTCTCTGCCTGTGCGTTCAACAAGAGCTGTGTGATATCAAGGCGACCATGTTCAGCAGCACCCTCCAGAGCTGTTCTTCCGTAATCTCCTCTTGCAGCCGCATTAACATCAGCGTCCCGCTGAAGGAGCTCACGGACAATATCGATATGCCCTCTCATTGCGGCAAGTTGCAAAGCGGTGCCATGTTCGTAAGGGCTTGGATCGGCTTCCGGTCGTGCGCCCGCATCGAGTAAAAGCCGTACAATATCAAGCCTGCCTGTGTCTGCTGCGGCTTGCAGTGCTGTACTTGCAAAAACTCCATTTTGAGGGGAAAAGAAGAGATTTGCAGGAGGGGCATTGGTATCTGCTTCCACGCTCAATAGAAATTGCAAAACATCAGCGAATCCATTATTCGCAGCCACTTGGAGCGCTACCGATGTTCCTTGTGCGCCGTGATCGTGGAACAGTCGTACCAGGTCAAGATTTCCTGTACTAGCTGCTATGCTGAGGACCGTCCAGTCCGTTCCATCTTCAGGAGCAACATTGACGTTCGCACCGGAGGACAACAGTAACTTCGCGGCTTCAAAGTGGCCTCCTGCTGCAAGCAAGAGGGCTTTCGATTTGTCATCTGCTCCATGATCCAACAGTAGCTTCACCATCTTGAATGGGTCTTTGTAAGTCAACGTCTTGCGAAATTGGACCACTGCTAATTCGAGCGCTGAGTAGTGATATTCTTGATCCCAATCGATGTAGGTATCGTTGACGTCAGCTCCAGAGCTCAAAAGGAGCTCCAATGTAGCAAAGCACTCGAAACGGATTGCTCTTGCAATCGATGGCCCTCCCTGGACTCTGAGATCGATGTCAGTGTCTAGAAGGAGTTTCATAAGCTCCGAATTGTCGCTCGATGCCGCCGCTTCCAGGGCAGTGATGCCGTATCTCACAGCAGGAGGGCCATTAATGTCTGCACCACGTTCCATCAAGCAACGAAAAATATCGATGCTTCCCGACTCAATCGCTGCTTGGAGTGCAGTCCTTCCTGCATATGCCGCTGGCACTGCGTTTACTTCTGCTCCAAAACCGAGCAACATTTGTGCCAGCTCTCGATCGCCACTCTTTGCAGCTGCTTGCAGCGCTGTCATGCCGTGATCTGCGTCTGCAGGGGCGTTAATAGCTGCCCCAGAGTTCAAAAGAAACCGCACAATTGCATGCTTCCCCAAAGCAGCTGCCTTTTGAAGTGCTGTCATTGCTCCGCACGTTGTTTCACACGTCTCGTGACTGTATGCCTCGACATCAGCCCCAAGGCCGACCAGCTGTTGCATAAGTTTCAGGTCCCCACTTCTCACAGCATACGGAAGGGCCTCCGTAGCATCCGCCCCTGAGTCCAAGAGTAACTGGATGACCGGAGGATTGCCAGAGGAAATTGCTTGGTGCAATGCCGTGGTCAACTTGAAGTCGTCGTTTTCACATCTATCATGCATGTCCGCATCGTGGCGCAATAGCAGTTGAACAAGCTCAAGATTCCCTTGAGATGCTGCAATCTCCAGTGGGGATTTATCATACCTTTCCAGCCATAATCCCTCATTACAACGACGATTAGGGTCTGCGCGATGGACAAGCAGCATTTCAACCAGTTCAGGCATCTCTTTGGATACTGCATATCCAAGTGGAGATATGCTGTGTGCCACTGGGAGGTTGACATCCGCTCCGCATCGAAGCAGCAGTTTCACCGCCTCCATTTGGCCTGCAATGACAGCGACCGTGAGGGCAGTTTGCCACGAGCCATCGGCGGCGTTCAACTCCGCTCCGCAATCCAACAGATATCGCATTATCTCAAGGTCCCCTTTGCGACTTGCGATCGAGAGTGGTTTACCTCTTCCGTAACCAAGAGGAGAATTGGGGTCGACGCCGGTATCAAGTAGCATCCTGACAATCGCGATATCTGAGGCTTCAATTGCAACAGGAAGAAATGTTCGAGCAATAGCTTTGGCTGCCGGTGATTGTCCTGAAATGAAAGCGGTGAACACGGCTCGATTGTTGTTTTTCCCGATCAATTTCCATGCGTCAGAAGCTTGCCATCTATCAAGCAGGTTGTTGCAAGACATGTATATCATTGAAAGTAACGACTGTAGACGTCGATCCGGGCAGATCTCGTGTAGAGTCTCTCGCGGTAGGAGTCCGGAGTTCGACGTCAGCTGGGCAAGTGGTGTAAGGTCCAGTCTGGGGCAAATGTTCTGGACAGAGTCTTCTCTGCTGATGCTGGTAAGTCCATTGGGTTGGTCATAGCTGTTGGCGCTCGAGATGGCATAAGAAGACTGCGAAGACTCTTGAGCCTCTCTGAGAGTGCTCGCTTGGGTGAGATTGCTGAGAATTCTGCCCCTTGGGATTTGCATATCGTGGAAGGTTGATGCGACAGAAACTTGGGCTGGAAAGACTATTTCATTTTATCAGCAAAGATCTCGAGATTCAGACTGACGGCTGGGTGCAGACATGCGTACCGAGTGATCGTAGGTTCTGGAAGAGCTGCAGAGTAGGTATGTTTCCTATGAAGATGGAAGGAGTGGCATCGTCTCTGGGAGTGCAAACGACGAATCCTTCAGGCATCTTTGGAGACGGTGCTATATTGCATTAGCATTCGAGATCTTCATCAGATTCGTGGATACCAACCTGTTCGATACAGCTCCAATGGATCTCCGAAATCGTGTCGCTTCTCCTTCTTGATCTTTGCTTCCGGTACTACTTTTCCTTCCAAGATGACCTTGCTCGCTTTCCCATGTCGTCCCCTCTTGTCGATAATACGATGGATGACTTTCCATCCATCACTTGTGCTGTTCTTTCGAAATCCCCACTTCTTGAATTGCCGCTCGTACTGCCCTTTGCTGGGATATGTTAGCATGTAAGCTACACTGGTGCGTTATCATTGTACGATACCTTTTCGCGAATTCATGTTGATCCCTCATGTGCAGCATGACCTTCTTGAGGCTCTGGTCTTTCACGAGATATAGCATACGGAGTGTCTCTTTGTGTGATTCCCAGGAGTCCGCCATTGTAACTGGTGCTTGGAGAAGCCGAAGGCCGAGGGGCAGAGATTCCAATGAATGAGGTATGAGCTCAAGTCTGAGATGGTTACCGGTGGGACTTATATGCCCGCAGAGACATATGACAAGAGGACTTCACGCATTTGCTGGCGCCATCATATTGACGACTCGCATTCTGCAGGCAAACATGCTGCACCGGTAGTATACATCAGGTGAGCGAGATTCTGGCCACGACGAATCGCGCGTGAGATGACGTTGGGTGTCAGCTCTGGCGCAAGCTGAGCCTCGAGATTTTGGCAGCAGCCTATCATTTTCGCGCCGAGGAACATGTTCCTGCAATCTGCATGTATGCCTTGTCGTCGGCTTGAGGGAAGCCGATTGGACACGACCACAATCTTGCTGCGAAAGTGCCACCTTTGCGCCATGGAGAGCGGCTGTGTCCTGTGTCATTTCAGTCCTACCTTTGCGCATTCAGCATGCTACGCATGCGAGGCACGTACTTACCTTAAGTGGCAGGACGGATTTTCCCCTCCCTAATCAGGGGGATGGTCTCGTTTGCTGTGGCCAAAATCTCATGTGTCGTTATACTGATGTATGGCTCCTGGCCAGAATCTCGCACACATGCCTCCTCCAGCGTATGCAATACAGCCAACATGGCCCGGCATGGGTGACCCGAACCACCTGGCCACCAGTGCACGGCTCGCAGCATATAATTATCGCTATTTCTTTTGCTTGTTTTATCTATTCGATTGTTAGGTCCTCTGAGCCTCCCGTTGTTTTTCTGGCCGATATCGCCAAACTGACTTTGCCAACCCACAACCAACATGTCGACTTCGAATCTGGACACAAACCCAATAGTCGTTGACCATGACACTCGAAAGCTCACCATCTTGTACGGCAGCCTGGGGACTCTCATTGCTTTTGCCAGTATGGTGTTCGCTGCTTTGACTTGGTGGATTTCTGGACGCCGGAGACTCGCTGCTCAACATTCGTCCACACTTGAGCATGAACTGGAGAGCAACCTCTCGGGTGGCAGTCTCGGACGTCAAGCTCATATTGCAAGTCCAACATCCTCTTTTGCCGGCGTCAGTCCAAGGTATGTTAACATCAAAGCGGGTGATACATCAGCTTGCGCTGACTCGATGAGGCAGCAGCCACAACAGCACACTGTCGTCCGCTGCAGCGATTGATCCTTTCCGCCAGTCCCGGTCGGATGACGCTGCGGCCACTCCGACCAAGCCATCTCAGGTCCATGAAGATACGGAGGCTGGTGTACACTCGTCCCAGACGACGTCGTCGGTCGCTTGCCCTGTCGCCCAAGCTTCGGCCGCTGTGGCGCCAACGGAGTGAGCCGTAAACCCAGGACTCTGAAAGAAGAACTCAATTGTTAGTGTGGTATGTCTCCACTATATCAGAAGAGAGATGGCATTCGCGGTCCTTTTTGTTGTTAGGCGCGGGTGGAAGAAACAAAGGCGGAGCTTGAAGCTTGCATCAGTCATGTCAACGACCACTTCAACTTGACTGGAGGATTATTGTCAGCTCAATATACCACCACAAAATAATAATGTATCAAACACACAATCCTCCCCTTCCAACCCGCCCTCATGCGCCCCTCCCCCCTCCCTCCAATAAGCGCACCCCAAACAACAAAGCCAAAGCAAACCATCAAGGTATTCTTGGCTTCCACCCAAAAGCCCGCAACGTTGAACATCCTTCACAACGCTATAAGACTTGGCTCACCATACAACATCCGCATACAATCTGTGGAATTCACAATGGCTTCCCAATATTGCAAAGACAAGCCTTGGCCAAGAGTTATGGTCGCTTGGTTTTCGTTTTCTCGCTTCGAGAGAAGAGCCGCCGGCTTGAGGGAATGACCTTGATGGTTGTGAGGGTGTGGACGTATATTATAGATGGGAAGGTGAGTGGTTTGCTGCTGCAGGTTTTTTGTCTTCACCTTTGAACTCAATTCGTTGGAGGCGCAAGTTTTCTCCCTGCATCATATTTCGTCAAAGATGTTGTCTCTTCAGCTCGTTGCCGTTGCGTCTTTGTTGACCGCTGTGTCAGCTCAGACTTCCTCTTCGACTTCCAGCAGCGCTGCTGCTGCTCCGACTGAGGTTACTGATTGCCACACCCATGGCGAGGACATCTTCTGCTTTGCCGACGGCGGCGATGAGTGGGAATTGACTGGTTCGGAGTATGATGCCGACAACGTGCCGGACAGTTTCGAGGGCTGCCACATGCATGATGAGGAGCTGTGAGTATTACCATCTCACTTTGATCGAACAGAAATTGACAAGACCAGGCACTGCGTCGATGGCGAGACCGAAGCCACTCTTGTCTCTCCCTCATCCGAGGAAGACCATGACCATGACGACGAGGACCACGACCACGACCACGCCGCGACGACCTCTGCGCCTTCAACCTCTGCCACTGCCGCAAGCAACAGCAACAGCACCATGACCACTTCCACTTCCTCCACCTCATCCTCTTCGTCCATGCCCACAGCCGTGACAAGCTGCCACACCCACGACGAGACCGAGCTGTACTGCCTCGACGGCAGCGACGAGTGGGTCGTGACCTCCGACTGGGACTCCAACGACCCTCCTGAGAGCTTCGATGACTGCCACTCTCACGGCGATGAGCTGTAAGCCACTTTGCCATATCCAAATTCTGAGACCATTTCACTAACTTCGCACAGGCACTGCGTTGACGGCGACAACGATGCCACTCTTGTTGCTTCCACCGAGGCTCACGTCGATGACGATTCCAGCAGCACAACCGGCAGCTCTGGCAGCCCTACCAGTTCCAGCAGCTCCAGCAGTGAGACCGCCGATGCTGATTCAGCGGCTTCGGAGGCCTTTGCAGTCAGCAGCATGGGAATGATGCTTGGTGGCGTCGTTCTGGCTTATGCTGCTTACGTCTGTTAGTTGTCTGGGCTATCACAATTGAAATGCAGGAGGCAAAAAGTGACGAATGAAGAACCAAAAGCGCTGTAGGTAGTTACAACATAAAAGTACTCAGTCAATGCAATGTACATTACTATTTGTTTATTTCGTTTCTGGTGAAAGAAGGCCTTAGGCGCGATTGAGAACCTTGCCACCGCCAACTTGCTGGGCATCTCCATCTTCGATATGGATTTTGATCGAGCCGGTGTTTCTGTCAGCGGAGGCCTTTAGGGCTTCGTCGGCTTTCTCGAGCGGGTAACGGTGTGTGATCAAAGGCTTGAGGTCGAGGACGCCATGAGCTAGGAGGCGCATTGCTGTGGGCCAAGAGTGGTTGTATCGATTGATGAACTTTAGGTCGACCTAAGAATTCGTGAGTAAAGCGCTTGCGAACAAAGAATTGTTGATACACTCACCTCCGCCATGGACAAATGCATGAACGGCAGCTCATTCATGACCGACTTGCCAACACCAATGACAATAACCTCTCCAGCTGGCCTAGGCACAAAAGAGGCTGTGACGACGCTGCTCTGCACTCCGGTACACTCAAACACAACTCTTGGCACATCGCCACCCTGTTCGCGGACAACATCCTTGATCACCTCAGCCATTTCTTCAGGCGATTTGCTCAAGTCTACTTTGATGCCCACGGCTCCAGGAACGAACTTCTCGGCAAAATCGAGTCGACCTTGATCCAAGTCCGTGATCACCAGGGGGCAAGCACCAGAAGCCTTCGCGATCGCGAGTGCTATCAGTCCAATAGGCCCAGCGCCGAATACCACGCCAGCTTCTCCCAACTTCAACGGACCACGCTCAAACCCTCGCAAAGCGACGCTCAAAGGCTCCAGCAAAGCACCATCAGCATAGCTAAGCTGATCCGGCATCTTGTGCAGGTAATCCGCATGGTGGGTGTGGTAGCGTCTCATACTTCCAGCATGAGGCGGCACGCCGGAGAACTTGACATCGAGGCAGAGGTTATATTTGCCGCTGGTGCATTCGAAGCAGCGGCCACAAGGAAGGCCAGGCTCGATTGAGACGCGGTCGCCAGGTTTGAGGTGAGTGACTTCTGAGCCAGTCCAGACGACTTCGCCGGCGCCTTCGTGGCCCAGACAGTGTTGAGACTGGACTTCCAGACTTCCGATGCGGCCGGTATGCCAGAAGTGGACGTCGGAGCTGGGTGAAGGCGGGTGTCAGGATTGATGTTGCTGGCCAGTTGCAGGTGGCGAGTGGGCTTACCCGCAGATGCCATTGCACTTTACATGTACGATACACTCGTACGGTTTGGGATCCAACTCTGGCGAAGGGCCCATGAAGATCTCATGGTGCTCATTAGTGAAGAGTGCCGGATTGGGCTGCGGCGGCTCGAATTTGGCCATCGTAGGTACTGATCGGTGCAAGTGAAGGTTCTGGAAGGTTACCTAGGTAGATAGGTGCAGGCACGAGAGGCAAAGGTGGGTGGTCAAGAAGAAGTATCAGTACAGAACAAACCTTGAGAACATACAAGGGCAAGTTTTATGCCACGGACGAGACGATGACTGTTGGGTAGGAATGGTTATAGGCGAGTAAGCCACGAGGCGTAAGTAGGGTTTCTCGTGCGGTGATGTCGTTTGTGGTGATGCCGACCCACGCTTGAAGATTGGGGCTCCAGGAGCGGGGGAAGTTGGAGGCGTTTGTCGTGATAAAGTATGTCTAGATAAGACACCCAGTGTATGCTCACGGCAGTCGTGATGGAACGACATATTATTCGTAGAACTTCTCTCCACTTTCGCTCTTACACCTGCCTTTTCCAACGAGCAGCTGCGTCTGGGCTTGCCAATTTTCGTTTTGTGGTGCTTGATGGAGACAACAACCTTGGCTCGCTGACACTGCCCACGCACTGTAAGTTATCAGTTGCTTTTCATCATCAAGATTGTTGGTGATCTCAACACTTTTGTAGCGGTCGACGCTGCGAGAGTATGGCCAAATGTGCGCGAACGCTTGAAAGAACAGGACGATGACCACGGACTGCTCTACCCGATGGGGCCAGATACTGTATCAATCTACACGGTCTGGCCACTATATTTCTGGCAGTCCAAGAAGAAAGAAGAACGGTTCCAACACCAGGCGACAAGAATCAGTCACGATGCAGCTCGCCCATAATCTTGCTCGTCAGAAATCGTAGGATTGGGCTCCCGGCAGGGTAAGTATCCCTTTACCGTGGCCGATTTTCTCTCAACCGCAACAACACCGTCCTCGTATCGCAATATGTCCGGTATAAGATACCCAATGCTGAAGAGGCGCGCCGTACAATCAATCGCGATGCACAGCAATGAAAGCTTTACTACCTATGAAAGCTCACCAGGTAAGCGAGAGCGACAGCTGAAACCTACACGAGGTTACATCAGCATCTGTCTCGCCTTCAGCTATCGCCGGTAGGATCAATACTTTTCTCTACTTAAGTACTGCATATTATCTGCGTCTCCGCCAAACCACACAAAGTAACCTTCTCTCTCCTATTCGACCAAATCAACTTTGAGCATTCACACCTGCCAACGAGACCACAAGCTCATCAGAAGCTCAGCGCAACAAAATGGCGACGGCAGATCAACAGCGGGCAATGGTAAAACATGCTCAAGAACAATTCAACGCCCGACGCATCCCCTTAGGCGTCCGGAAAGTTCAAGAGCAGGTAGCAACTCGTGCTCCTGTTCGAGGAGGTGTCTGGATCAGTCAAGATTCATTTCGAACGCCCAAGGAAAACAGCAATCTACCAGATATCCTCCAGCGTGTCGTCTTAGATCTGAGTCCTCCCAACATGGTCCATCTCCCACCTTCAACAGCGGACAATGAAATCCAGTTCGAATGGATCGGTCAACAGAAAGGAAACGTTGATTCGACAGGGTCTCTTACGGACGATGAGCAGATCTTCGCGAGGCTATGCGCCGATGTAGACAACGACGTTACCATTCTATATGCACACGGTGGCGCTTTCTAGTACAACTCACCTTTCTATACATCCTTTAAATTTTACTAAATGCTCTCAGCGCCGGCAGCCCAACATACTCACGACCTGCAACTACCAAACTGGCAAAACTGACTCGAGGCCGCGTTATATCTGTTGCATACAGCCTCGCTCCACAAAGACCTTTTCCCGCCGCTCTGCAGGACCTACTACTGGTGTGGCTCAACTTGCTATATCCCGCAGATGGAGCACGCCACAAAGCCGTCTCGCCAGACAAAGTCGTATTCGCAGGTGACAGCGCGGGAGGAAATCTCGTTCTCGCCATGGTCCAAACCATGCTTCGCATACGCGCCCTGAAAGATTACAAAGGCATCATCTTCAACGACAAAACAGTAGAAGTAAGCCTAACCCTTCAACCCCAACCCTTCCCTCCCAACAACTAACCCAATCCCCCAGCTCCCCCTCCCCTCCGGCATATCAGTCCTCTCCACCTTCGCCGACCAATCCATGAGCCTCCCCTCCTGGGCCCGCAACGGCCCCATAGACATCCTAAGCAACATAACCCCCGCTCTAACACCTCAACAACCCGCCGACGAAATCTGGCCAACAACCCCACCCCGAGGCGACCCCTACAGCCACCCCTCAGCCTGGCTGCACCCTCTTGTCTGCCCCGCGCTGGCTGCCAGCTGGCGCGGTTCGCCGCCGATCTACATTGCCATGGGCGAAGAGCGGTGCGCGGATGGAGGCAAGATGCTCGCTGCGCGGGCGGCGCGGGATGGGGTGACTGTGCTGTTTGAGGAGTATAAGGGCATGCCGCATATTTTTCCCATGGTGTTGCCGAAGTTGCCGCAGGCGGTGCGATGTTTGGGGAGTTGGGCTGGTGCTTGTTTGGAGTTTGCGCGGGGAGGTAGAGCGGGGATGGAGAGTAGGGGTGTGGTTGTGCATATGCCGGGGGATCGGGAGGAGATCGTGGATGTGAGGGAGATTGCTCCGGTGCGGCGGGAGGAGATGTTGAGGTTGGTTGAGCGGGCGGCGAGGGAGAGGAAACCTTGGATTGGGCCGGGTGCGAAGATGTGATAGGAATGGGTGTAGTGATGGTACGGACTGGGTTTGGTGAAAGACTGGAGTATAAAGGCTTGAAACAACAGAATCGTCGTCTTTCCGTCTGCTGACTGCTCACGTCAGATTGAGAGAAGCAAGACGGCATAACATTGCTGCTGGAAATCCGCATTCTCGTTCCCTCTCACATCAATCCAGTCCACTCCAAACGTCAACCACCGTACTACGCACCCCAATGCCCACATATCATTCTAGCCAGGATTCCCATTTAACCTCAAACCTCCATCCGATCGTTCTCATCCCCATTCCCTTGCTGTTCCTCCACCTCACTGCCACGAGGCCTCCAGACCTCACCTCCCAAATGATAAGGTCTCAACAACTGTTCCCATCCGGGAACCGACAAAATCTGCTCAGGTCTCATCAAGACCAAGCGCTCTAGCATCTGTAAGGGAGAAAAGTCCAGTTAGCACGAATTTCACCACCCAGAGCCATCTTCGGAAGTAAACAAATCAAGATCCAACGCGACACAAGATCAAAGGGTCTGGATCTCACCACTCTCCTCTCCCTCAAAACCACCATCCCATCCCTCCTCCTCTCAACAAAATGCTCGCGAACCTGACTCGCGCGCTTCCAAAGCAGAACCAAGCGCTCCTCGCGCTCGCAAGCTTCCAATTCCTCGTTGTACAATCCCAGCGCGAGGTTGTTGACGTGATCGAGTGCCTGGCGGGCGAGGTCGTTTGGGTTCCGGCCGGGGGGAAGGTGAGTTGTTCGCCTAGGATGGAGTCTCGGAGGGCTTGCCAGGTGAGTGGGGGGGTTGACGGGAGTGGAGTTTGGGGGTTGGTTTGGGGGACGGGCTGGGGGGAGGGGGGAGCAGGGGAGGAGTGGGCGGTTGCGGCGGCGGTGCTGTTGGGAGGAGCGTTGGGGTTGGTAGGGGATACGGGTGGGTTAGGTCTGGGACGGGTGAGGCGTGTGGTGAAAGGGGAGAAGGACTTTGGCGGAGAGCCTCTCTCCGGGCTGGGAGAGGCTTGGAGTTCGGGGTACAGGTCGATAGAGTCTGCTTCTGTTGGTTCAGGGCTGCGGTGCGGCTTTTGCTTTTGCGCTTCTTGGTAAGGCTCCGGGTTTGGATCTGGGTCTGGATCGAAGTTGAATTGAGGCTCTTCCTGCTGCTGTTGGGTTGGATCGAAGACGAAATTCATCATGTCGTTCTGGGTCTGCTGTGGTTGGAAATCGGGTTGTGTGGGGTCTCCGCCTTGGGCGTGGTCTGGCATGTCAGCTGGTGGCTGGTGTTGATGATTCTGCTGCTGCTGGTCAAAGGTAAACTCCATCGCCCCAGGCTCGAGCGTTCGAATTCTGGACGGCTGTTCAGGTTCAGTTCGATCAGGTTGTTGCGTAGAAAGTCGCTGCTGCTGCTGCGGCGCGTCTAGATCAATATGCATCTGCTCCAGCGCAAGCTGCTCCAGCGCGGAGGCGAACCGTGACGCGTACTGCTCGGTTGGTAGAGCAGTTGTTTCTGCCGTACACGCCTGCTCGCTCACGCGCTGGTTATTCGCATCCGCCGCCTCGCGATTTTCGTCGGCTATACGAGTACGTTTCAGTGGCGGCGACCCATGTCTGCTGGATGGAAGCTTAGGCTCGCTTTGAAGTTCACTTGGGCCGGGTTCTGGAGGATTGATCTCTTCACTGGGACCTTTTGAACTGCGCGGATCAGGGAGTGTTGAGTTGGCGCCGTTCAATTTCGGTCCTTCAAGCGTGAGCCCTGCTAACGAGTCATCCATGCCGCCCACGTGCTGCTCTGGGGAGTCTTCTGGGACAAAGAGTGGTGAGGCGGGGGTTTCGTCGTCGTCCATGGCGGAGAAAGTGGTTTTGAGCGATTGGTGTTTGTTTTGCAGGGTGTGGAACCTTTCGAAGGTTTTGTGATTCGGAGTTCGTTGTTGAGGGCGAGGCGGTTGTCACGAAAGAAGCCCAAGGCTTGTCAGACAGGTTGAGGCCCTTTGTCGCGTGCTGATATGCGCACGTGAGTGGTGGATCCGTGACAGGCACAGGCTTTCGCGTCAGCATCAGCATTGGCATTGGTCATTCACAGACTACGACGGAGCTTTTCTACTCTCAATAGATGCAGCATGTGGTTCCTGATCTTGCCGAGCAAGCGTTTTCATGCATACTACCTATGTATGTCCTTTCGTCTTCTTGACTTTAGCTATAGACGTTCTGATATCATTACATCGCTCGCAAACTTACGCATCTGCAGAGCTATTTTGCCCACCACAT
Organism: Cladosporium sp. MBC 237; assembly: GCA_030772445.1. Lineage (NCBI taxonomy): Eukaryota > Fungi > Ascomycota > Dothideomycetes > Cladosporiales > Cladosporiaceae > Cladosporium > Cladosporium sp. MBC 237. The sequence continues at coordinate 212,279 of JAPHCH010000065.1, forward strand.
GCGGCCTACAACATGTGGTCGCAATTTCAAAAGCTTCAAACTACCACCACACCTCAAATGCCACGCTGCCTCTTGCGAGTACCGCTCTGGCTTGATGTCTCTGCGCGCTGGCTTCTCTTCTCTTGCATGTCGAGTACCAGGCTCAGAACGTCGAAACCAAACTGCGGGTGCTCCAAGCAAAGTCTCTTGAACTCCTGTTCGGCCTCGTGCCTGAGCACATGGCTTCTGGTGGCCCAGAAAGCGGCAACGGGCTTCCTGATGGCCTCGTCCTCTGCGTTGGTCTCCTTGTACACGAAACGAGCGTATGCGATCTCGCCCTTGGCAGTGGACTGTGTGAGGTGGATCTTCTTGTGTGCGACAGCGGCGAGCTGGGGCAGACCAAAGCGCTTAGCGAGGGTGTATACACGCGCGTGGCGCAAGAGGGCGACACCGTTGTCGTCTGGGCTGGGGACGCTCGGGTCGTACTCCATGGTATTGCCGCTCACGGTGGGGAAGTAGTCGCCCTTGTAGATGTATTCAAGTACGGCAGCACAGGCGTCAATGTCATCGTTGGGAAGCTCAATGCGACGGGGTTCGCCAGGGACGAAGCGATCGACCTCGCCCTGGAAGTAAGGCGCTTGAACGAGAAGGCCCTGGTGGGCAGAGAGAGTGGTTTGATCATCACCTGAGCCGATTGCGAGCTCGACGATGGGCGAACGAAGGAAACTACAGTACCCGACCATCAGGACGTATTCATTGGTTGTGCAAAATCACGTCGCGCGTACTCAATGAAGCCGGTGCGCTCAGTGATGGTTGGCTCGATATCCTCAAGACCGGCATCCTCGTCGTCGCCGCCCTCGCCCGCGACAGTGGTCTCGTCGGCAGTGATGTCAGGGACATTCTCCATCTCAGTGTCCTCCTGGGGGGTCTGGGTGTCAACCACAACCTCGGGGTCAGCCATGTCGAATGGAGTGAAGGTTGGGTTAAGGCGATGCGCCGGAAGATATCTCGCGACAGCCGCTGTCTTGCAGGACTATATGAATGTAGAGAGCGGTGTTTTGAGCGGTATGCACGAAAAACGAGTGTCGCCGACGAGATCAGAGGAATTGAGTGAGGTGTGCGAGCCTTCGTCTGGTAAATCAGTCTAGCTGGACGTGCCCTGCGACGCGCGAAGCTCCAGACGAGCTTCTCCAGAAGAGCTCCCGCCTTCGGCTGATCCTTGGCAATTCTCGTTTTGAGGATTCCGTCTTCAAGGGCAAAAAGAGGAACGTCCCTAGACAAATGTCTTGCTTCTACCACCAAAACCACTACCTGCAAACCTTCGTTCAGCATGCGTGTCGGTTATCAAGCCATCAAAAGACATGTCATGCCTGGCGATTCGCTCAGCTGAGGAGCGACGACAGGCCTCTCTCCAGCTACGTGGTTTGGCGCAATGGGCCTGCTCCTCTAGTGAAACACAGTTAGCATTGCCAAGCTACATGAACCGTCTGTCGATCCAGAGACCTAAGATTTGGCCTGATGGTTTAGTGGTATAATTCGCCCTTCGGGTTTGTCACCCAGAAGCTTTGCTTCGAGCATGGGCGAGGTCCCGCGTTCGATTCGCGGTTAGGCCCCTTCTTTTGCTTTTTGTCTGTCACGTCGTTCGTGCTAAGGGTTATGCTCTTGGGGTTAGAAGGGTAAGGTTGGTCGATATCAGATCATACTCCACCGTCGTCTCGAGTATCAATTTCACTATGCAATGTTCTGATTCTCTTGAGCTCTTCGAGACACTCGTTAATCTCTTATTGCTTTGCTTTGAATGTGGTCATCAACTTCGGTGTAGACTCGCTTTAGGAGTTGACCTGAGCATGTAAATTACTCGTGGATGCTTTGACGTTGAGCTCGATGGAATCGAGAGCCAGGCAAGACTCCTTGTACCAAATCATATCGTGCAGGTAGTTATTGCAAGAACAATTAGAGAATGACATTTTGACTCACATCATGCAATCTACAAGAGCGTGAAATAACATACCTAGCCAGTTGAGAACATCGTTCGTTTGCAGGTGCTTTTGGCGGCACAACGAGATCAACTTCCACTTGTGCGGGGTCTCGACCGCGGACGCCACCTCACATCGTACATCACATTGATGCCTTCACGTTGTCCAAGTATCAACACATACATATACCTGCCTAGCGCTTAGACCGACTTTCTCATGGGATCGATCAGGGTTTGATGCTGCGATCCGCGAAGGCCTCTGGATATTGTTGACGACCTACGTGTCTCGCCGCATCATCTATATTGCCGCCTTCTACCCATGCAATACGCAGGCACACCATTTGACTACAACAAGACCTGATCATCGTCGTGTCAGGATGCCCCTTCTCTTGATGACAAACGAGCACAAGTAAATGCAATAATCGCGACATAACATCGCCCCCAGCCAGGCCAACAACACTGCACCCTTGCCAAACAACCAAAATGGAACCAACCCCGATCCTCTCCTTCTCCTCCCGCCTCCAAACCTTCAAAAACCAATGGCCCGACCACCAAACCGCCGCCCGCCAACTCGCAGCCCTCGGGCACGTCTGCGATCGCCCACCCCTAGAATCCCTCGAAGAAGGCTCCCGCTGCATTTCCTGCGGCCTCTTCATTCCCCAAGAACGCAGCGTCCAAACACTCGAAGGCGCCCTCAGCAGCATCCTAGCAACCCCCTTCCACAACCCAAAATGCATCCGCCTCCAACTCCGCATCCCAATCGAAACCCAATCCTCCGCCCTCGACTACGCCTCCCTCGTCAACCGCTGGGAACGCCGTAGCGCCGCAGCCTTACCACCAAACCCCACCGGTCCACGCCCAAAAGTCGCGCAGACAAGCTCCCTCTTCAGCCTACCCCCCGAACTCCGTCTACAAATCTACGATTACATTCTCCCCAGCCTCTCGGCCGAAACGGAAATCGTACCCTTGCACCGCGACTCGCCACGCATTATCACGAAAGCAGGCTTTTCCCGTCCCGCACGCCGGGACAAGACGAAAGCGAATCTCCTCCTCTCTTGCAAGGCAGTCTACCTCGAAGCGCTAGACTTGCTGTACACGCAGACGACATTCCGCTTCGAAACAACGCGAACGCTATACCTCTTCCTCCGCCACATCGGCGCCGTAGGCCGAGGGATGCTGCGCTCTGTGGACGTGACGTGCGGCCAGCGCGAAGACGCCGTGGCATTTGCGCTCCTGGGCGCTTGTACGGAGTTGAAGAGTTTGACGCTTCGATTGGCGAGGCCAAAATTATTACTCCCCGTTGCGCCTTTGTGGATGTTGGACGGGGTTGCTTGTTTGTTGGCGCTGAGGGGTTTGGAGGTTGTGAGGTTTGCGGAGGCGAGTTTGGCTAGGCATGTGGATATGAGTGATGATAAGGCTGATGCGGGGGTTGTGAGGAGGGAGTTGATGAGGGAGAGAGGAGAGGGGGGTGGGGTTAGGGAGGTTGAGGGGGTGTTGGATTTGTAGGTGCTATGAAACAGGTAAGGTAATCGATGAAATGTTGCTTGGGGATCTTTAGTAGGCAATTTTGTTGACATGATCATTATGAAGAATTAATGCTGCTCTGCTAAACATCGCTGGCTAGATGTCGACGTAGATTCTTTTGGTCGCGAAAAGCCGAATGCAAACAAGACGCTCACGCCTTCGCCATCCCACGCAACAAAACCAACAACCCATAAGCGCCCGGATCCGGCACGCCCTGCGTCGCACTCTCGTCCAAATAAGTGCTACGACCCAACTTCGCCTCCATCTTCTTCGTCCCATCGACGCCATCGCTAGCCTTCGAAATAGCCTGATCGACATCCCCAGTCGCATTCAGAGTATCGACGAAAGGAATCAGCGCATCCATCATAGTGCGATCGCCCAATCTAGCGCGCGTGTACTTCAGCAATTGGTCGAGGGCGCCCTTCAAAGCACCGGGGACGCTGGATTCGCTCGCCAGCGAAGCGGCAAGCGCTGTGAGGAAAATACAGTACAGCGCGCCGGAAGTGCCGCCCATGTTGACTTCGAGGTCGTGCACGAGAGCCGCTACTGTCTCTGGGAGGCGAGTGAGGTCTTTGCCGTCAATGAAAGCTAGGACTTGCTTGGCGCCGTCGCGGAGAGTGTAGCCGCAGTCGCCGTCGCCGACAATGGTATCGTACTCGGTGATGGTGGGTTCTTCTTTGATGACGGCGTCGCAGCCGGCTTGGATGCGGCGGCGGACTTGGGCGTCGTCGAATTTGATTTGGGCGGTGGAGGGGGAGAGGGTTTTGGAGAGGGAGGTGCCGTTTGTGGTGCCGTTGGTTTGGGTGTCGGGTTGGGGCTTTTGTTGGGGTGCGAGGTCGTGAGTTGGCACGGGGCAGACGGAGATGGCGAGGCCTCGGGCGGGCTCGGTGTGGTTTAGGATTGTGGAGTGGGAGAGGCGGAAGGGGATGTTTTGGGAGTCTGGTGGGGGTTGTTAGTATGTTGATTGATCGAAAAAGGTAGGGGAGTCCATTGAACTTACGGCTGTAGTCCGCGATTTCCTTTGCGAGAATGTAATTCTCAAGTCGGCTCAATCCATTGATGTCGGAGTAGTGGATGGAATAAGTGACCTGTCCGTTTTGAGGGCCTTGCGTCTTAAGAACATTCCCAAGCTCTTTTTCAACTGTCGCCTTCACACTTTCGTAGCTGCTCGATTTACCATCGGCGTTTGCAAGAGCAGGCTTGCCACCATCCTTCTCAGTCGCGAAAGTTGAGAACACGGTGCTCGCGTCTTTGGTGAACGCCTTAACCAGCTCAATCACTTGGTGGAAAGAAATCTTGCAAGCTTCCGTCGCGTTTCCGAGCAAGTGCAAAAGGTGATCCAGCTCTAGCTCGCCCACAGCCTCAACCTCGACAACGTCTGATCCGTGGACTTGGACATTCCGGCTCTTGCCAGAACGCACGACAACAAGGCCTTGCCCTTCTGCCGCACCCGCTGTATGCAGAGCATGCTTAATATCAGGAATGGTGAGCACGCCCGCTCCGGTCTTGTCGGTAACTATGGCGGTGACATTCTTCTCGTCAAGGAGCTTGCTGGAGAAATTCCCCAAGCTTCCAACCGCGGCGATATTGACGTATTTGCTTTGGGCGAGCGCCTGGTCCACGAGGATCTGCTGGCCTTTGGCTGTCTGGACTTGTTTTACTGAAGGCCGGATGAGAGGATAGAGGTCGTTCCAGCGGTGGGGGTTTTGCAGGTCGAGGGATTCGGCAGGGAAAGGAATCGTCTGGTCGACAACAACGGCCATGGTGATTACGGTGTGCTGTACAAGGTGCGAATGGGAAAGATGGGCAAAGGAAGAGGGAGACGCGAAAGAAGATGTCTATCTACTGCTACTTTTCTTTGCTTACCTGACCTGGCCGATGAGCTGGTGGACGCGTCCATTCGGTTTCCCTGGTTCGTTCGGGTACCCTTGGCCTCTGTCTCTCCGCCTGTCGACGGCCTACTACAAACAGTGATGCGCGTGCATTTGCTGCGGGGTCTCTCGGTCTCTGGAGGTGGGACAACTTTTGCTGTGAGAGTCCAGAGCTCTTCCCGGATCCTGCGAGAGGGTCTCAAGAGCAAGCCGAGACGAGACAGTCAGGAAATCCCGGTCCCAATGAGGAAATCCGGCCAGCAGACCGTCCTCTGTCACTTCGTTGCGGTGTTGCCTTGTGGTCAGAGTTTTTCTCTCTTCTAAATAGGAACAGGGAATTGGCACACGAGAGTGCTATTTTCGATCAAAGTCTAGATTTCTACATCACTCTTTTGCTGGTCTCTTCGAAGTCGAGGGCCTTCCAACCAGCACTCATGCGTCGGCATAGAGGAACACAACCCATGCCAACCGTCGCGGGGTAATAGCGGGGTGTCGGTTGAATGGGCTTTGGGTCTGGACGTATATCAACATGAGAAGGTAGGAGGTACAAGTACAATAATGAGCAGAGCAAACATTGGTTGTAGAATTCGAGAGCTTCGTGATCATCAGAGTCAAAAATCAGAAACATCCGACGTATATCATCACCATTGAGCAAACCTTCACCCCAAGAATACGAGACCCGAACATCGTTCGACGAATACATCAACACAGCACGTACAACTCACACGAATCGTTCTAGTCGGTCGACAGTACTACCCAACATGTCAGCTCCCACGCTCCGAGAGAAACAAGCCCCCCTCAAAGCCTCCTACAACAACGACCCAAGCTCGGCAATCGTCACGCTCAAATCCTCCGGCACGCTCGACTCGAGCAGCATAACATGCAAGCTAGACACCGGGCGTCAAGCGCAAGAAGCCAAACAAAAAATCGCCGGCCTCCATCCCAAAGCCGGAGGCGACGACCCAGAACTCTCCGGCGAGCTATGCAGCGGCGACATGTTGCTCGAAGCCCTAGTGGCATGCGCAGGCGTCACGCTGAAAGCCGTCGCGACGGCCATGGCGATTCCCGTCGTCGGCGGTGTTGTGCGCGCAGAGGGGGATTTGGATTTCAAGGGGACTATGGGGGTTGATAAGAGTGCGCCGGTGGGGTTTACGGGGATTCGATTGGGGTTTGAACTGGAGTTTGAAGAGGGCGCGGATGTACCTGAGGAGAAGGTGCGGAAGCTGGGACAGTTGACGGAGAGGTATTGTGTTGTTTTGCAGACTATTGCGCGCAAACCGGAGTTGACGGTGAGTTTGAAGGGAAGTCTGGGTGGGAAAACTGTTGCTTGGGAGGACAAGAGTTGATAGGAGACAAAATGTCAAATGGAGTATATACGTGTATGTGATTTACCGGCTTGCGTGTGACAGCTGTTTGCTTCAAAAGCAGCAGTGAGCGTTTCGAGCCTGACCGTCTTATGTGCGTACAACCACGACGAGTCAATAACACCTGTCAGCAAGGGGTTTTATAACGATAGGCTGTGTGAGACCGGATTTGGACGTCTCATGCAGAGAGAAACGTGCACAAGAGATAAGACAAGTATCGTCACAGAGCGAGAAGCGCCTCCACTTGCCCGTTTGTAGAGAGGAACTTCGAACACAGCAGAAGAGACAACAGAACCCTGGTCGCGCGCCCGTCATCGGCCAAGAGCCGCTCGACGGAGCAACTCCGGTGACAAGATCGGTTCCCGGGTTGGAATACGCAAGCGGCTTGAAACAGAAGAGAGAGAGAGCAGCTTAGACGAAATATGTCCTTGGGACATTTAGGCGCTTGGGCCGAAGGCTGTTGTGTTGGCCACGCACTTGTAGCAATAGAACCACGAAAGAGTCGCTTAGCACGCCGCATGAGGGAATATCATCACGCGCATCACCTCTTCTAGAACGAATTAGCACGTGACAGAACCACGCGTTGCGCCCCTGACGAGCATGTTTACCAGCGTTTACCAGCAAAAAAAGCTTCAACCGCGAGAAGGATGCCGTAAGGGCATGATGGATCACGGAGCCCTCGAAAGCACAGCGGTTCGCGCCTTGCCGCTCACTGGGTTGACGCTGTGTCCACTGTTTTGCGCGACGCGAGATGCAGAAGAACGACGACAGGGAAGCTCTAGCGATGCACACAGCGTCTGCAAGTGGCTGCTTGGTTGCAGGCGGGCGGCGCCTGTAAAAGTGGGCGGACACTGCGGCATCCTCGCAAGTACCCTGTGTACATCATTGCATAAAAGCAGGGATGTTGACTTTCTTGTTTCCGGCCACCACTTGCAGCGTTGCTGCACGACCGATATCAATGATGAGCTCTAGTCTTTGTTGATGAATCTCGACACTATTACCAATCACCCGCTTCCATCTGCCGAGAAGGGGGCTTCGTATGCTCTATCATTCTGTACGACTGGAAAGAGGTCCGAGTGCGGTATCAGATGAGGCCCATGGATGCGCTGCGAACATGCTTTACCACAACAGTATCGCTCCGGCATCAGGAGCAAGGATTGGCTTGCTGATCCCGGCTAGAGCTCCGAACATGGCGAAGGACGAAGGTGTGGCGAGGGAGAGAGTTTGTGGAAGAAGCTGCACGCAAGCAAGCAGACCCTATTGCTCGCTATCGTGTCTAAAGATTCCTGTCTCATAGGCTACGCAACACAGACGACGGTTTTTGCACCGCCAGATCGCAAGCAAAACGGTCGTCAAGGATGCAAGATTGCGTCTTTTGCTGGTACCATACGCACCGTGCTCTTTGTCATGCGAGGGCGATGAAGACGATTCGCGAGCAAGACTCGGAGACGCGAGTCAGTAGGGACGATAATAAAACGCCACGCTATCTGAATCAAACTTCTTCGCCGGCAGACGGGTGAAGGTTACACAGGCACGGTGACGTAGGGTTTGGGACGAGCGACATCACAGATACACAGACATGGCTGGGAGGTGAGAGGGCTCGAGGGAAAATTGCAGAATGCGTGAGAAGACTTGCGAGCAGCAGCGATGGTCGGAGGGCAGAGACTGGCTAAGGTGGGAGTAGACTAGGGCAGACACGCCAGAGACGCTGGCAGGTCGTTGGTTGAGACGCTTACAGCGATGATGAGCTGCCTGCTGCCCTCGTCTGAAGTGCCTGGAGCGAGGGTGCGAGGTGGTGCACTGGGTTGATGCTTACCTTGCCCTTTCTTCGCCGATGCCTCCCGTCGAAAGCGTGTGTGTATGATTCTTCTGTCTCTGCTCTCCCACGCTCCCACCTTTTTTCTCCATTTCTCTCACCCTCTCCCCGCCCTGCCTGGCCTGCTCAGAGTCCCACAACGCGCCCCGTGAGATTGGCGAAAGCACGAGTCCCACAAAATCAGCCAGATCCTCGCCTTGCCTTTTGCGCTGCCGCAGCGCCTCACCTTACGCCCACTCACACACACCACTCGAGGCACACCCGCCTACCCACCCACCCACCAACCATTCCTCAGCCTTGCGCTGTGCCCCTCCCCTCGTCCAAGGGCCCTCTCTCGTACCTGCTGCTGCCGCTGCTGCCACAGCTGCTGCTGCTCGTCAATCTGCTCCACCACTCCCGTGCGGCTACCGCCAGGTCCACACAAGCGAGGCAAGCCTCAGGCGTGGGTCTCACGCTATACAGGACGGCAGCAACATCATCGTCGTTGTCTACCAGTATAGTGGTATAGTAGTATAGTCACTACTACTACTACTGAGCCCGCCGCTCTACTCGACGACCGTTCAGCAACATCAGCAGCAGCGAAGAATCTGCTTTGCGCCGCTGTTCCGCCTTGCGCCCGCCCGCCACTCACCCGTCCGATCTGCTCTCTTTCTCGCCCAGAGCGGACGCTGCGGTGACGCATTAGCCGGCGCCCGAAGCTGCGAACTTAGCAGGCCGCCCAACACTTTTTTCTCTCTGAAATTTTTCTTGGCTCGGCATTGATTCTGCCACCACGGACGCTTCGTAGCGAAGATCTCCCGGGCTTTGCTTGTGTGCTTGCACTCGATCAGAGACGCACGCACGCACGCACGCACACGCCCGCGCCATCGCCGCATCCGCATCCGCCGCCGCCGCTCTCCGTCGTCAGTCAGTCAGCAACGCCCAGCGCGTGTTTTCGCCTGCTGTTGCTGCTGCTACTGCTACTGCTGCTTCTCGCCGCCCTCTCCACCGCCGCCGCGCCGCTGTCACCACCACCTGTCTTCCTCCCTCGTGTGAAGGAATCCAGTGATCGGTTGACGACGCTGCGGTAAGCCGGCCGAGTCGCCGCACTCTCATCTCCTCACCCAAATCTTTTTTTTCCCTCGACCCTCCCGCCGCCGGAGAAGCCCTATGAGAGGCCATTGGACACGCCAATCTCCAGTTCCCCTCCTCTCCACCCCACTCCACATTGTCACGTAGTACCTTACACTTTTCTCTACCACACCCGGTATGGACGGTCAGTTCCCTCCTGGCTACATGTCCTACGGCCAGCAGGGTCAGCAGCAGGGCCAGCAACAGCAGCCCTCCTCGCAGCCGGGCCAGCAGCCTCCGCAGCAACAGCAGCAGTCGCAGCATCCTCCTGCTCAGCAGTCTGGCCTAGGTTCGACATTTGGCAGCCTGTCTGCTACGCCCTCTCACTCACAGCAAGACTCTCCCGCCTCTGGTCACCCTACCCTCCCGCCTTTGCAGAGCCAGAATGGCGGCTACGCGCAGTTCGGCTCGCTCTCCTACGCCCACCCAGGCAGCCAAACCCACACCCCGCCGACGCCTCACACTCCGGTGACCTCCTCCATGGGCAATGGCAGTGGCCAGACCAGCGCCTACTCCCATGTGTCACCCGCCAGCGCCATGGGCCCGCCCTCCTACTCGCAGAACCCTTACGGCATGTCGTCGTCCATGATGTACCCTTCATCCACCTCGACTTCCATGCCGCCTAGCACTTCCTCTGCTGGCGGCCTGCCCACTATCCGACCCATGCCTCCAGGTGGAGTCGGCGGTCCCATGGGCGGTCTTCCAAGCCTGGGCAACCCTCAGTTGGGACACCAACCGTCTTTCATGCAGAACGAGGAGGCACCTACACACGTGGTTGGTTCGCAAGGTCGTCGCGGTATTCTTCCCAGCGCGCCTGGTCGTCCCAACGCGCCTGTCTCCGGCAGTGGACAGACCGGCAAGAATATGATTCCGCAAAAGGACGCCGATGGAAAATACCCTTGTCCGCACTGCAACAAGACCTACCTGCACGCGAAGCATCTCAAGCGCCATTTGTTAAGACGTGAGTCACCCGTGAAAGAATTCTCTCACGGCAGCATACTGATTTAAATTAGACACTGGCGACCGTCCGTACTCCTGCCACTTGTGTAAAGACACATTTTCGCGCAGTGATATTCTCAAGCGTCATTTCCAGAAATGCTCGATTCGCAGAGGTAACCCGACTGGCGCGAACCATCTCGCGCACCAGCGTCGCAACACCAACACTGGCAATCGGTTGTCTATTAGCCAACAAGATGGTCCTATTGGATTGGCTGGCTTAAGCGAAGTTGCTGGCGGCAGCAACCCATACAACCCCGGCGTTGTCTCCAGCAGCCCAACTGTCAACGGAGATATCTCCGGTCGCTCATCGCGCGCTAACAGCTTGATCGCTCCCAACGGCATGAGCCACCGCAATAGCATTGCCGGCCTCGGAATACTAGGTTCGAACGCGCCTGGTGGTGAGCAGCAAATGGGATCATCCCAGGCTTACCAGCCGAACTTGCACGCGTACGCGTTGCAAAACAGCAGCAACGGTAGTCAGATGCCTCCCGGTTATCCTTTCAACCAACAGCACATGAACGGTGGAATGTTCAACAACCAACAACAGCAGCAGCCGATGTCTTTTTTAGGCCAGCAGAGCTCGCGCTTCGACACCAGCCACAATAGTCCTCACCAGCAGACCCCAAATGGTGAGGCCGGCGGCGCCCAGATGGACTGGAGCCGCATGTTCAATCAAAGTGGCCAGGACGGCTTCATCGGAGGAAGCCTTCCTGCGAACGCGAGCTCGCAAGGAATGAATAACATCAAATCCGAGCCCGACACTAAACCGTTCAATGACCCTAGCAACGATTCTTTTTTAGGTAGTCTCTACTCGCACCCAGGCGCCTTTGGATGCGAGGAGACAGAGAACGAACATGGCATCCCTGGATTCCCCAACTGGAGCATGGATGACCCGTTGCAGGCCAAAGTTGACAGCTTAATGCAGTACTGCTTCCCTGATGGAGGCGAGCCTGCCAGAAGCGACCCCGACGCAGCTGAAATGGTCAAGATGTGCCTCAGCGTCGAAAATGTCAAACATTTCGCTGAGCACTACACTTCCTACCACGGACACTGGCCGATCATCCACATGCCGACCTTCAAGCTTACCGATGCTGGCAACTCGTTGGTCCTTGCCATCATCACCATTGGTGCAATCTACAGCCCACGTATGAATGTCAGCCAGTCAAGACAGATGATGGAGTTTGTTCGCGCGACTGTGCTGAAGAACTCTACCATTTGGCAACAAGTCACCTCTGGTCAGAACCAAGAAATTGGCAACAACAGCTGGGAAGTGGACGATCTGCAAGCTCTCCTGATCATCTCTACCATGTTCACTTGGCATGGCTCACCAGAGCAGAGGGACGTCGCATGCAGCGACCTGCCAGTTCTGGTGCGCGTCGCGCGGGCGATGGGTCTTTTGCACTCTGCAGCGCCCGGACACTACGCTTACAGTGTCCTCCATCACTCTCAAAGCGGCACGCTTTCCCAGGAGGAATGGTCTAGCTGGAGTTGGCATGGCTGGTTGGAGCAGGAGAAGCGCAGCCGTGCCGCGTACCTTCTGTTCCTGTGCGACGCTGCCATGTGTATGTACTTCAACAACACTCCTCAGCTGGATCCGCTGGAGATTCGCCTACCTCTTCCCGCCGACGATGCCGCCTGGGATGCTAAGAATGCTGATGAGTGTGCGAACGCTCTGGGCTTGAACGGCCCTGAGGCTCAATCCAAGAACATCACCGGCACCAGGAACGCCCGCCAACCTTCCATGCGTGATGCGACCCGGACTCTTCTCGAGCTCAATGGTAACTTCCAGCCTGGCGCGACGAATGTTTACTCCAAGTTCGTGCTCATCCACGCTCTGATTACTCGTATCATGGCATGTCAAAAGGTGCTCTTTGTCCCAGAGGGATCCTTCCAAGGCTTTAACAACCCCTTTGGTGGCAGTGGTCCTGCGACTCCTCTCTCACAGAACGAATGGCTTGACCAGCATGGCAATGGTAGTCTCAGCAACGGTAACAGTGGAGCGGCAACGCCCACTGACGGCTACAACACTGGCGCCCAGAATGGACAAGCACAACACGAGAAGAAGCGCCTGAACGCTGCGCTTGACAAGTGGAAGCGCATGTGGGACACCGATGTCGAGCTCCAGTATCCGCCGAGCAAGACGCAGCTCCGCCGTTTCGGTTTCAGCAGAGACGGTGTTCACTTTTTCTACCTGGGCAGAAGCTTCATCCAGTCAAACCGTCCTGGCGACTGGACAGCTGCTCCCGATGTTCGCTTCAAGCAAGTCATGGGTCTTCTCAAGCGAATTAAGCAATTTGTCGTTGGTGACCCTTCACATTACGGCCATGAAATTGGCTCAGTTGGTGACATTGACGACCAATATGGCTTGGACAATCTCACCCTTGACATGAAGCTGCTCTTCAAGCCCTACAACAGCCAAGTGCATAGCGCTGTGGCTGGTGTACAGACGAGCGTCTTGTAGCACTATTGCAGCGGGTTCTGCGCGCTCACTCACAGCGCCAACGTTTCACGATTTCACGGCCGAGGCTGTACAACAACTTCGCATGACGACTTCTCATTCTACAAGAAGAAAAGCCCTTCGCGGCCGCACGATACACGATTCCCTCTCAACGCTGAAACTTCTTGATTTGGTCTTGTCGTCTATATTTGGCTCGCATTTGCAAGAATGCCGGTGCTGAATGTAGAGACAGGCCATATCTGCTACAGATTTCAGGGCATGAAGGAACATAAGACAATACATTTTTGCTTCTCCAGCAAATTATCGAAGCCCGAGGTCGAACAATTTTCACATCTTTTCCTTTTCGCTTTGTTCTTACCAACCGCGTGGCCCTGTTCAAAAAGAGCCATCAAAATCACGACCGAACCAGAAAGAGAGAGACAGCGGACTGATAACGACAAAAAGCCTTACACGGACGTTTCACGACACTGAGCTACTCCTTTTCACGAACGAGACAAACAAAAAACAAAATAGAATATAGACCGGGGCGGAAAACAAAAAACAACCGAGAGGTGGTTGTGTGTGGCTTTTAGGAAAAATCCACCCAAAAAAGGAGGGAAATGGGGGAAAATATGAAGATGAGAAGGAGAGGGGGAAGAGAGGAAGGGAGATGGCGAGGAGACGTGGAATGCCGTGCGTGCGGCTTTGAGTCGTGGCTTTTTGCCGGCCCTACTCCTTGCTGTCTTCCTTTTTCTCTTTCTTCTCGCTTCCTATGGTTTTTATCATCATCATCGCTTATCATCATCATTACCATCATCATCAATCATCTGGGAGGTGTTTTTGATCGACTAGAAGCACTTTCAATGGAGTTCATTTGTTACATTTGTTGCTATTATTGCTGTTGTTCTCTCGTATTTCTTGCTTGTCTTTTTCTGTCTTATGTCGTGTGTCTATTCGCGTGCTGCATGTTGATCAAACAAGAAACGGAATCGAGGAAGAAGAGAGAAAAGATACTACGCCATACCTTTGTACTCTGCGCTTGATCTGCTCCGAGTTTTCTTTGCTCTTTGCTCTTGGCTCTTGCTGTTCCTTTCCTTCTATGCCTTTCCTATCGCGCTGTTCTCCGTACTCTTTTGCATCGTAATGAGGAGGAGGAGGATGAGGAGGAGGACGAGGAGTAATCGTCCAAGATCGCCAAAATGCTTGCATACAGATTCAACCTTCTGGCTTGCCATTTTCGAAATAAAGAGATGGGTGTTACAGAGCGCATACTGCCAGGAAAGAAAAGAGGAAATCAGAAGAGAATACACGAGCCTTCCCTGCGACAAAGCGTACGAATTTTGCTTTGTCTTGCGGTGGAACTTGAGGTAGACATTTTGCATGTACGTATCTGTATCTGTATATGACACTAGTTTCGTTCCGGACACGAGTTGCGCCTCCAGGCCGGGAGCCTTCGACTACAGCGTAGAAGAGGTTAGGAAGCTTCCCGGTCGATATTTTAAGAGACGTTGTAGTTGTTCTTCACCTATGACCAGTTCATAATTCCTCTCACGCAATAGTTCAAGTTCCCTTCCCGAAGAGTAAGATCGATCCACAGTTCAGCATTTATGGAAATACCGCTCCCTCGCGCGTATGCGGAACTCGAGAATCCGATTTTCTCACTTACGAGTGTTCACTTCACTTACCTTACTTTACTTCACTTCCACGTACATTTCACTTCCCACGCTACGCACATGACCGCGCACAGTCCAACACCTCTTTCCTAATCGGGAAATCCATTCTCGATATTTGATGTCTAGCATGTGAAGAGCGCACCGTTCACTTACACGAAGCTTTCACTTCACACCCTGCGCACATGACCGCGCACATGACCGCGCACGAGCCGCTACCTCCTTCCTAATCGCGAAATCTCAAATCGGCATCTGATGTCTGGCATGTGAGAAGATCAGATCAGACAAGATCAGAAAAAGGAGAGAGGACCGGGAGAGAGAGAGGGAGGTGCGTGGCGGCACGTTTTGATTCGATTGATTGGAATCATGAGCGTTCTAGTAAATAATCCCAAACATAGCTGGCAAAGCCATCTCTGCCAGAAAAAAACTCCAGTGCTATTATCTCATACAGAAAAAAAGAAAAGAAAAGTGCATACTCATACAACAGCTCGTCTCAACTCCTCAAAACCTCCCCGTCTGCCTCCTCCTCTCACCTCCATACCCGTCCCTCTCCCTCTCCCTATCCCTCCCACTCCCAATCCCACCACCCGGCGTACTAACCCGCTTCAACGGACTCCCCACTCTCCTCACGTCCTGCTCAGCCTTCAAATGACTACTACTCGTCGCCTTCCTCAGCGGGCTGTTGGAGTGGCTGCTACTGACGCCAAAGCCACCTGAGTCGCTTTTGCGGAACTCGCGCGGACGCTCGTGGCGGGGTTTGAGCGGGGAGGAGTAATCGGATGAAGTCGTTGTTGATGCGGGCACGGCGGCGGAGGATTGCGTGTACGTGCTGACGTAGTTTTTGGGCGTCGCGAGGGATGGTGTGGTCGTGCTTCGTTGCAAATTACGGTCGGGCGAGTGTCGAATTTCAGGTTTCTTCGACGCCAGATCGTAGGGGTCGTATTGGCTGGCGTAGTTTGGGTTTGGGTTTGTTTTGAACCCTCTATTCACAAGAGTCGTCGGCGTGTACAAGTCTACCTCGCGAGTCTTGGTCCCTCGCGGGGTCAGAGAGCTCTCGCGGGTCTGAATTCCGACGTCGCGGACGGGGCGGGTGAGGAAGGGGTGGACGAATTTGGTGTCGTATTCGTTCATGACTTCGCCGTGGATGAGGGCGTTGTCCTTTTGTTGTTGCGTGAAAGAGGTTTTGAGCAAGCCGAGTTGCAGGGAGAGCACGGTGCCGAAGAGAATGGCCAGGACGACTGTGACGGAGGGTCTGGGGTCTGATGGAGTTGTGGGGAGGAGGGCGTAGTAGAGCAAGACGTGACCGGGGGAGAATGAGGTGAAGAAAGTCAGGTGGAAGGGTTTCGGATCCCACACGGAAACTTCCCAGACCTCTCTTTCTGGATCGGGGTAGGCGCGTGACGATGCGGTCGCGGCTGCTATAGCGTTCCGGACATATGATATGGGCGAGGCGGAGGCAGGCGAGCTGTCGACGCGCACACGCTGTGCCGAGGGGGTGTTGGGAGGGAGATCCACGGGCTGCTCGAAGAGGCGGTAGTGGCGTTTGCGGAAGAAAGTGTAGAAAGCATTCAGGCAGCAGAGCAGAGTCAAGGAATGCACGAGGAGGGATGCCTAGAAGAAAAGAACACGCACTTACCGTCAGCCGAGTGCTACCATGAGACAGCCCTACACACCAGCAGCGGCGTAGGGGCAGATGTAGGTATGGATACAGGTATACTCACAATCCAAGCCCACCACCCACTCCCCAACGCCCTTCCCCCCTCAAACTCCCCAAAAAGCTCATCACTCCCCCTCTCCTCACCAGATCTACTCGAGCCTCTCGCCAGGATGAACAAGAAATTGACACCAACACCAATAGGCGTGGCCCAGTAATTCAGCAAATCCTCGTGCGCATCGTCGTTCAGTTCCTCCGACGCCCAGAGGAGGAAGTCCCACGGGTCGAGGTAGGCTTGGATGCGCTCTAGGAGCGGGCGGCGGCGGACGAGGGGTGGCATGCTTGATCTTCTTCCTTTGCGTTTTCCGTTTTTCGCTTTTCTCTTTTCCGGTCGCTCTTTCTTTCTGGGGCCAGGCGTGCGGATGAGATCACATCGCTATCGTGAATGTGGGTGCTGGAAGGCAGAGGGTGTTTGCTCAGTCCGTGTTGTCAAGAGCAGTAAAGTCCACCAGAGGTCGTCATTTGTTTACTTTGATGTAATTGCTACGCCCGCTGCTTGCCGAGGATTCGCCGACGTTCACTTCTGCCCACATCAAAGGCAAGACAAGGCACACGTATCGCCGCCACGACATTCGAAATCATGACACGAACTCGTTGAAAACAATTGAATGTGACAATTTGCATATACGCGTCCTCAAAGGACATAGGCAAGGGATTTCACAAAAGTACCGAGACGTAACAGTATTTAAACCTAGTGTTATGTCCATGTCCATGTCCATGTTCCAACCCGGCCCGGTCGCAGTCCCATCCAGTCCAGCCCATCAAACCGAACAGCTATGATATGAGGCTCCGAATCAATCCTCGTCGTCGTGGCAAGAACCGAAAAGGGAGGCAGAAAACGCCTTGAGCATCCCGGATTGTTTCCCATCCCATCCATCCATCCCATCCATCCATCCCATCCATCCATTCCGTGAATCATTACTATATCGTTGCAGTCGTGCATTCGATCTCTTCATTGGGAGATTGCTCGCGTGTCCGCCAGCTACCTCTCTCTTCTCTGTTGTCGTCTGCCGGAAGCTTGATTTGCTCTTGGCTTTGTGTTCGGCGCGCGGTCGCCGTTGCTGGGAAGTTTCGTGAGCACCATTGCCGTTTAGCAGCAGATCTGAGCAGTCGCGTAACCTGTCATTGGCCATCTGGTGACCAAACACATGCTCATGAGTGCGCAGAGCACAAGTCGTTCACCACGCCTGTAATCCCGTAGGAAACCCGATCACCACAAACCCTATCTCGCAAAAGCCTTCCCAGCCGCCGCCAGCGCCGCATGCGAAGGCCTAACCCTCGCAACCGTAGGTCTAGACATCGGCATCTGCAACTCCGCCTCCGAAGCAGTATCACTTTCATCATCGTCATCGTCATCGTCATCGTCATCGTCATCGTCATCGTCATCCTCTTCATCCTCATCAGAATCCGTCTCCTCCTCGCCCGACGAAGAAGACACCTCTCCCCCATTCGGCGGCGGAATCATCTTCTCCGTCATCTGCTCATCAAAACCCGAGTCCTGATGCAGTGGCGGGCCGAATTCTGGCGTGCGCTCGCGCTGTGGCAAGCTTCGCGGTTCGGCGGTTTGGGGTTTATTCCCATTCCTATTCCCGTTCCCGATGGAAGGCAGGACGCGAGGTGAGTTGTTTCCCGTTCCCGCTCGGGGGTCTAGATCGCGAGGGTCGAGTTGGGCAGGATACGCGAGATCGTCTTCCGTGTCGTCGCAGTAGACTTTTGCGCTGCGGCCGGAGCGGCGGTCAGGGGACAAGGACAGGCTTGTCACGCTGGTAGCGGTGCGGCCGTAGGGTGAGCTTCGTCTTCGTCTGCTGGAAACGGGGCTGCGGCCTCGGCTTTGGCCGACGATCCAGCTGCCGCTGCTTTCGAATTGGTAGCTTGTGCTTGCTGGGTTGGAGTCGGGGTCGAGGTAGGTTACTTGATCTGTGAAGCCGGCTTTGGCGGAGTCGACGCGACGGCGGTATTGGACTTCATCCAGAGTGACGGCCATCTTGGGGTCGATGTATTCCTTGTCAGAGCGGTGGGAGGTGGAAACGCTTGGGTCGGAAGCTTTCAGATCGCCGCCGGTCATCATTTGGGGTTGGAGGCTGAAATCTACGCTTGGGCGTTCGCTCGGCGGGCGGCCGGCGTCTCGAGGGAATTGATTCAAGAGCTCCTGCGCAGAAAACCTACCTTGCGGCCGAGGATCAAGACAGGAGTTGACGATCCGGCGGTAGTAGCTAGGGACCTCCCGGCGAAGCTGAGGCAGTGGACGCGAGCGTTCGGGTTCGTCCGATTCTTCAGCGAGTGCCCAGAGCACCATGCCGAGCTGGAAGAGATCCGTCTTCACACTGATGTGCATGGCAATACGCTGGCCGGAGTCAATCAGCCTGCTCAACTCAGGAGGCTCCCAACCAACCGGACACCCGCGTCTGTTGATGTCGATGATCTGGGCGTCATCCTCGTCGTTGATGACTATGTTAGAAAGGGTGAAGTCGCCTTGTACGAACCCTGCCTCGTGGATATTTGAGAGGCCCTCTACGATCTGACGAGCCCACTTTTCGCGTTGATGCCAAGCGAGCTCGCCTGCATAGTCATAGAGCATGTCGACAAGGGCGCCACGTGAAGCATACGAGATCAGCAATCCCTTGACGATCGATCCTTCCTCGTCTGTGATCAAGCCTTGAAGTTGCACAACACTGTTCGCACCATACAATGCATCCAGAGCATTGACTTCGTACAGGAATTCGTCGACGGTATCTGGTCCAGGGATCTCCTTCTTGATGAGGAGTTGCTCTTCAACACGAACCTTGTAAACGAACCCGGAAAGATGTGATTCGAACTCGACTTCGCTTTCGGGGTAGCGGGGGCACTGCACGTGCTCCATAAGGGAGGCGGAGGGGAACTGTACAATTTCGTTGGCATCTTCTCGCACGTGAATATGCAATTGACAGTCGTGTTCAGTCGTTTCCAGCTTCAAATTCGTAACAGTGTCGTAATACTGAATGTCGTCCAGACTTTCTCTGATAGCCTCGAAGATCCGGAAACTTTTATCCCGCTGGTAGTGGAGAGATTTGAGATCCGCTTCCAGAGATCCATCCGGTGCTGTGCGGTAGTCTAATGATATGGTAAGTCTTCGCCACCTTGTGGGTGTTTCTGCGTACGTGACGAAGAATTTCTCGCGTTGGGATTTATCGCGGAAGGACATGCTGAGATTGAGAATCCATCGTTTCTGGTATTCGGCTTGTAATGCTGCTGGGTCACTGTTCTCGTTTTCTTCGTTATCGTCATATTCAATTGCGTCGGGTTCGCTTGCCGTTTCCTTCCTGCTGTCGAATGAGTCTTGTGAAGGCTTATCACTGGGACCGGTGGTATTTTGTCGTGCATTCGTCTGAGAAAGCTGTCCGTCGATCGTGCCGTAGTTCCCCGTCAACCCATGTGCTGGGATCTCCGGTGCAGATGTAGAAGGTAGAGGTACTGGCTTTGGCGACTTCTGTCTCTTAAACGCACTCGCACTCCATCCTCTCCTGTGCCCACTACCCGCCGCCCGTTTGTCGGCATCAGTCGGTAGAACCTCTTCAAGCTTGCCTCTTTTTTCACTCTCGCTCCTCTTCAATGTCTGTTGTCTGGGCAGACTCGCAATCGCCCTCTTAGAGTTCTTCGGCCTCAGTTCCGGATTGCTGGACCTCCGTCTCAACAAAGGCGGAACTCCCTCCTGCCTTTCCTGTGCCCGTACTGCGATCTCTGGCAAGTCATGATGTTGTCTCCGCAAACCCTTCTTCAACGAATTGAGAATCGACCTTCTCCTGGGCAGTTTCTGCGGTACCACTCCGTTCAAGGGCGTAGGAACGGGTTCGACGGCGACCATTTCGTCTTCGGCTTCCAACTGCTGCTGGGCGTGTCTGGCGAATGGGAGTTGAGGCATCGCTGCGACTGAGCGCGCAGCGGCCACTCACAGGACAAGCCTGGGATGGGGTGTACACGGTACTCCGAGAAGTGGTGATATGTCTCGCTCCCGTGAAAGCAGCCGAACAGAGACCTGGGACGGGATCCGGTGTTACAAGAACTGGATGTATGGGGGTGGATCGTAGATTGTTAGGGCGGCACGCGAGGCTGATCTGTACGACTTGGTATGCGGGGATCCATAGGCAGTGCGCGCCCGGCAGAGGATAGTGTGGTGGTGCAGTTTGCAGGTTTGCGTGCGCAAGTTTGAGCGGATGCGGTATGTCGCAGGAGGTGTATGTGCGGTCCAGGAGGCTGTGTTACACGTGACTGGAGTGATATGTATGTAGGTCGAGCAGGTGACGGTAAGGACTAAGGAATAGTGCGGTTTTCGTCGTGGTGGCTCCGGTGTTCGGACTGGCTTACAGGTTCTGGCTGACTGGCTGGCTGGCTGGGCTGAGGATGTTCGGATGTTCCCTCCCTTGGTCGGACGTGGGCGTGTCTCAACGCGGGCTGGCTCAAGGCTGAATCTGTTTTTGGGCGCTTGCGGCGGCGGTGAGGTCTGGCTGGCAACACTGCCCTGACCAATGAGCAGGGTGGGATTCTAGCTCGCACGACAGGCGTGTGCGAACAGGCGCAAGGATGGCATTACAAGTACGAAAGAGCTGACATGTGTCGTCCTTGTCGTGTCACCCACCGAGCTGTGTGACGAGACGAGTAAAGTAATGTAAGATAAGGTAAGGGTAGCGTGATGAGGCTGGGGTGGGAACGATGATCGCTGGATGTATGTATGCTCGTATGTATGGAAGTATGCAAAGAGGGAATAACGGCGGGAAGATCAGGGTGTCAGCATGGATCCCGATGGCGCTTACATACAGCTGCTGGAAGAGGTGGAAGAGGAGGAGGAAGAGGACTAGCACTAAACCATGATCCCATAGTACATACATACATATACCTCGCTCGCTTTCTCTTTCTCTCACACACACACTACTCAAACAATTCAAGTCATCATCATCATCAGCATCATCATCCTCCAGCTGCTCCTCCAACTCTCCAACACGCCATCAAGGCAATAATAATGGAGCGCGCCTCACCATCTGCCACTGCCACGCACCACGCGCACAGTAGTCGACACCCGCCCTCCCTCAAAAACAAGGCTATAATCAACTAAAGCGGCGGCCGCTAACCAAAACTCCCCCGTACTATAAGGCCCATTCGTTTAGCTGCTGCCGAAGCTGCTGCTGCTGCTGCTGCTGCGGCGCCGCGGCGCCATCATATTGGGCATCCATCGACCGCCCGGCCGCCGGCCTTCTCCCACTAGCATCACGACTGGTGACACGACGGTTCCGCCGGTGCGTGCATGCAACGCAACGCGCATGCACATGCAGGGTGAGTGTGTGAGAAAGGCAGGCAGGAAGTCGCCTTGCCTTACTTATTTCGAGACAACTCCTCAAGCTCTATCTTTACCGTCCTTGCGTTGATGCCTGACCCTTCGTGTATGTATGTATGTATGTGAGAATGAGGCGCTAGCTCGGGGCCGCCAACAATGTAGTCATTTCTCATGTTGCGTGCCCCAACACACTTGAGGATGAATGCCTCACACGCGCCATAATACCAACAGCAGCAGGAGGACGATCTTCAAGTGCCGCCGAACGCCATGTCATGACTTAATAAACTTGACTCCAACGAACGAACCGCCGCCACTAAACCATCAATCCTTGCACCTGAATTATCCTCGCAATAGAACCTCCAATCGCCCCACGCAACAGCTGTTCGCTGTGCCCCCGAGCATGAACCCAATGCAAGTCACAAGAAGTGGGGTCTTCTGCTAACAAATAATGTCACCCACTACACATGCAGCTCGACGGAGTTCGACCCTCTCGCGTTCAAAGGTTGCCAGGGCAGCAGCAGTGGAGGAGCATGTTCATCCAATCTGATCCAATCCATTCGTGACGGCGCCAGACCCATCCCGAGCGGGCGTCACATACATACAGCCATACAGCCATGTGCCATACAGGTACAGGCGGGGAGGTAGGAGGCAAGTAAGTAAGCCCACGGCATTCCGATCCGCACGTGAATCATGCATGTATGTATGTAGAAAGGGAACTACTAACCTCCTTTGAGGTACCTGGCGAAAAAAACCCGGTTATCCGACGCGACCTGTCTCTCAGGAAAATGAAGACGCGTCAACAACGAAGGCGTAGTAGTCCACCTGTCTCCATACGCCAGAAGGATCAGATAGGCTCTCAAAGACTGCACCGGGGAGACGCAAATGCAAGCTGGCTCCGCCACAAAAACACATACATACACGCGCGCTAGAAAGAGGAAACACAGTAGTAGGTAAGATAGTTCGTCCCGCGTCCTTGCAGCAACTTTATCTCTTCGTGCATTATTTCTTCCACGCAAAGCTATCGGAAGTATGGAAGCATCAAACAACATGCAGCAGCAAGCCCGCATGGCTCACGTGTGCATAACATTGGAGGTAACCATTGGCGGCACAAGCTCACTCGCTCTTAGGAAGTAGTACCCCGTGCGGCGGCGGTCTCTGCACGGCGGCCGCCGGGTTTTTCTCCCTTTCCTTTCCCTTTGGTGTGCGTGCGGGTGGGCGAAATCACGCCGAGGTTCAAGACGACTGGCGGGATTTGAAACAGGCCACGGCTTTTGCTAGATCGCAGATTTATTGGGACGAAGCAACTCCCAGCAAGATCGTCTGCGTCTGTCTCGTGACGAGCGGCCGAGGCGGGGCGATGGGGTTTTCTTGATGGGTGGTTGTGGTGGTGTCGTCACTCGCCTGGTCTCACTACTGCTACTACTGACTACCGTTATGGGGTCTAGGACAATAGTTCGGGAAACTCGTTTCCTCGGTCGATTCTGGTATGCTGGTCCTGGCTTTCAATGGAGAAGTTAGCTTTGGGCTGCAATAACAAAACTTTGCATTTTTGCGGGTATCATTGCGCTTAGAGTGTGCTCGGGGTCAGAAAAATGAATACTCCTTCATGGGGTTTGTAGGATTTCAACAACGTTTCGTAATTAATCATCATTCGAAACACACAGCAGCGGCAGGTGTTTCTTGTTGAGAAAATGAACGGTAAGCGAGGGGAAAAGAGACGTACCATTTCTCGTCGAGACATGCAGTGCATGCATGCCAACGAAGGCAATACAATGTATTGGCGAGATCTCTCACTTCAAAACAGCAACGTGCACGCAAAAGCCACTGCCTTCACCGAGCCCCTCGCCTAGAAGCTCAGAAGGCACTCTCCAAACGTAGAAAGCGCGCATGAACACCTCAGCCCACTCCTCGAAGACATCAGGCTGGCGCAGATGCTGTGCGACAACGCATACAGTGGGCTGTGTGCCGGCAGAGTCCGAAGCTTGCTGGCGTGCTCGGCAAATATCGGCACATGCTTGCGTGAAAGGCTCGATGAGGGCGTAGTTGTAGATGCAGTCGCAGGCTAGCACGACATCCACACCCGTTGGGAATGCGTTGGCGTTTAAGAACGGGGAGATCGCGTCCGTTTCCCAGTCTAGAGATTCGATTGCGATGTTGTTGACGTCGGAGGAGGAGGAGGAGGAGGAGTCTTTTGTTGTTGGTCGGGTTTTCTTCGATTTATTGGTTCCTTTTCCAGCTTGCGTGGTGAGGTTAGCCGCCACGTTTTCCCTCAACAATTTCAGAGTATATTGCTGATCCGTCAAAAGCACTCGCTGGACATGAGGTGCGACCACACAGCCCACGAGACCTGAGATGCCCGAGCCAAGTTCTAGCACATTGGCGGTCGCGCTTAGGATGTTGTGTCTGAAGAGGAAGTTGTCGGGCGAGGAAAGCCATTGGGCGAACCGGACCGACGTCGCCCATACCGCCGCACCAGTCGTTCCTCCTTCACGATTCGACTGGAGTAGGCCCGGGGACTGCGTGAGGGTGAAGTCTCGTCCTTCGATGGTCAGGTCGATGGATGCGGACTTGGGGTCTATCATTCCTAGATCGCCTGAGTTGGCGGCTTGAGCGAAGAGGTCGAAGGTTTCTGTGTGAGGCTTGTGAGCTGGCTGTGCTGTTTGTGGTGTAGAGATATGGCCGGATGGTACCTTCGGATGCATCTTGGACTTGTTCGCCCAGGAGCGGTGAGAGATTCTCCATTGCCTCTGTCTTCAGAAGAGGTTTACCTAGCTGGCAGGGTTAGTACAAGTGCTACGGGAGCACTTGGGTAGATTCGTATATGCTCTTATCAAAGAAAATATCTTGTGTATTATGGCCGATGGTTTCGAAGTTAGAAAGACCAAATGGCTCAGTATCTTCTTGAGTGACACTGATTTGCAGGATCTCGCAAAACCTCACTCGCGCCATTCCAAGGGAAATGTAACACTCTCTTCAGCACGAAGAAACCGTAACATTCATCCCATGATGTGAAGAACAAAAACGTCCAAGAGTCCCGCGTAAAAGCAAAGCAAAGCAACTTTCACCCTCCGGCAAACAACCGTGCCCTCGGCCCAGAGCCAGCTTCAAGCCCAGCCAGAGCAAGCAAACACCGCTCATACGTCAGCCCCAACAGCAAGGCTCGCAGCGAGAAGAGAGAGCAACTACACTCTCTCTACCCACATTAAATCACCATGGCCCTCCCCCAATCCGCCTACAAAGACCGCCAATTCCTCGCCGTAATCGGCGACGAGGTTCGCAGCGCCCTCCCACCATCCGCGCAAGCAAAAGCCCCAAAACCGAAACCACTAACAACCAAAACTACAGGACTCCGTGACTGGAATTCTGCTGGCGGGCGTGGGCGTAAGTTCTCCTCGACTTACTTCTGTGAAGAGAAGAGAAGAGAAGGGACTAGAGACTGACGAGATATCTTAAAGCACGTCACCGAACCCCCCGAGTCGCAAAAGAACTACCTCGTCGTCGACGGCAAAACGGACGACGCGACGATCGAAGAGGCCTTTGACCAGTTCACCAGGCAGAGGAAGGATATTGCCATCGTGCTCATTAATCAACATGTACGTCGAGCACTACCTGGTCACATCTGGCATGCGCGGAGAGAGGGAGGGATACGGGCATAGTGACCAAGAGCGACGACGGCTGACCATACGGCGCCATACAGATTGCCGAGCGCATAAGATCCCGCGTCGACCAGTACAACGAGGCCTTCCCCAGCTTGCTGGAGATTCCTTCGAAAGACCACCCGTATGATCCGGAGAAGGATAGTGTTATGAAGAGGGTTAGGAAGCTGTTTGGAGAGTAGAAGGGGCGTTGTAGAGTGGATAAGGTTGCTTTGCCTAGAATTGCATCGTGATGGAGATTGGAGACGTGCATATTGCGAGCATGGGAGGTACATATCAGAGGAGAGGGAGGAGGACGTGCCTCCGGGAGGGGACGATGAGTGTGTGAAGAGAGAGATGGAGCGAAGCTTTCGGCTGGCAGTATAGACAGGATACCCAGACCAGAGACGCCGAATGAACTTCTTAGTATATGGACATCAGTAGGTATTGAGACAATACGCTGCGAAAGACAAGAACAAAAAAAAAAACACAACAGAAGGCCTCGGTCTTTCATCTGGCATTCTGCACAATCGGTTCTATCTGCGCACCTTAACAACAAAATACGGTAAAATGCTCAAACTGAAACGCTCAAGTCATGCTTCGACAAGAAGTGAAAACGAGGAACCCCCTTCGATAATCAATCTCCCTTTCGCGACACGATCCACAGCTAGAGTATGTGACTGTTTGCACCACACTCCTCCACCTCTAAATATCAATCTTGTACTTAGTCTTAAGCGTCTGCTTGTAATCCGCCTTGAAATTCTCGACAACATTCAGCGAACCATCGCGGTGGAACTCAACCGTAGCAGTGAGGCAAGTGATAGCCTTGTCGTCTTTGGTCTTGACGTCGGCGAGCACGGTGTACTTTCCCGGCGGGATCTGCTTGGGCAGCTCGACTTTCTTGGTGAGGGCGGTCTCGCCCTTCTTGATCGGGCACTCGAGGTCGACTTCCTTGACCGTGTTGCACAGGTCGGCGTCTTGCTTGATGATGGTGATCAGGCCGTACTTGACTTGCAGGTGGACTTTGGCGCCTTCTTCGACGTCTTGCGCCAGGTCGCCTTTGGCGGTGATGCTGAGGGTGGTGCCGCTGGGGTGGGCTCTTTGTTAGTCTTGTGGCCGTGTGTGTATGGGAGATATGGAATGGGGTGTTGACCACTTACGCCTTGGGAGGGTTGGGGCTCAGGTCGACGCTCTCGATGGTCAGGATGTCGTCCTTGGGATTGGCGCAGTGTTGCAGCGGGTTATCGCCGGGGACGGAGAGCGAGTCGTCGAAGGTGGTTTCGGAGCCGCCGAAGAACGAGCTGGCCGAGGCCGTGGCGAGGAGAGCGGATGCGACGGTGAGGAGCTTCATGATTGGGGTATGGTGTAATTGTTTATGGGTGTTGTACAGGACGAAGAAGTGGCGTGCAGCTATGAGTGGTAGGTAAGGTATGTATGCACGGGATGTCTGGTGCCTTGATGGCTGGTAGTCTTGGTACCGATGAGGTAGATAGCGCCTCACTCTCCACACTGTCACGCGGCGGTTGCGGTTAATCTCCACACGCCACCCAGATAGACTTTCGCAAAATATCAAAAGTAAAGAGAAGGAAAGTGGCTGTGCTGATGATTGCTGGTAGAACTTTGGACGTGAACATGAACATTGAAGTATAGAAAGGCAAGTACTGGACCGACTTAAGCCTGATACGGAACTCGTGAGTTTTCATGGTATTAGAAACAAGTCTTCAATGAATGGCTGGCATCATTCAATATACAGTATCTGTATGCCTGTAATACTCGCATCTCCATCAAACGCCAAACCAACCATACAAATCAAAAGCTACACCAACTGAAACTCCAACACCACCACCCTCCCCTCCCCATCCCCTCAAACAGCCTCAACAACAAAATCGCGATACGACTTCTTAGGCCTAACATTCGGACTCCCCTGGCACCTAACAAACCCCAATCCCTTGACCCCAGCCTGAATAGCCCTGACCTCCTCCGACTCCACCTGGCGAAAGCGACAGCGCGTGAGAATATCCGCCGTGCCGAGGTGTTCCTTGTGGATTTCTCGGTAGTGCGCTTTGAAGCCTTTGATGCCGTAGAGCAGCTTGCCGCTGCTGAAGGAGCCGTTGCCGTGGCAGGTGTCGCAGCGGAGTTCGATGAAGGTGCCTTCGGTGTCGGGGTTGGAGGAGTCGTTGTTGGAGGGGATTTGGACTATGATGGGGCAGTTGGAGAGGTGGGGTGCGGAGCGGTCGCGTTTGAGAGATTTCTTTGGTTTGGGGCTGGGGGCGCTGTCGTCGGCGCTGTCTACTGCTGAGTCGATGGCTTGGGTAGCTCGCTTCCTCTTCGAGTTCTTGGACTTTGAATCGGCTCTGGCTCGGGCAGCGGCGACTTCTTCTACCGTGCGAGCACCGCGCTTTGGCACGTTGCCAGATGCGACAGCAGACTGGCCGACGTACACCGTGTCACTTTTGAGGTTCACTTTCGACTCGCAGTGGATGAGTCCGATTTGGTGCTCGCCGTTGATGATACGCTGGGCTTCCTCGTCAGGCACGTCGCGGTGCTTGCAACGCTGCAGTACCTTATCTACCTTAACGGTAATCTGGTGCATGAGTCGATAGTGAGCCTGGAAGCCGCGAATACCAGAGATAACGGTATTGTGCGCCCAGGAAGTGTTGCCACCGCAGATATCGCAGCGCAGCTCGACGAAGGAACCATCTTTGAGCTTGACGATTGTGGGACTTTTGATGAGAGTGTCGACGCCGCCGTAATCGGAGAATGTGATACCGTCGTTGCCCTTGCTCCTAGTGGGCCGACGCTTGCGAGTAGTGGTTGGACGTTTGACAGTAGGCTGAGGAGCATCAGGCGAAGCTGATATCGGCGTCGGAGCGTCTTTGGTAGGCGCATCGATGTCGTCCTCGTCTGATGGAATGGTAATCCAATCGTCGTCGTCGTCATTGTTGACCTGTCCTCCAGTCTCATTATTGGCCTCTGGATCGTCGATTCCGTCGCTGTTGGCGAAGGATGGAAGAACTCATTCAGTTGTCAGTACGAGAGCACGAGCGATCAGATCAGCGCATGGTACAGACCAAGTGGCTTCAGCGCCTCCTCGATATCGACGGTGGTAGCCGCCAACTCCTCGAGGCCGATGATTGCAGTCAAAGTCTGTACAGACCGTCAGCTTTATACCGATCGATATGAAGCAGTGAAATCACCTTGCGACGGTCCTCGATTGCAGAAAGCGCCGAGCCGAAGCCGTTTCCAATTTCGTCACCGTTCTCGAGAGCCTTGCCGACCAGTTGCTTGCCGTCGTCCCTGGCCTTCGATAGTATGTCGCGCTGTTTGTTGAGCGCGGTGAGTGCTGTGATGATGCGTTCTTTATAGTTCGCCATTTCCCTGGTCTTTGCTGTGGTAGGTTTAACTGTATCTGCTGTGTAAAGTATCGATGATAGTAGTTTGGTAATTATGCCGGTCAAGTTGCAAATAAAAGAGTGTCCGACATAAGACGGCACATGCATAGCAGCTGGAAAGAGCAAAGCACGAGCGGCCACATGCGGCGAACGTGACTACTGTTTGCCGCGTGCTTTCACTTACCTTTACTTCATTTCACTCACTAGCGCGCAGATCTCGCGCGTGACAGCAGCACATGCGCGCTTGCCCGCTTGCATTCAGCAACCTGCTCCTGCTTGAGATCTTGTGCCCACCGTCGCTACTTCAGCGGTCGCCATCAACACTGCAAACCAGGCGCGTGTTCCCAACAACAGCTATCGGGCCTTGTACAGATCAAGACCAATATACACCTTACCACCAACATACAAGCAGGCACAATGGAACAACCGTGGCCGGGCAATATTTCACGCAAGCGCAGAAACGCCATAGTCCCAACCGAAGGCTTCTTCGACAATCTTGACGCTCCACCCGAGAACATCGACGAAAGGATCATGAAAGCTATCGGCAAGCTCAACAGCCTTCCAAGTGCAGTGGAGGCCCAGGGAAACGAGGCCATTATAATGGTTACACGAAAGGCAGAAAAATCGCTGCAGTGGGTCCACAACCATGAAGGCGAGATCAGGAAACGGGCCATGGTACGTTCTGTCGCGAGTTGTTGTAGGTTGGAAAGGTATTGTACTGACTTTTGATTCCAGAGACTCTCAGGCTTCATTGGAGCCGGTTTGGATCCGCAAGAGAACGCCGAGCTTCAGGCTCTGTTGGAACCAATCAGTGAGTCGCTGTGCAAATTTCAGGTGATGGAATGATGCTGATGCTGTACAGAAATGCCAGAGGAGATATTCAACGGAGACGAAACTTTCATGGAAAACGACGAGAACGCCTCCCCCGGACCGAGCACGAAGCGCAAATCCCCAGGATCCTCAAGCAGCAAGCCAAACAAGAAGCAAGAGCTTGGTCTGACAGAGATGGTTGTTCGTGGCGGCAATCCCAACGCGGGTAAGACCGTGAGGATCTCCGCCTCTCTACCTATCGAAAACTGCGGCGCCGTGGTGGGCAATCCAGAAGGCGGCTATCTGGAGCTCCGGTGCGACATATGCGGCGGCAATTCAGGCCGAGTGACAAAAAAGTTCTTGCGCGGCATTCGTGGCTTCAACAAACATTTTCGAACCGTGCACAACGAGTCTCCAAGCCCAGCAGAGATCATTGCACGTTGCCGGGTGAGAGAGGTGCCAGCGAGCGAAGTACACGGCATTATTGCGGGCGAGATCGAGATTCAGAAACGACCTTGCATTTTCGAAGCGGAAGATGGAGCGAACCACGCCAAGAGCGCAGAGACCTAGGAGTCTCGCTTAGAAGAGAGCGCTGCGCCGGAACAAGATGCCATAATTCCATGGGATCCACATGCCGTCTTCCAGCTCTTGACACTCCCAAGTCACGAATCTCCTATGTACCCTTTGCAGGACGTAGTCCCTCTGGACGCTTGTCGCGTTGTAGTCAGAGGATTTGATGCATATGTCGAGCTACGATGCAGCATGTGCAACGGCAACGCGAAACGGAATGGTCACTTTCTGGACGGGATCGAAGGCTTGCATGATCATTACCACGCTGATCACCTCACGGTCCTGGATCGAGACGAAGTAATCGGGAAATCGGCGTATCGTATTGTTCCGCAGATCGAGGTGGATCAGATCAATTATGGGATAATCAGGGTTCCATTCTTACTGGTTCATGAGCCAAGGCGATGAACCTGAGAGGTTATGTTGCGTTGGATGTCCGTTAGACTGTGGCTGCGTTTGTCTGTCGAGGTTTTAAATCATCAACTAAATCCCTAATAACATACCACGTTATCTTCCAATTCTTCAAAACATCTTAGCAGTAATATGTGTCTCTCAAGCGCAAAGTATTGTGTAAAGTGAGGTGTGAATAAAGCGAGGTGTGAATTGGGCAAGAGGAGAAGTGAAGTGAGCAGCTCGGCTCGGCCCTCGGATCTTTTTCCGCCGTGAAATCGACGCTTGTGAAGAAAGTCGAGCTTTGCGATTGCGATTAAACTTACCGACGAGAAATTATTCACCAAAAACTACAATCTCGACATAAACTGCAATAATGTTCGCCGTCAAAGGTTGGGCAGTTGATGCCTCTACTCTGAAGCCACAGACGAAGCCAATCAAGTCATCAAAAGCACAGGACGCTCTGGACAGAAAAGCTGCGCAAAACGACGAAAAGACGCCTCAAAATGACGAGAAAGCAAATTTGAAGCGCAAGAGAGAGGCGGCCGCTGCTGCGAGCGAGCCTGATCTTGGAAAGCAATGGGATAAGCACGTTGAGGGCAAGGATGTCAGCAAGCCGAAGAAGAAGGACAACAAGAAGCAAAAACGGGACGACAAGGACAACGAGGGCGTGAGCAAGAAGGAGGGAGCGCAAGCAGTAGCAGGTAAAGAGAAGCTAGGAGGCGATACTCCAGATGCGAAGCCTCAGCCTGGTAACAAGAAGGAGAAGAAGGATAAGAAGAAGGGCAAGCAAGACAAAGACAATGCATCGACACAAGAGGACGGCGCATCGAAAACTGCAGCAGCCACTGCAGCGACATTACCGCCTGCGCCTCCTGCTCTGCCTACGAAGGCTAAACTCACTCCCATGCAAGCTGCTATGCGACAGAAGCTCATCTCTGCACGCTTCCGCCATCTCAACGAGACTCTTTACACTGCTCCTTCAGCCGACGCTCTGCAGCTTTTCGATTCAAACCCCGAGATGTTCGAGGACTACCACGCAGGATTCAGACAACAAGTTGAGGTGTGGCCAGAGAACCCCGTGGACAACTTCCTCGCAACCATCAGACAGCGTGGTAAGGTGAAGCAATCCTATCTGAACAAGAAGGGCTCGAAATCAAAGCCGGCGAAGGGCGCCGAGAACGATGCTGGTCTTGAACCTTTGCCCAGGACACACGGAACCGCGATCATTGCTGATCTGGGATGCGGTGATGCTCGCCTGGCCCACACTCTGACCACCTCCAACGAGATCTCATCGCTCAACCTCAAAATCCACTCTTTCGACTTGCACTCGCCTTCAAAACACGTCACCAAAGCCGACATCTCCAACCTGCCACTCGCCGATGGCTCGGCAGATGTTGCAATTTTTTGCCTGGCACTCATGGGCACTAACTGGATATCCTTTATCGAAGAAGCCTACCGGATCCTGCACTGGAAGGGAGAGCTCTGGGTCGCCGAGATCAAGTCTCGCTTCGGCCGTGTCGACAAGAAGAGCAAAGTAGTCGAGCACTCCGTCGGCTCGAAGAGAAAAGCCAAAGCCATGGCCCCCAAAATCGAAGCAAAGAAGAGGGAGCAAGAAGAGGCCAACGAGCAACAAACCCTCGCAACCGAAGTCGACGGCGTGGAAACCCAGCAGCAGCCCACGACCGACGTGCACGGTTTCGTCGAGGTTCTCAGACGCCGTGGCTTCGTCCTCAAGGACGGCGAGAAGAGCGTCGACCTGGGTAACAAGATGTTCGTCAAGATGGAGTTCATCAAGGCTGCCGCGCCCGTTAAGGGCAAGGGCATGTCTGAGATTCCTGAGGATCGCAAGCCCAAGCCGGCCAACGCGCAGGCCAGGAAGTTCATCGAAGAGAAAGAGAAGGAGGATGAGATTTCTACGGAAGAGGAGACTAAGGCCCTGAAGCCTTGTTTGTACAAGATTCGTTGATTTTGTAATTTTTCGATTGTTTTCGGCTATGGAAATTTTTAGAAAGCATTCAAAAGAAAGAAACCATTTTCCTGGCAGCATAAGAACTTTCGCTTCACACAACGCCTTCCCTGGGTATAATCAGAGGAAACAACTCTCCCTCTTGAGGAATGCCACCGTATTAATCATATCTATCGTAGAAAGAAAAAGAAACAAAAAGAGAAGCTCTGCGAAAGGAGGCTCATCTGGCGACGCCCGCAACCATGGTCAGTCAGGATGGCAAAACACTCATCTCGTCGTGCATGGCTTGCTGGAGGTGGGCTTGACTGGAGACCAAGGCTTGCTTGCTGGTTGACTTGGACGAGCAAGCCGTGCCCGATGAGCGGGAAGCAGTTGTGTAGGTCCAGGTTGTGCAGCTGGTGGTGACCTCTGGCTTGCCAGCTAGGTTTGTGCTATGTACCTGGCATTGCTTGAAGGTGGTCGTCGCCGGACGGACGTGAACCTCGATCTCGCCGCCAATGCTTGGAGGTCGTTGTCGCCGGACGGACGCGGACCTCGATCTTGCCGTCAATGGCGGGCAAGATTGAATCCAGCGTCCTTTGGCTTGCCAACTAGAATGGTGCTGTGCACCTGGCAGTGCTTGGAGGTTGTTGTCGCCGGACGGACGTGAACCTCG